>CM053594.1:161785400-161795856 GCA_028646575.1 Pseudocheirus occidentalis | reverse complement strand
ACTTTATTACACCATTCAAAGACACATTCTGAGAAAATGTTTTAATGATGGTTGAAGAAAGCTCCCATCACCCTAGTTGCAGGAAAAATAAGTTTTCCTTCTACCTGTTGTCATTCAATGAATTTTTATTTAATGAGAAAAAGTCAAAAGACCAAAGTATAGGATGAAGGGGTACAGTAGAACATTGATTATCTCCAGGATACTTCAAGACCTTTTCCACATTTCCCAGGCTGTCTATGTCATAATATGGGAGTTCATTTTTTAATTGCTAGGAATCAACAATTTTAAGAAAATTCAATTCTGCATGAGTTCATGTTTAGTTTGCAGAATCTTTTAATAGTGGTTTGATCATTTAGAAATTCAATTGGTTTCAAACATAGTTTGTACTATTTATGAGATTATCTTTAAGAGGAGGATTTGGGAGTTTATAAAGTACTGTTCATCATTCTAGTTTTGACTCAATTCATCCTTAATGCCTAAAATATAAAAGGATATAATAATATAACCTATGTCCGAGGATTGGGTTTTTTAGGATTAAATGAGATAATATTTGTAAATCCCTTCAACTTGTAAGTCCTTCAAAGCACTATGTAAATCCTAGCTTTTATTATTATTATTAAACATTTTTCTTTATATTTGGAATATAAAACCAGCACAATCTTTCAATGAACATGTTCCATATACCTTGAATAGTGAATAACACTGTCTACACAGTAAAAAAGGAAATGGATGACATAGACATTTCTCCCAGAACAATGTATAACATAACACTTTTTGTTACCCATTCTCCAATTAATGATCATCTGCTTTTTTCAGTTGTTTGCTACCAAACAGTGTTATTATGAGTAACACAAAAAAGTGTTATTGTAAGTGTTTTAGTCAATATGGACCTTTCCTTTTATTATTTATCTCATTGTTCTATAACTAGCAATAAAATCTCTGAGTCAGAGGATAAGGAGATTTTAGTCATTTTATTTGCAAAATTCCAAATTTCTTTCCACATGCAAAGTTAAACATACAGTAATTTGAGAACAACACAAAAGTTCACTGGGATTTTGCAGCTACAAATTCTACTTTGGAGATTTGAACAAAGTTTTCATTCTTCATATTAAAAAAAATTCCTACAGCAATCTGTATTTGTTTGATAGACCATCCAATCTAGGTTATTTATTAACGTGAGGAGGTCACAGATTGACAAGAATGGTGATCTTATACCTGAATTCTATGTTCTTTTGCAGCCCACTGAAGGAAGGGGTGGGACTATAGTAGAAAAAGAACATCTAAAGATCCTTCTCAAGAAATATCCACCCGCATATTCTACAAGTTATAAATACATTGGGGTTAATAAGCCCTTCTTTTGAAAAGCAAATGTGTCTGGAAGGGGTTGTTATATTCACACCTCAGTGTGGTTTATTTTAGAAATTATCACATCTAAAATTAGCTGAGTCAAATGAACACTTAGGAATGGGAAGTTTAAGTAGGGATGGGGAAGAGGAAGGGAATATTGAAATAATACTTGGATTCAAGGTTTAAGTGGAGATGACAGGTAACAAGCTACTTTAGAATGAGGATTTTGGACAATCATTATAGATAACAGGAATAGAGAAGTGAGTAAATTTCCTTAAATAAAAGGAACTTGGAGCAAGGAGGGCCCAAATTCAAATTCCACTTTTGATACGCATTAGTTGTGTGACCACAGACAAGTCTCATGTGTCTCAATTTTCTAATCTATAAAAGGGGATAATGATACCTATGATACTTTGTCACAGGTTTATTGCAAGGCTCTGAGGAAATAATATAAATAAATCACTTTGCAAAGTGATTTTTACAACAATTTTTATAACACAAATATAAGGAATTATTGTTTTTATCATGAATGGTAGATACACATTTTATATATTTTGTTGTTTAACTTAGGATTTTTTTGGTAGCCAATCAATCTATCTCTCTGTCTCTCTCTGTCTCTGTCTCTGTGTCTCTGTGTCTGTCTCTCACACCTACAGACACAGACACAGACACAGACCTACACATAGACACGCACACAAACACACACATAAACACACACACATATCTATCAACAAAGCTACAAGCAGGAAGGATGGAAAGAATTATCAGGGACAAGAGGAGAGAAATCAGAAGAGGCAAGAAGAAAAGGTGAATGGAGAAATTACAATTTTTTTTAAATCCATTGTAAAAGTCTGCAAAAGAGTAGTTACTGGTTGAATTCAGTCATTTGGAAAAATTGGAAACACCTGGCAAAGAGGCTCATATGAATAAAAATGATGGGGTAATAATAATGGGGTAATACAATGGAAATGAATAAAACATTACTAAAGACCCTTATGTCTCCCTGTCTCTGTCTTTGTCTCTCTCCTTTTTCCCTTCATCTCTTTCTCTCTCTCCACCTTTTAAAAATTAAATTAATTCATTCATTTATATTTAGTTTACAATATTCAGTTTCACAAGCTTTTGACTTCCAAGCCACTTCCTAACCTCCCCCTATGGTGGCATGTAATCTGATACAGATTTCTACAAATATCTGCTTTAAACATTAGTCAAGTTGTAAAGAAAGTTTATAGCCAATGCAATGAAAGGAACAAAACAAAACAGAAAAAAGAGAGAGTAAGTAGTTTGCTTCAATCTGTATTCAGACTCTACTTATTTCTCTTGATATGGATGGCCTTTTCTATCATGAGTCTTTTGTAGCTATCCTATAACCTTGCATTACTGAGAGGAGCCTACTCCTTCGAAGTTAGTTGTCACAGATATGATATGTCTGTAATTGTGTGCAAAGTTCTTTTGGTGCTGCTCCTCTCACTCAGCACCAGTTTATATAAGTCTCTCCATGTTATTATGAAGCCTGTCAGCTCCTCATTTCTTAAAGCATAATAGTATTCCTTTACATTCATATAGCACAACTTGTTTATCCATTCCCTAATTGATGGGCATAGCTGCAATTTGCCCTCCAGAGTGGTTGGATTAGTTCACCACTTCACCACCAATGCATTAGTGTTCCAATTTTCCCACATTTTCTCCAGCATTTATTGTTTTCCTTTTTGGTTATGTTAACCAATCTGGTAGGCATAATGTGGTACCTCAGATTTGTTTTGATTTGCATTTCTCTAATCAATAGTGATTTAGATAATTTTATATGATTATAGATCAATTTAATTTCTTCTTCTGAAAACCACCTGTTCATATTTTTAGACCATTTATCATTTGGGGAGAGGACATCTCTTTCTTTCACTCATCGCTAACATAAGGCTATTCTTTTCATACATAGGACTTTAGAAATATAAAATGTTGGAAACATGCCTACTATCTACATTAATATCTTTGAAGAAGTGATTTACAAATTATTGTCTGTAATATGGCTGAAATTTAGGAGCAAAAATGTTTTGATTTTTCATTTCAAAAAACCCCAAGCATTCATTAAGAAAGTGCCAGGTGCCAGGCACTATGTTAGGCAATGGAGATGCAAAGAGAAAGAATAAAGCAGTTCCTTTTTTGAAGAAGCTTGCCTCTTCAAACTGTTGTTAACTACAAAGGCCCCTTTTGCCTTAAAACCTTTGGTTCTATAATATTCATATTTGTAAACTGAGTCAGTATTTTATATTCAATATTTCTTGTTATTTTAATATGGAAAAAAGTGCTGGAAAAACCAGTTTCTCTTTCTAGAGAATCATCATAGAGCCTGAAGGAGGAGCTCAACATGGAGAGAACAGAACTGGATTGGAAGCCTGAGGACCTGAAATCAAGGCTTGACTGCCACGTGCTAACTACAACCTAGGGCAAGTGCTTGAACTCCTCTGAATATCAATTTTCTCATTTATAAAATGACTGGGTTGACTTCTGAGGTCCCTGTCAGTACTAAATTCATGTACTAAATTCAGTACTAAATTCATGATCCTATGATGCTATGAATTTATTAGGGACTGGATGTATATAGAGTTAATAGAATACATAACACAATCAAAAATGTGATTAGCTTGTAGACTATTGATCTTCCAGCAATAGGAATCATGTAGGGTCTTAGAGTTGTCCACATATATCAGTCAGCATAAAAATGGACAGAGAAAAAACACTGCCCAGAAGTCCAGAAATCTTCAGCCTTCTATTTTAGCATCTCTTTTGTTCATTCTGAATTTGAGTCTTATTCTGATACATATGAACTATCTGCTTCAGGTAGGTCACTTAAGGTTACTCAATCTAAGCTTCTTAATCTAAAAGAGGTGATATCTTCATTTCCTTGAAGGTTGCATTGCAATACAAGTTTGTTGTGAGGAATAACAGAAAATGTATGAGAAGCACTTTGCCAATTCTTTCATTATCACTTATTGTTATAATTAAATTAATTATATTTCACCTTGTGACTTTTCTTCCCTATCCTAGCTGACTTCCCTGGACTTTCTCCTTTCTCTACATATGCCTATTTTATCTGCCAGATTTCTTAGCTAGGGTCTCATTCTCCCACAAGCCAACCAATCCCATTGTCATATCTATATTAGCATAACTATGTCATATGAAGTTACCATTAACCTTTCTATATATTTCTTTAAAGAGAGCTTCATCTACTTTGAGATCCTTAAATATATGTACCAATGTTGCAAAGACCAAATTCAGATTATATAATTGGACAACTAACAATAAACTCTATGATTAAAAAAATAAGGAATCTGGTTTATAAAACACATTATATTTGTATTATCAGGTAAGTATAGATATAATTTAATTATTTATAAAGGTATTAAATTAGAAAATGTTGGCTATATCTTACTTTGTGCATGTATGACTGTGCAATATTTGTTTATAACATGTTTGTTTGAGTATGCAGTTTGCTCTTATGAAATAAATGAGGCCCAATTAAATTAACCCCATAGTGAGGTTCCTTCAAAATCTTCTATCAGCAAGCAACATTAATGGCTCCTTGATTACTTTCTTTAATCAAAGATTCCCAAACAGCATTATCCAGAGACATAAACATAGATATTGAATATAATTTTGCCACAACTCTCTTTATGTTGCACATTAAATGCCACTGAGACAGCGACTAATAGAAAATAATTTGGAACATTTCTCTGAATTGACCTAGAAATATCACAGCACTCATTCCTATTGGTCTGCTCTTTAATTTACAAATTATTTATAAATTCTATTTGTTAAACTATATTGAAGGTGCTTTGTGAGTTCATAATGATCCTCTCCTTGGCCTTATTTGTGCAAGTTAGCCATCGACAATTAGTTCTTTTTCTGCTTACTTCTTTTTCTTCCTCCCTCCTCTTTTGGGTACCTGAATATTTATGCACTTCAAATTGACTGAGTTTGACTCTTGTGACTGCTGAGGCTAACTTAGAAGGGCAAGGGAAGGTGTGGTCAGGTAGTTATGTGGAAATAAAGTCAGTGTGAAAGGGCTGACACATACACAGGAGTTTCCCCTGGAAAGCTACTTTAGGGACTCATGTAGCCCCTTAATGAGTTGAGGTAAAAGGTCATTGCTGGAAAATGAAGGTGCATATTAAGCCTAAGGGAAAATGAGTACTAGCTAAGGCCCTTACCAGTGCTTTAACAGTGGGCCTAGTAAAGTAAGAAGATCAAGAAGATGAAAGGGAGGAATAGAAGCTCCCAGGAAGAATAGCCAGTGTACTAGGTCAGAATTGGAGTGAAAGAAGGAAAGGAAAAGACAAAACATCTCCCAGAAGTGAGAGTAATATCAAAATCTCTCACAGGAGACTGAGATGTGCCTATAAAGGCTCTTTATGAAATTCTTCATTTAAATAACCATAGCAGGGATTTTTTGTGCTTCTTGATCATAGAGGAGGTAAATTATTTTAGTCAACTGAACAGGCCCAGCCTTTTTGAAAAAAAATTCTGCTTTTGACTCAGCAGCCTTTCTTTCTCCTCAGTTTTCAGCTATGACCCCCAACTCCCCAGCAATCATGTCTAAGGGACACACAGTTGGCACTAATCTTGGCACCATTTACTCCTGTGTGGGAGTCTTCCAACATGGGGAAGTAGAGATCATTGCTAATGAGCAAAGAAACAGGACCTCCCCAAGTTACGTCACCTTCACCAACATAGATTGTTTAATTGGTGATGCTGCAAAGAATCAAGTTGCAATGAACCCCACCAACCCAGTTTTTGATGCTAAGCATCTGATTGGTTGTAGATTTGATGATGCAGTTGTACAGACATGAAGCATTGGCCTTTTATGGCGGTTATTGATGCAGGCACGCCTTAGGTCCAAGTAGAGTACAAAGGGGAGATCAAAAGTTTCTATCCAGAGGAAGTATCTTCTATGGTCCTGACCATGATGAAAGAAATTGCTGAAGCTTGCCTTGGGAAGATGGTCACAAAGGCTGTGGTCATAGCACCAGCCTATTTCAAAGATTCCCAACATCAGGCCAACAAAGGTGCTGGAACTATAGCTGGTCTCAATGTCCTCATCAACGAGCCAATTGCTGCTGCTATTGCTTATGCCTTGGACAAAAAGGTTGGTGCTGAGAGAAATGTGTTGATCTTTGACCTTGGAGGTGGTACTTTGTATGTCTCCATTTTTACCATTGAAGATGGCATCTTTGGTATCAAATCCACAGTTGGGGACACCCAGTTGAGTGGGGACATCTTTGACAACCAAATGGTGAAACATTTTCTTGCTGAGTTCAAGTGAAAGCACAAGAAGGACATCAATGAGAACAAGAGGGCTGTTTGCCATCTTCCAACTGCATGTGAATGGCATGAGCCAATAACCTCTCTTCCAGTACCCAGGCCAGTATTGAGATTGACTCTCTCAAACAAGGCATCAACTTCTATACATTAATCGCTCGGGCCTGTTTCAAAGACCTGAATGTTGATCTCTTCCATTGCATTCTGGACCCTGTGGAGAAGGCCTTAAGAGATGCCCAGCTAGATAAATCTAGATTCATGACATCGTCCTGGTGGGTGGTTCCACTCAAATCCCCCAAATCCAGAAGCTTCTGCAAGACTTCTTCAATGGCAAGGAGCTTAGTAAGAGTATCAATCCTGATGAGGCTATTGCTTATGGTGCAGCTGTCCAGACTGCCATTTTGTCTAGAGATAGATCTGAGAATGTGCAGGACTTGCTGTTATTGGATGTCACTCTTCTTTCCCTTGGAATTGAAACTGTTGGTGGAGTTATGACCATTCTGATCAGATGTAATACCACCATCCACCAAACAGACAGACCTTTACAACCTACTCAGACAACCAGCCTTGTATGCTTATTCAGGTTTATGAAGACGAGAGAGCAATGACAAAGGATAACAACCTACTTGGCAAATTTGAGCTCACAGAAATCCCCTCCCCCAGCACCCAGGGGTGTTCTTCAGATTGAAGTAATATTTGACACTGATGCAAATGGCATCCTCAATGTTTCTGCTGTGGATAAGAACACATGCAAGGAGAACATCATTGCTAATGATAAGGGCGTCTGAGCAAAGAAGACATTGAGAGTATGGTCCAGGAAGCTGAGAAATACAAGACTGAGGATAAAAAGTAGAGAGATAAGGTGTCTTCTAAGAATTCTTTGGAATCTTATGCTTTCAACATGAAAGCAACTGTAGAAGATTAAAAACTGCAAGGCAAAATTGGTGATAAGACAAGCAAGATCCTGGCTGGATAAGAACCAAAATGCTGAGAAGGAAGAATTTGAGAATAATCAGAAAGAATTGGAGAACATCTGCAGCCCCATCATTACTAAGCTGTACCAGAGTGCAAGCAGCATGCCAGGAGGCAAGCCTGGTAGGTTCCCAGGTGGTGAATTAGCCCCATCTGGAGGTGCTTCTTCTGAACCCATCATTGAAGAGGTTGACTTAACACACCAGAAGAAAGAACATTCCATACAGCTTTCCAAAAATTGAAGGACTAAAATTTGTAGCCAAGGCAGTAGCAGTTTGAAAGTAACATTTAAGCTACTGTGTAAATCTGGGCATTCTGAATACTTGAATGTGTGCAGAGGGAGAAAAGTGAACAACACTGCAATTATCCTGGATAAATAAATAAAATCTATTTAAAATTGGCACCATGATAACTTCTACTTTTTCTCAACTATCCTTAAATTCAGACTCAAGAGACAAAATTGTGTATTTAATGTGGAAAATTTCCTACCACTTACTAGTGATGGCAATGGAGAACTTCTAATGGTGGAAGGCCCACGATATTCTTCTTCAGACATATTATAGTCTGGCTTTTGAATGTTTTTTTTCCATTTTGAAAATAATAGATTCCTTCTCCCATCAAGAATCTACACATAGATAAGGGACTTCATATTCCCATGATAAAAATCTATCAAGAAATGATAAAAGATACAGATCATCTGCTGGCACAATCAACTCTACCAAATATGGCAATTAAAAAAATAAATCAATTACTGCATGGAGTACTATTTCTAATTGACTAATCAAATTTTTGTGTGTATGTATGTGTGTATATGGTTTGTACTTAAAATGTTTCAGTATTTAGAACCACAGCATTCTTACAACTTTGAGAAACTTTAAGGTTTAAGAAATTGATTTTGAAATACATTGTAAAAACACATATTCTTATTTGAGTGTTCACATCAGTTAGAACTCATAGGTTCTAACAGCAGTTACAAAACCAAAGTAGGGATTTCTGCTATTAAATATCAGAGGGTACAACTTCTCTTCTCAAGTAATTTTGGGAACCACATGTCCTAGAGGGGCAATTTCTGCAAACTGTGTTACTGAATGAAGGAGGTTTGCACCTTAACCCATGGTTGGTAGGGCTGAAGCAATAGGACGTCCAACAGACTTCAATTGTGACTAAGATGGCATGCTAGCCATCAATAAAGCAGCCATGGTAAAAATTCTGAGAAAAAATGAGGTATTATCCAAGACATCAGCTACCCCAGACTTTCTCTATCTTTCCTACTTTTCTTGATAGACCTTCTACCTTGATTCTCTATTCCTGCAATGCCTTTCTTCCAACTTATTTCAACCTTCTAGCAAAACAAAATAAAACAAATAAATGACAATAGCAAAAAATCCCCTATATTAATCTGGTCTAAGCTTTTGGCTTATACTTGCTTAGATTTCAATTTGTATCAGAGGCTTTTCCCCACAAGAATCTCTTTCTCCCCACTCTGTTGTATTGTACCTGGGAATTTTTACATGATAATAGATTGTCTTTTACTGAAAATAGCAGACATTTGCCCTACTCATTTGTATTACCTCCAAAATTAGATTTCAAGGTACATGGAACTATGGTGACACATGAGAAGGTACTCTTATAAATTGTCTGTGCTAGAAGAAATCTTTATTACTGTGGGGGAAGAAAACTATTTCCTCAAAAAATAATTGCTGATCAATATTTGAAAACAGTTATGACACCTGACTGTTCCATGGACAAGACAATTCACCTCTCAGATCCAGGAATTTTCTCTCACTCTTTCTCATGTCCAGAACATTCTTCCTCCTCCACTCTAATTGCTGACTTCCCTAGCTTCCTTTAGGTCTCCCACCTTCTACAGGAAGCTTTCCTCAACTCCTCCTAGTTCAAGTGTTTTCTCTTGGTTAATTATTTTCTATGTATACAGCATATAGATTGCTTAGCATATATTTATTTGAATATTGTCTCCCTCATTAGATTGTAAATTCTTTGGGGATGTGGTACATCTTCTTTCATCTTTAGTGCTTAGCGCAGTGCTAGGCAGGTAGTAAGTGTTTGATAAATGTTTATTGATTTATGTATTGATGTGACATTCCCAACCACAGATAACCCCAAGAAACCTTTGCATGATTTCATCAACTTGGTAGATGTCTTCCTAGAGTTTTCAATTCCATTGGAGTTTGCTTACAAATTTTTATGGCGATGATTTTAATGGGATACTACTGTGATATAAGAAATAATGAGTAGGATGATTTCAGAAAAAACACAGCAAAACAAAACACCTGGATAGATTTACATGAACTGATACAAAGTGAAGTGAACAGAATCAGTATAACAATGTACATAGTAAAAGCAGTATTGTACAATGACCGACTGTGAATTACTTAACTATTCTCAACAATATGTCAGCAATGCATTGATCCATAACAGTTCCAAAAGACCCTTACTTCTTCCCTCCCTTCCTTTTTTCCTTCCATTCCTTTTCCTTCCTTCATTTCCTTTTTCTTGCTGTTCTTTTTCTCATTCTTCATCACTCTCTTTCTGTCTCTGTTTTCATAACTCTCTTTCTATCTCTGTGTCTCTCTATCTTTTTCACACTCTTGGTCTTGCAAAGAAAGAGAAGCAAGGAAGGAAGGAAGGAAGGGAGGAAGGAAGGAAGGAAGAAAAAGGAAGAAAAAAGGAAAGAAAAAAAGAAAGAAAGAAAGAAAAAAGAAAGAAAGAAAAAAGAAAGAAAGAAAGAAGGAAAAAAGAAAGAAAGAAAGAAAGAAAGAAGAAAGAAAGAAAGAAAGAAAGAAAGAAAGAAAGAAAGAAA
>CM053594.1:161774709-161785300 GCA_028646575.1 Pseudocheirus occidentalis | reverse complement strand
GAAAGAAAAAAAGAAAGAAAGAAAAAAGAAAGAAAGAAAAAAGAAAGAAAGAAAGAAGAAAGAAAGAAAGAAGGAAGGAAGAAAGAAAGAAAGAAAGAAAGAAAGAAAGAAAGAAAGAAAGAAAGAAAGAAAGAAAGAAGGGAGGAAGGAAGGGGGATGGAGGAGCAAAGGAGGGAAGGAAGGAAAAAAGAAAAGAAGGAAGGAAGAAAGAAAAGAAGGAAGGAAGGAAAGAGAAAGGAAGGAAGAAAAGAAGGAAGTAAAGAAGGAAGGAGAAAGGAAGGAAGATTTCCCACTTTTGAGTGTATGGAAAAAGTTGTATCTCTAATACAGATAGTATTAGAGTAATAACAAGGTATTGCTAGTATAGTATTATGCTCTGACTTAACATACAAGAGTTGCAAGAAGGCACAGTCATGCTTACAACCTTTAAATTCATGACTATGAATGCAGTATGAATGCATAAAAATTATGATTTTTTGGTTGCCTCAACCAAGAAAAAATCCTAGATCCAGTTCAGAACAGAATTTCTTGGCTAAACACAGCAGTAGATGTTTTGTATAAGAAACATAAGACTTTCATCTCATTTTGCTTTATCAGGTGGTTTGTCTTATCGTGATAAGAAAGTGACCTGATAGGGCAAAGAGCAGGCTTATTACCACTCTTCTCAAGATCTGCCTATACCTGGACAGAATTAACATTCAAATAGATAGATAGGTTACTTTTCCAACCAATGTCATCTTGATGGTGATATGACATTCTGACTAAGATAACTCACTTTTTCCCCAATCCAGACTTCCTATGACATGGAAAGACTCCAGCAATTTCCTGATGCAACTTTTCCTTCTCACTGTCCTTTGTTATTATATGTCATTTGATTGTGGTGCCTAGTTTAATCTTAACTTTCTAGGTCACATTGTTCTTAGGACTTTAAGGAAAGATTGACTTTTCAACCACAGGCTAATCCCAGTTTGATGGTAGCATTCATAAACTGTATCTTGGGACTGTATTTGAAGTACTCTATTTTTTCTCAATGTATTGCTCATTGTCCTCTTCACAATATGATTAAAAAATAATAATGCCGTTTAATAATTCACCCATATTTACCTTTCTATATAAGCAATACATTCTATCCTTATTTTGACTCTTCACTATTTACTCTCTTAACTGCATTTCTACAATTACTCTCTGAAAGAGTTAGAGGGTCACCAGCCTGATTTAAAAAATACAGTATTAAGTGTTAAAGACAAATACAACTATTTGAGGGTAGCTAAGTGGTACAGTGGATAGTGTGCCAGGCTTGGAGTCAGAAGTACTAATCTTTCTGAGTTCAAATAAGACCACAGACACTTATTACCTGTGTGACTCTGGTTGAGTTACTTAATCTTGTTTACCTCTGTTTCTTCATCTGTAAGATGAGTTCAAGAAAAGCAGACCACTACAGTATCTTTGCCAAGAAAAAATGGCAAATGAAGTCAGGAAAAGTCAGACATGAATGAAAATAACTGAAAAAGATCTAGAATTATTCATCCTGCATCCCTTGAAACCCAAGTGAAGAAAAGTAAAACAATTTTGATAATAGTTTCACAAGTCTGGTTATACACTTATAACTTTCAGACCAGGGAATAAAGCATTGCTATGGCCACCTATCTTTCTTACTCATGTTGTAAACTCTGTGGTCCATGAGATCTTTGTCACCTTCTTACCCAATTTTGGTCCATTATTCTGCAAATAATTTATATAATAAATAAAATCAACCCCACATTGTACCTTTAGAATCTACTCTCAACACTGATAATTGTACATGGCACAAAAGATACATTTTATAGTATATTATTCATTCATAGGTGATAAGTCTTCTTCTAGTACTTAGCAAACTTGCAGAGATAGTTCTCTGAAGGAAATGTGAGAGCCATAGCATAATGTAGTTTAGGGCAAGAATTCCAGCAATGACATCCTAGGACTTGAGATTTTTTGAATTAATTCCAGGAAAGACAGTGGTCAAAATTTAATCTTCATAGCATTGCCTAATTTGGAGGAGTAGATACAGCCTGTGACAAGGCTGACATATGAGTGTAGAGTAGGGAGAGAATATAAGCAGTCAGTATAAAAGAACAAAGTCCTGGAGAGTAAGTCAAGCCAGGTCAATCATAACATGCTTATTATGTATTTAAAACATAATGTACTGTCCTAGAGATAAAGAGTACAAAAACCAAAATGAAACAATATCCTTAAGAAGCTTAGATTAAAAAAATAGTTATTTTAGTTTTTAAATGATTTTTTATTTCCCAATATACCCTTCATTTCTCTTGTATGCCTAATAACAAAAGAAAAAAAGATAAAAAGGAAGGGGAAAAGGCAATTCAGCAAAAGTAACCAATACATCAATCAAGTCCATCTGTTCCTATATATTACTCCACCTTTTCAAAGAAGGAATAGTGATATAGTCTCATAAATCTTTTTGGGACCAACCTTTGTCATAATTACCAAGCATTCAGTTTTGATTTTTATTGTTGTTCTTCCAATTCATTTTGTTGTAGTCATTCTGTATATTGTCCTCCTCATTCTGCTTACTTCATCAGTTTATTTAAGTCTTCTCATGCTTGCTTGTATTCATCAATTCATCATTTCTTGTGGTGCAGTGATATTCTTTTGCATTCATGCAGCACAATTTGTTTAACTATTTCCCATATACTTTGTCATCTACTTCTACTCAGTTTCCAATTCTTTTCTATTGAAAAAAATATTGCTATGCATATATTGGTGTGTGTATTATTTCTTCCAAGTAATTTCTCCTCTTTGATGTGTTGTAATCTATTCTTTCCCATGTACACCTCTCTAGTGCCATTTAGGTGACATTCAGACTCAATTCTTGTGGCATTACATGACTAGAATCCATACAATGTCACTGGAAATCTATTGCTATTAAATTGATAGCCTTTGGTTTTAGTAAGAAACATGATGTTGTTAAAAAATTGTATAATTTCTCAAAAGCATTTCAGCTTTTTTAATCCTTCTGTTCAACTTCGAGTTTAGTTTTAGTGTCTATCCTTTCAAATAAATGTAGATCAGTAGAGCAGACTGTATAATGATATATCAAAAAACTTTGATGTCATCAACCTAAAGGTCTGCAAATATCTATATTGCATATAATCTGGCAGTTTTCATTCATTTGGTTTTACCTTCAAGGAAGATAGTCCAAATTCTTCTTTTAAATAATTATGTGTCTCATCGAGGGGATTTGGGAATATTTTTGGACCTTGTTGACATTAGTATTTGATGTTCTTTGCAAATACAAATATCTGCAGAATCTCACAATAGATATATAAGGAAGCTCCTCTTGCATTTGGACTAGAATGCATTTGGACTTGCATTCTCCATAGTAGTTGCAACTTTAATAACCACAAAGTCATAAAACAATATAATTTCTGTTATATCTTTCCAGAGATCCTGAATGATTTTTAACATATACATGGGAGACACCTTGATGGAAGAAAGTCTTTAAGTTAATATTTTGCTCTACCAAAATGCATGCCTTTATATTTTCAAAGGTCTGTGATCAGATAGCAAGAAAACATTTATTAAATGCCTACTATTTACAAGGTACTGTGTTAAGCACTGGGGATAAAAAGAAAGGCAAAATACAGTACCTGCCCTCAAGGAATTTACAGTTTAATGGGATCTTATGTAGTACTAATTATGGTTAGTTTCACTAGTCTTTTATTGTGGTTAATTTTATGTTTGTAAAGATGGAATTTATTATAAAATTTCTCTTATGGAAGCATGCTGGCTTCCTTCAAATACATTAAGAGGGTATTCAAAATGTGCAGATAATGATCCTATGATGTTTGTATAGATATGAATGGAGGTTTATGTCAGCAGTTATTGATAGTCTCATAATCACCTCTTTGGTAGAAATAATAATGTACAAAATCACCCCCATCATTATTATTCTCTACATTTTTAGATACCTTGAGATAGTATTTCTATGTACTCAAAGCTGGTCCACCTCCAGCATGGATTTCCCTCTGGGTATTTGATCTTTTCCTCAACTTTTTTTCCCCCACAGTGTCATTTTCATTTCTTCTGGCACCAAACTATCCAACAATACATATTTATTAAGTAGGCATAGCACCATATCCAAGACTACGTTACTACTGACTTAATTTTATTCTTTAAACATCTTTAATGAAACCTTTTAGTGCAAAAACATTATAAAATACCTATTATGTGTCCCATCTCATGGCTGTCCTCTTTCCAGTTTTATCAGAAACCTCAAGCAGATTTAGAGAAGGAAGAGGTCCCAGGTGGCAAAAGGGTGTGTCCAGAGCAGAAACAGTGTTAGAGGAAAGAGCAGGCTCCAACCTAACTAAAATAAGACGAAAGAATTGTTTCTAGATGTTTATATCTACATTCAGGGATTTTCTTACATACTGAAAAGGTTCAGGAAAATAGATCTTTCTTTGTCTTTTCTTTTAAAACAAAGAGACTTTCTATAACATTAAATGAATCATGTGCTTATAGAATAACCAGTTAATTGGAGGGAAATTTTCTTGGATGCTCTCTCTTTAGAGGGAACCTAGAATGGTAATAATAACTCCTTTATGTAGCACTCTCCCCATTAAAAATGAAGTAAATAATGCAAATAGTTTTATCGTGATGTTATAGATGATCATGGGATGACTTTGAGAGTGACATTCTTTGATGTTAAGTTCTTTGACCATCATCACAAATAAGAAAGACAAAAATTCAAATTCAGGTCTTCCAATTCCAAATCCCACAATCTATCCAATGTTTCCACTATTACTAAGCACCCCTTCAAATAGTTATCCTTTACTAGACCAGTGTTTGAGTCTCTGTTTCAAAGGGAAAGCTTAAAAAACATCCAAATGAAGTTTAACTCATTATAAAGAGATATTTTTACATCCAAGTAAATCCAAGTGGCATGTTGAATATTTTTTAAATGATAAAGGACTGACTAGCTAATGAAAAGTTCAGAATAATGAGAACAGCTGTGACTTTATTGAATATAGAGGAAGTGCATGTAATTATTTTTAAATAAACTTAACATATTGCTTTTTTGAATTGCTTTTCTGAGACTGAATAAAAGGTAGATCAAAATTTGATAGTTTAGTAAAAGTTTTGTTTGATAAAAGAGATAAGATTGGCATCTGTTCTCTCAACATTCTTTAGCAATATCGACAGGCATTCACACCAGTTTTCACTATTTATTTGATATTTAAATTTTCAAAATGAGTGGCTTTATAAAACAATACATCTTTCCAGAAATATTCCATTGTCTGTCCTGTACATTCTTAATTACTTACATTATACACATGCACTTCTGCCTCTCTTCTGCCTAAAAATATGTCTTACTTGGGAGCATTCCAAAGAGGAAAAAACCAACTGTGAGAAATTTAAATGTGGAAAAATCCTCAAATATACCCAAGGAAGATAGAGTTGTGCACACAGAGAATTTTCTGTCAGTTGCATCATTAAAACTAGAGTCTCAGTTCAACAGTACCTATTACATAAAACTTCTCCCTTTGAGATTTCTTAGAATAACTAGTGAATTTCTATAAAATAAAACCGGAAGGAATTGATCCCACTGACTTTTCCCCTTTGATTCCTATGCTTTACCCTAAAGCACATAATTTGTGTTGATGGTAAATCATTCAGGGTAAGGGTCTATGAGTGAAAACTCTCTTAAATTTCTCTCTCAAATAGCAGATGCTGTCTCATTTTTATATATGGGTAACCTTAGCTTCAGATGTGTTAAATTGGGACATCTAGGTGGCATAGTGAATAGAGCACTGGTCCTGAAGTCAGGAGGAACTGAGTTCAAATCTGTCCTCAGACACTTAACACTAACTAGCCATGTGACCTTGGGCAAGTCATTTAACCTCAATTGCCCTGCCTTCCCCTTTCAATATTTTTCAATGCAAATATTTTCTTGATGATTCTATATGATTGTAGATCTTAGAAAAATATAATCTCTTAATGATCAAAGTTACAGGTTGAACTTGTGCAGTGCAGCAAAATGTTGTAGGAATTGGTAGGTTGTGGTATATTTATAGTGCTAACTTGTAATCAAGAAGTATTGTATGAGATATTATCAAACAAGGATATAAGGAGTGATAAAGGCCATTTGGCTACCCTCAGTGCTATGCTAGGACCTGTGAAATGTAGACAGATCTTGATAGAAAAAAGCATTTAAATGCTGGGTAGATTTTCATTGGAAGACCTACTGACGAACATTAGTAAGAGTCTCACAGGTTGAACATGCAGAGATTAGTTGTGGTCTGCACAGAAAGAGGGAATAACCACATTAATGAGATATATTTCCTTTAAATAATGAAAATGGATATGTGAAAGCACATTGAAAGGTACAAGCATTATGGAAAAATAAAAAAATATATTGTTACAAAATCATTTATCTCAGGAGGGGAAAATATTCCCCAACCATTGTCTCCTACTTATTTTTTTTAAAACTCATATAGTATCCTGTTATGGTTCTCATTTATAGGATAGAAAAAATAAATTCCTTGAAATATTTGACAAAGGAAATTTGCTTGACACTCCTCTTATTATTAATAATTAGGGCTGTAAAAAAGCACTACACTTATCCATTCATGGTGTTGCCACCATTATGAAGAGAGGCCTGAGTAGAGTCCAAATACACGTGATTTTCAGATAGATGTGGAGATTTTCCAAATTCTCCTACATGTTAATATAGTTGTGCTGATTGCCTCAAGGCTCAGAACAATGCATATCCTCACAGCACTCAAAAGCATTTGCCCTAGTTATGCACAGAAAGGAGAACCAAATCAACGCCACCAACAGAAGCTGCAACAAATGTTGATGAAGAATGCCTGTCATGCACAGTTTGATTGAAAATTGATAGGAAAAACTAAAAAAAAGTTATGTATATGTGACACAATTAAACATGTATCATGTCTGCATAAGACATACATTATGCAAACTAATGATGAATTTTCCACAAAATTTAATGAGTGGAAGATTTGACTATTGACATTGAAAGATTATAATACTTTTAAAGACATGCATTTCTCTAAAACAAAGATCTATTTCTTTAATGACAATATACTTCTATTTCTTTTTATCTATAATTCCAAGTCACAGAATTTCATAACCTTTAATAAATTAAATTTAAATGTAACCAAAGAGGCATATGTTGGACATGAATAGGTTATGTTTGGTTCACCAGCATCTACAGTTGCCAAAGAGTGCTTTTTTCACAGAAGGTACTAATTGAATGCTCTTCGTAAGAAAGAAAGAATGAGCATAGTTATTAAGGATAGCATGAGAAAGATGTGCCTAAAATAGTCTGATCATGTTACAAGGGCTTGACTTAATTGATGGACAGATGATATACTCAATTTGATTGATGGAATTTGAAAATTCTATTTGCACACCACAGAATCTTCAGTAGAAACCCTGCAGAAGAATTTTTAGAAAAGCAAAAATCACAGTTGTGGATGGATTACAATCAATATCTGGAGGGAATATCATGTTAATGAGATAACAGATCCATTGAAAACTTAAAGCAATCTTGGAAATTTGGACTCCTCCATTTTATAGGATCTAAAAATTAGACTCAGAGAATTAAGACAAATTTCTCAAGTTCACATTGCTAACTAAAGATGGAGGCAGGACAGAAAGCCTACTATGCATTTTTTGTAGTGTAGAATTCAGTGTCACTGTTAGAGACAAAGTATTGTATTTAGATTATAGTGTTAGTGCTCAAAGAATGTTGGGAGGTCATATATTCAGTCTTTCATTTTATAAATGAAGAAAGCCCATGGCAGTTAAGTGATTTGTCCAAGGTTACAACTGGTATTAAATAGAAGAATAACTCTTAAGGCCTTTTGACTCCAAATCCCTCACTCTTTTCTTTGAACAGTGATGACATTTTAGATTTTCATTTGCTGTCTAGTTAATTGGTATAGAAGGCAATGATTGTCAAAATGCAGTGTATAGAAAACTATATTCTATTTAACTGGTACAGTAAGAAGAAAGGACCCATTATTTTTAAGAGCCAGTCATCTAATAGATAAAGCATTGCATGGCAAATCATAGGCAAAAAAATGAAGACCAAAGTCTTGTTCTGATTTATTAGGTGATCATAATGTTCTCAAAGCACTAAGTATGCTGGCCTCCCTAGGCACATACAGCTTCATTTGTAAAATGACACTAAAAAAATGAATTTCCTTACAAAAGGTGTATGGAGAATACATAAGGGAAATAAATGGACAAATAAACTCACATACAAATGGAGAATTATGTGCATTCTAGGATGAGATTCCCTAAAATGCTGACTAGGTCAATATTTCTTTTTATATCTGTTTCCTGAATGCTTATCACCAGTATGTGGAATAAGACAAATGCCTTTACTTCCTCCTATAGGTTGCGTTGAAAACTTTTCTTCCTTATTTCACTTTCTTCCTCTCAACATAACCTAAATCTGTTCCTCCTTTTTGCAATGCCTATAGAGAACTCCATTGAATATGTTGTTCCTATTGTAAAATTCACAGAATGATATATATGCAGATTTTAGTGGAAATCTTGAATATTTGCCCTTTGATACAATCTACATACATGACTTCTTTGCATTAATGCAAATCTAATTGAGTAATAAAAGTCAAAATATATGTAGTAGAGAACTTTTGGGAAGGTATAAGGAAGAATATGACAAGGAAGCATTTGTAGAAGAGGGGGCACCTAATTGGGTCTTAAAGGGAGTTAAAGAGAAAGAATGAGGAATGGTGATGGCGATAGCATCCATTTTGACCTGTTTAGCAATGTGAACAAAGTACAAAGACAAAAAGTCAGAAAGACAACGGGAAGTATAGAATAGTATAGTATGATAGAGACTGACACATAGATGGATTCTGAAGGTGTCACTGCAGGAGTCTGGTTTTAAAGTGAGACCAACATTGATGTCCCAAAAGACAAGAAGTGACCTTCAGAACCAAGTCCTTTGGTGGAAAAGGACTCATCTTGCAGGGATGTTACAATTGGAAGGGATGTTGGTGAGACCTGTATTTTATAGAAACTAGGTTATGTCTGACTGAAATCACTCCAGAGACCAAGGTAGTAAAAGGGAGATTGTGCTATAATGTGTTTGTAAAATTACTGATTGTAATTTTGTTTTGCTATGTTTTTAAAGTAAATATCCCTTTGCAAAAGCCAATCAATGTTACGTGGTTAAATGGAACTATTACTTTAGTCATTTACGCTAGTTGACAAAGGGATAAATACAAGTGGTGTGGGTTAGCTGATTGCTTGAGAAGAGATACTCCTCTGCTCTTCAGGTTATACCTAGAACACTGATGGCGAAATATAGTGCTTGGTATTGGAAGAGTAAGCTAGAACATACTCAAGACAGCAATTTGACTTATATATAACATATGAAGAAAAATAATGAGATAAATTTACGTAGGTAGCTCAGATCAGAGTGATTTGATTGATAGGAATTGGTAACAATACAGGAAAATTTCTGAATACATGAAAAATATATAAGAGATATATTATAAAGAACATGGGTAAAATGTGGAATATATATGAATGTGTGTATGTATATATGTATATGTATATATATATATATATATATATACACATGCATACAAATATATACATGAATGGAAAGGGGAAGAATGAAGGCAGATGTTGAAAAAATAAAAGAAATTAATTGAAGATATGCTCAGATAGAAGTAAAAAGAAGAAACTAGATTGAGAGATCTTATAGGGAATATAAATATTTTGGATATGTAGGATGAAGTGGAAAGAATAAGAAAATGATTTTAAGATTATGATCCTAGAGAAATGGAAGTACCAGAATGATCCGACAAGCATTTATATAAAGCACTAAATTAGTAATGGTCCCTACCCTAAATGAACTTACTTCTTAATATTACAATAAAGAATCTGACCTTGACTAGAGATCAAACTCTTTGGTTATATTTTATGTGGCCTCCCATAAATCTTCTGCAATGGTTCACCTAACATGCTTGATGGAATGAGGAGGTTTCTTCTTGATCTTTTAACATGATATAGATATAGTGGAATAGGTGGCCATCCATTGGCTACCCCTTACTCTTTCTACATGATATGCCAGCTTCTGTGGAGATGAGTTATTATCTATATCCTCATCACCTACCATAGTAAAGAGGAATGCCTACCATACAGCTTTCATTGCCTTTTGCATGACTCTAAATTTTATTAGTCAGAGGCTATGACAGTCTATCTGCTAGCTATCTTTAGTTTCCCAGAAATCATCAAACTTTAAAACCATTTAAATATGAGGATTTAATTAAAATTATGTAAAGATCATAAAACAGACAGCTGAGATAGGATATCAAATGAATAGTTATAGCCTACATTTCAGTTACGGCTATGTCTTCTTTCCTCCTCCCCCTCACACACACCTACCAAAAAGTTTTAGTCATAGTCCCTGATTAACTCATAGTTGTCAGCTAGTCAAGTTCTTTTCTTGTAATTGGCTATACCAGGTCTTGGGGCTGCTCCAATGCC
Source organism: Pseudocheirus occidentalis (assembly GCA_028646575.1). Taxonomy (NCBI): domain Eukaryota; kingdom Metazoa; phylum Chordata; class Mammalia; order Diprotodontia; family Pseudocheiridae; genus Pseudocheirus; species Pseudocheirus occidentalis. The sequence goes on along the minus strand of CM053594.1, from coordinate 161,774,749 downwards.
AGTTGAAGTTTTCTTCTGTATATTCTAGCACCATCTTTTC
>CM053594.1:161752982-161774209 GCA_028646575.1 Pseudocheirus occidentalis | reverse complement strand
GCTGCTGGTTCCAGTAGTTCCCCTCCCCCACTGCTTCCTTGCCCCGGGAGTAAAATGGCCGAACTGCTTTACCCTGCCCCAATTAAGTTTCAAAGTTTCAGCTTTCTCTAACCGTCTCTGACCTAAGCTCCCCTCAGGCAGGTGCTTTAGATTTTCTTTGAAGTAGACTTATGCTGCGGCTTAGGCTTGGGAGGCTCCGCTGCTCCTCGTGGCCGCCCTGGGGCCCTGCCTGGCCTCAGCTGCGGTTTTGGGCTGGCCGTTCTCTGCTACTCTGTGGTGTGAGCCTCTCCGTCCTGCTCCTCACGCCTTGTCAGATGTGGGGGTGCTGAAGGTTGTAGAACCCCTGCAGGCTGGCTGTGGGGCTCAGATCAGCTCCTTCCCACGGTCCCAGGCCTGGCCGCGGTCTGGCTTCCGGCTGTTCCAGCCTCCCCTCCGGCGGGCACGCTGAGCTCCTGCTGCCAAGCTGCCTTCAGCGAGAGCTGTGTTCTCTGGATCTGTGTGAGTCTGAGAGTCCTAGACTTTCCTAGACTTTGTCTGGGCTCGTATTTTCTGGGTGTTTAGGGTGGCGGTGTGGGAACTGTGGGACCTTGCTGCTTCTACGCCGCCATCTTGGCTCTGCCCCTCATCACAGGTAATTTCTTAACTCTAAAATGAATTGGATTTAAGTGAGGCAGAGTTGCACAGTCATAAGCCTCACTCTCTCTTCCAGAGTCACCAAAGTCCAGTATCAGCACAAAAGTCAATAAGACTGGGATGTATTGGATGACCTGGGTATCTTCAGTGTCTTGTCAAACTCTAAGGACTCCATAATGCCTGTTTCAGCAACTTTTATGGCCACTGAAACAGATTGTTCTTATCTTCTCATTACACTGGGGGAAGTCTTCACATGCTCAGGGTGGACATCCTCCTAACTCACCGACAGGTTTGTGTCCTATTGGTAACCCTCAGCCTAGTTTAGCTCACCTTCTGAGGTGATATTTATGAAAGTATAGTGATTGTACATGTTAAAACTTCTTAGAGCTATAGATGAGATTTGAGTGGTGTAATGCCACGCACAAGCAGGTTTCCAGAAGTATGCTACTCTGAACAGCTTTTAAGGTTCTGTTTACACAGTATAACAAACACTCTATTGAATAACAAATCAGAGCAAAACATTTACCAAAAATCAATGTACAGCATTCACGATATTACAACTTATCACAGAAAATGAAAGTACAGTATTCACAGCAACTTATCACTAAAATGGCCACATAGTTTTCACCGAAGTGCTCACATTGTTTTAAACAATATATATTAATTCACTCACAAAGCACAAAAGTCAAATTTCTCCACCCATAAGTCACAGTAAATCATAATATCTCAGTCAGTACACAGTATCCAAGTAAAGTCTTCTTTCAGCTTGACTTGAGGCTGGCTCTCAGCCTCCATGGTTTCTCTTCCATGGTCCCAGTTCCAACTGTCACCTGGGTTCAAAGGAAGGCAGCTCCCACTTCCTTGTCCCACGCCTTGTCCAGGTCTCCATCCAGTTTCTGTTCCATATTGAAGTTCACAGTGTCCAGTATGCCTCAACTCATTCACAATTCCTGTTTCTGGGAAGACAAAGCTTGACAGAGCCACAATAATGTTCATAAACATTGCCGGCACCATCATCAATTCACTGTCTTCCTGTGAAATCAGCTCAGACCCACCAACAAAGTCTGTGAACTCAGAACAAATCATCAACATAGAACTCAACACAGACTCACAGATAATGTCCAAGAAGTCAGCACAAATCATCAGTAAAGTTCCAGGACCTCCAAAACCCTCCTTCAGGACTTCTGTCCACATACAACCAGAAAATCCTCTTTCAAGGCTTCCAGTAACGTCCCAGGCCTTCTGTAGAAATTATCACAAACATCAACACAGACAGAACAGACAAACAGAGTGCTGGGATACTAAAAGTTTTCTCCTTCTTGACTCTGCCACCACAAGAGTCCTTTTTTCTGTTCTTGCTGTCTCTAGCCCTGAGGCTCTGCATATATAGTCATTAGCTCATCCCCAGAAGTTCACAAGTTCTAGGGTTCACACATTCTGTTACTTAATAGACTTGATACAAGACTCAAAGAAAACTTGAACTGAAGCAAGGTGTTAATTTAATAGCTGAAACAAGGTTTGAACTACTTCTGTGGTGTCCACTACAAGTGGATACCAAAGGTGGATGAGCAGTTTTAAAAAGACCTCAAGAAATCATCCAACCAGAGTTTCTAGTTTTTACTGAAAATTCCATATAACCCTCCTTATACTATATTAACTAGTAAATTCAATAACTGAGATAGCCCTGCTTTTCTTAGTTGTCTATAGCTGAAGAAAATCTGACTACTTTAACTATGCTAAGTATTTCTTTTTGCTTTTTTGACAGAGGGCAATTGGGGTTAAGAGACTTGCCCAAGGTCATATGGCTAGCAAATGTTGTGTTGTTAAGTGTCTGAGGTCAGATTTTAACTTGGGTCCTCCTGACTCTAGGGTCAGTGCTCTATTCACTGTGCCACCTAACTGCCTCTATGCTAAGTATTTTCTAAATAAGATATTATTGATCTCCTGGTGGCAATGATCTAAAGTGAAGAACAGGTTATTCAGAGGAATCAAAATGCACTTATAGGACTCAATCCACATCTTAAAACAGTTTTTTTCATGATAGAAACATGCCAGTATATGCCTGTTGTGATGTATTTTTAACAAAGAAGACAATTACAGAAAGAACCAATTACCATCACCATTTTCAGCAACATGTAAACCCTAGTGAATCCAACTGAAATGCTAATGCTACAAACATTTTTCAGGCCTTTCCAACATTGTGCTCAGGCATTATCTACCATGCTAAGACTTAACTGGAAAAATGTTTTTTTCATTACCTTTTATTTCTAGTATTCAGTTTTCAAGTGGCTTGAGACACACAGAATAGGTATGGACTTCTACAAAATTATTATTTTGTGAACTCTGTTGAAAGGAATTCAAAGTCATTTGGAAAGAAAAAAAGTGATATCGTCCTAAGGAAAAGAAAAAGCCATATTGCTAAATTTAAAATTATCAGTGTGTGGAACACAAAGCCCCAGGAGTTAGGTCTAGAAAATTGATGCATGCCAAGGAATAGTAATAGAGTTGATGAGAAGTCAGTATGGAACATATTAGAGTCAGAATTAACTAGAAATAAAAAAGCAGGAATAAGAAATCAAGAGGCAGAAAGATGCTACCTAAAATGGGGTTTATGGAAAGGACAATCTGAAGATCAAGGGAAATTGTTAGGTAGGCTCTAGGGTTTTAATAGACATGTTAGCAGGAAAGAGAAACAGATTGTCCATGTAAAAGAGACTATATGTTCAAATACTACAAAACTTTAGTCAGCTATTTTTCTATCGGATCTATTTTAAAGTTTTTGGACTTTAAAACTAAATTTTCTTCTTCCGCTCCTTTTCTGCTTTTGGCTACTTTTTGTGCATTGTCTTTTCCTTTTAAGATTTTTAGTTCCTGCATTACATTGTGAGCTCTTGAAGGGCACAGACTCTCTTTTATCTTTCTTTGTTTGTCCAGAAAATACTACATTACAGAAACATAGTTAAGTGCTTAAAAATATGTTTCTTTCTTTCCCTTCTTCCTTCCTTCCTTCCTGACTACCTTCTTCCCTCCATTCCTTGTCTCCTACTACGTTCAAAGCACTTTGCTAGACCTAAAAGAGATGCAAAGACAAATAAGGTCCCTCTCTTTAAGGACACTATTATTTAGGAGGATAGATAAGATATGAACACAAATGAATAAATAATAAAGAAAGGAGGAACACTTAAGAAGTACAGATAAAATGTGCTGAAATTTCAGAAGAATGAAGACTATTGCCAGTCTAGGAAGATAAGAAGTTTTCTTGAGGAATATGGTATGAAATGTGTATGGGTGGAACATTGCAGGGCAAAATAGATATGAAAAGCACAAAGCTACTCCTATATGAATAAGGTCGGAAAAGCTTAGGACAAGTGTTGTCCTAATTGTGAGTATTGTAGTTTTGCTAAAGCATATAGAGTATGGGACGAGACGGTAGTAAGAGATGTAGTTAGAAAGGTAGGATAGAAATTAATAAAGACTGTAAATGTCAGTCTATATAATTTGGACTTTATTGTCTAAGCCAGAGGTTCTTAGCTTGGGGTCCACAGACTTCCAACTGTTTCATAGACATGTTTCAGGGGTCCTATGAACCAAAAAGATTAGGGAGATGAATTACATCTTTATTTTTGGTAAACTCTAATTGAAATATAGCATTTCCTTTAATTAATTTCAAATAGTCTAACATATTCTGAGGAGTCCATAGACTTCACTAGATTGTCATAGAAATCCAGCACATACATACAAACACACACACACACACAATTGAGCATCCTTGCTCTAAACACTATGGAAATATTGGAAAATTTTGAGTAATAGGATACATATAATTTTAATGTTATTTGAAAAGTGATCTTTACATGACAGACAAGGAAAGAGTTAGTGTTTGCTTAAAGCATATGAGGAGAGGTGGTTTGAAGGAAATTATCATCAGCAACTTCTGGTAGTCAAATTCTGATGACGGAAGAAGACATAAGACTCAAGTATATGCTTTACATTCCATTTTAAAATATGGCATATGAGTTGACCACATCATCACAAAAGTATTTCTTTTTGGTGGAATTCTCTGCTTTTAACTCTTGGTCAATTCTGGATTCTATATTGACAATTAATTAAATGTTATTTTTAGTTATTGTGGTTATTGTGGGGTGTTTTTGAATAAAGTTTGTGTTTCCATCCTGTCAGAGTATCATAATGATTTATAAAACTGACCTATACTGTGAACATATACAACTCTGGCTTTAGCACTGGAAGAAACAAAAACAGTGCAATCCCTATAGATCAGTGAAAAATTCCTCTTGCCTCCCCTATTTACTGGAAATGAGGTCACAGGAATGTTTTACTTGTTGGTAGCACATTTATCAACCAACAAATTCAGATAATAGATTTGCCAAATATGAGTTTTAGAGTTTCAGTTCCTTGGAGACTTGACTTGAGACTTAATTTTTCTTATACAGATTTAGTATTCCTTATACATATTTCTGTTATACTTGCCTATTCTCACAGTACATGCAAACTTATTCAACTACCTTGAATTGGCAGGTAGCAGATACTTGTTAAACCATACTTACTGTAAACAGAAGTTTCACTCATTTAGACTTTCTATGACACTGTCCAGAAAAAAAGTATAAGTCACAACAAGGACCTAAAAAATTAATCTTATTTCCTATCTCTTTATCTCCCTGATAAACTTTCGGTAATGCCTTTTGCTTTCCTTGTTTAGATGGACCCAGACTAAAGGATGGCAACTGTGCCAAGTGCCTACCAAAAATCTTAGCTATAAAGCAAAGTTCTAAGGAAAGACGTAAAAGTTGGAATGTTCTGGTAGAAAATAATTTTCTTCTGTCTGAAGGAAAATATGAAGAATGGGAAATTATGCAAGCAGGATGCACTGACACCTCATTACAGCATTAATAAGAAGTTAGCTCTTTATATTTGCAACTTTGCCAGAATGTGATTTTTTTTTCCCCTTAAGCTTACAAACACTGCCCAGAAGTTACTGTGCTTCATGAAATTTCTATCAAGAATATCAGGTAACTCAGCAATGCTTTTCAAGCACCATTGCTTCTGCTAATAGTCTGAACTCTGACCCAGACTGAGAAAAGGCTTAATAATTTATACATCATTTAATGAAAACTTATCTATTATGATCCACAATTGTTTCTGAGAAACAATAGAATGTTTTCAGTGAGAAATTTTGTATATTCTATTCATCATGAAAATAATCTCCAACAACAGATGTTTTATAAACATGGTTTAGAATGCAAGTCATTCAATACAGAGGCATAGCCTTGTTGATGTTTAAAAACAAAACAATACACTGTTTAAATCCATAGCTTGATTTTTCAAATGATAGTATTCCTGAAGAAAATTTTTATTTTCTTTGAAAACAAAATCAATACTATAAGAATAATAATCAAATCAAAAATCAAAAAAGAAAAAAATGAAAAAGGCACAAAATTGAAAAAAAATGTATCCCAATTTATTATATTAAAAATTAAAACTAACCAGTAATCCATTCCATTCTTCTACAATCCCAGGATACAGTTAGTTTGAGTAAATAAAAAAATGACATTTCATAAATACCTATTATAAATTAGGTATTGTGCTAGATGCTTAGGTTGGAAGATAAAAAAAAAACTGTACCTCCTCTCAAAGAAGATTACATATTATTAGTTGGAAAGATAATGTTAACCTTCAGACAAAACTGAAAAGATTTGTATAAAGGAATATAGAGAAGCACACACACACACATGCACACACACACACACACATACACACACAAAACTGGAGGAATAAGGAAAGGCCTCTCATTTGAGATCACACTTGAGTTGATCTCTTAAAGAAGCCTGGTATTCCAAGAGGTGGAAGGTAAACAATGTGTAACAAGGATCAAATATCATGTTGAGAACAAGTAAGCCTATTTAGCTGAAATGTAGGAAACATTAAAAAAAAGCAATGAAAAGGTAGTCTAGAAACATAGGAGGGGGGATAATATTTTGAAGAGTTCTTAATGATAACTCTTATGTTCTGCTAAAGGCATGGAGCTATTTAATTTACTTGAGTAAATGAGTACCATAATTCAGACTTATTGTAAGCTTTAAGCATTTAGCAGCTGCCCTCCAAGAGGTTGTCACTATCTTTTATCCTATCATGATAAATAAAGAAGAAAATTAAAATACTTAAGAGTTTTATTTTTTTCTTATTTCTAGTGTTCTTTTTTTTTCTTTTTGTCTTCAAACTTTAGGAAAAGAAACAGGAAATGAAAATACTGACTTGCTTAACACAAAGAGCACTTTATTGTAATTCATGAGATACTGGGTTGATAGCTTGTATTGCTGCCACCTGTGTGATCTTGAACAATTCAATTAAATTTTCTGGGTCTTTATTTGCAAACAAAATTATAAAATGTCAGTCAACAGGCACTTATTAAGCATGTACCATGTGACAGCCATTTTCCCAATAAGTGGGGGTATAAAGGAAAGCAAAATTAAGGTCCTTCTCCCAAAAGAGCTCAGATTCTAATGGAAAGGACTTCATGCAAATAAAATGTACATATAATAAGAAGGAGGAAGAAGAGGAAAAGGAAGGCAATGATGACAAAACATTTTAAAATTTTCTTTAAGTTTGCAAAGCATTTTATAAATATTATCTCATTCTTTCTTAACAATAACCATGAGAGTTAAATGGTATAGTTTTCCCTATTTTACAGAAGGAGAAATTGAGGCTGAGGGAGGTTAAGTGGCTTCTCAATATCACACGGCTACATAGTCTGAGTTCGGACTTAAACTTGTCTTCTTGGCTACAGATCTGGCACTTTACTTAAGTAAGACAATCAAGATAAAAATCAAATTAAGCTCAAAATGATACCAATTCTTCCTAAAATATCTGCAGCTTCTTTTTTTTTTTTGGTACCATATCCAGCAGTAGAGGTAAAAAAGTCCATTACTACTTTCCTATCTATATTTTACTTTGAAAAAAATAAACATCATTAATAGATTCGTGTTCATTTTCCTTTATGAAGACATTTTATTATTTATACTATCACATGCTTCTGTACTATGAAATGCTATCATCACTGAAAAATGGTTTTGAATTCTAGTCAGTGCTAAGGTGATAAGAATAGAACAATACTGAGAGAGTTAGATGATATTCAGTGCCAAATATTCCAAAAAAGACCTATGTAAACCCCAATGGAGTCTCCTTTGTTGGAGTTTACCACTTAGTATATGTACCTAACACTAATACAAATATGAAGGAAAAAAAGCTATAGACAATAGAATAATGATAAAAATGGAAAATAAAAATAATAAAAACATTAATACAGAGCTTTAAGATTTGCAAAGCACTTTGTATATATTGTTCATTCCTCATAAAAAAAGTATGTGAGGTAGGTGCTATTAATAGTTATGATTTTATAGATGAGGACATTGAGAAAGAAAACTCTTAAGTGACTTTTCAAAGTTCTCCTGGCTTCTAAATGGCTAAGCTAGGATTTGACTGACTTCAAGATCAGAACTCTATCCACTATCTCTCCTATAATAATTAAGTATGTCAATTATATAAGTGAAACAAATAATATTAAAATTACCAAGATACGTATGATTAAGTGAATATTCGGAAGAAAATGAAAGCAGTATATTTAAGAGGAACTGAAAAAATGGCATATAAAAGGTTTAAATGAAATTTTAAAAAATTGTCTCTCAAAGTCATTTGATTATGAAGGCAGTCAAAAACTCTGGAAATGGGAAAAAATAAGTATGAGCTAGAAAATCTCTTTAGATAGAAACAATCTCTTTAAATAGTCTAAATGGTATGCCTCAACAAATCAGCCAAAGCTGTCAAAACACACTGTAAATAAAATGTTATTGCTTGAAAAGTGAACCAGTGTGTGCATTAAAGAGGAGCTATTTGTGCCTTCACTGTCTCTCTATTGGAAGGCTGATATGATCATTTGGGAAGCTTCAGATTTTCTGTGAATATTAACATTCTAATCAGCTCATGTTTTCATAGTAGAGAAGCTGAACTATTCCAAATCCTTTGTGCTCAGTCATTAGTTATCTGATATTATTAGATGAAACATCAGATGTACTGGCTAGGTAATTGGTACTTGTGATAGATTGTTTTGTATCAGATTTTCTGTACTCTGCTCAATCTCTATTCCAAATCCCAGAATAATGGAGCCAAATATGGCACAATCATAAGGACATGAAAGGTCAATTCTCAAATAATGGATTGAGATCCTATCTTCATTGGAAAATTATAAATTCATAAGTTATAGGTGGAAAGAACATTAGAGGTAATCTAATCCAACCCCCTCATATCACATATGAAACTAAAGTCCAGAAAATTTGTAATGAAGGTCACATAGGCAAAATAAGTAAACATAAATAAATGAATGAATGAATAATTAAGTAAATAAATAAATGAAAAAAAGATAACATTTGATCATCCAAGGCTGCTGCCATCCAAATTCAGTGCAAAATCTGCTACATCATAGTATCCTTCTAATGAAAGTACCATCTTACATAGTGCTTCTCAACTGGAAATTTCCATCTGCTATTTCATTTGCTTCTCCAAATAATTATGCAGTGGGAAATAAGTAGGGGGAGGAAATAAAAGCAAAGCATTTGACTCTTAAGAAGTCAAGATAATCTGATGAATTGTTAAATTTGCCTAATGAGGGAAAGAGGAGGTATAGAATAAGCCTGAAGAGGTTCTATTTAGGTGAACTCCCTGAAAAAGACACCCAAACTCAGTGCATCCATTTCCTTTTCTTCTTTCTTTTCTTATTTGACTTCTGTCTGGCATTAGAAATCATCACTCAAACTGATCTCTACATTTTAAGCAATGAGAAATCCAATGACCTTTCTTAATCCTTATCATTTTGATATCAATAAAGCATTTGATGTGGCTAGCCATCCTCTTCCCATAGGTACTCTCTTTTCTTGATTTTTACCCCCATGGCTTATAGTGGGTACTATTTTCTCTTAACATTCTTTTACTTGATTACCTCATCAGCTTTCATGGATTTTACTCTCATCTCTATTCATGACTTCAATATCTATATAACCATCCTTAGGTTACTTCCTGTAATCTATTCTCACATTTCAAAGCACTTAATGGGTCATTTTGAACTTATTATTCCTGAGTAGTCTCAAGCTCAATTTGTCTAATACATAAATCAATTATTCTACCTTTCGAACTCACCAATTTTACTGACACTTCTGTCAACAGTACCAATAGGTTTTAGTTACCCAGATACACAACCTTGGTATCAGTCTTAACCTTAATTCTCACTCTCCCTAAATTTCCAATTGGTTGTCAAGTCCTGCCTTTTCATCTCTCCTTCTTTCAAATACCATCTCTTTTCTTTAGTCACGTAGTCACCACCTGAAATCTATTATCATCTCTTTTCTGAAATACTGCAACTCCTAATTGGTCCCTCTGACTAATGTCTCTATCTAGGTCAACTCATCCTGCATAGAACTGTGAAAGTGTTCTTCTTAAAGTACAGATCTGCCCCTACTCAATAATCTCCAATGTTCCTCTGTTACAGTGGTTCTCAACCTTCCTAATTCCTCGACCTTTTGATAGTTGTATGTGGGCATGTCTTCATGTGGGCAGACCCACCTGGAGATAGATAGAGGAGGTTCCTAAGACCATTAGAAATATGGGTTTTCTGATGGTCTTAGGCGACACCTGTGACACCTGTGAAAGGGTCATTCAACCCCAATGGGGTCATGACTCACAGGTTGAGAACCACTGCTCTATTTACCTTTTGAATCAAATATGAAATGCATCATGTATTCAGTTCTCCTCTCTGGCTTTTCCCCTCATACCATTATAGTCTTTTGACATACTACTGCCTTCTGTTCTCTCTACCTTGCAGTTATACTGCCATACTGACTTGCTGCAATTCATAGAGAGAACTGGGTCTTGAGTAAGAAAGATAAATTAAAACTAAACCTCAGACACCTACTAGCTATGTGACCCTGGCCAACTTAACCTCTGTATTGTCTCAGTTTCCTTATTTGTAAAATTTGGACTGTTATAGTATGTACCTTCCAGGTTTTGGTGAGAGTAAAATAAGCTAACATTTGTAAAGTCCTTTGCTACCCTTAAAGAACTATCTAAATGTTAGTGATAATGATGACAGTGACGCTCTGTCTTCCATTTCTTTGTATTTGTACTGAATGGCCCTCTGGCTGGAATGCATTTCCTTCTTTATATTCTTTTAATCTTTGATTTTCTTCATGACTCAATTGAAGCAATCTCCTTATCAATGAGACCTTTATTGATCTGATATACATCAAGTTGAAATCATTCCTTCTCTAGCCAAATTTTCAACTGAAAAAAAGGATTTGAATTCTGTAACATACTTTCACATGACAAAGAACATGGTGCTGGTTCTAATTCAGTTGAGATTTACAAGGTAGGGGGTCAACTGCTCATAGAAAAACTAACTGAAATCTTTTGGGTTAAATGGCAAGAGGAGGTCGTGCCCCTGGAGTCAAGGATGACTCCATTGTTCATCTCTATAAAGGAAAAGGAAATAGGTTGTCTTGTAACAATCACAGGTTGTGTCTCTCTTTTAGTCATTGCAGGTAAGATTCTTGTCACAGTCCTCTTTAGTCAGCTAATTCTGAACCTGGGAGACTGTCATCTATCCAAGAGCCACTGTGGCTTCAGAAGGGGCTGAGGAATAGTCAGTATGGTATTTTTTCCTGACAAGTCCAGTAGAAATGCCAGGGGTAGAACAGAAGACTGTACAAAACATTTGCTGATCTAATCAAAGTCTTTGATATTGTCGGTCATGAAGGCTTACAGAAAATTATGTCAAAATGTAGGTGCCCAGAGAAATTCATCAGTATTTTATCTTTCATGATAGTATGCTTTCAAAGGTGCTAGAAAATGGAAAGTGCTCTCACATTTTCCCAAGCACCAAAGGAGTGAAAGAGAACTGTGTTCTTTCTACCACACTTTTTGGAATAATGTTTTCATGATGTTATCAGATACCTTCAATGAGGACAAAAATAGTAATGAGGTTAGCTACCACACTGATGGTAACTTTTTAACTCCAAAATGTCGCAAGTCAAGAATAAAGTGGAGGAAGAGTTAGTACATGACATTTTGTTTGCAGATGACTGTACACTCCATGCAGTTTCTGAGGCTGAGATGCAACAGAGTATCAGTTCTCTACTGTTTGTGTCAATTTGGCTTAACAGCTTACACTGAGGAGGGGGGAGAAAACTTTTTCACAGTCAGCACGACACCATCCACACATGGTCCCACTGATTATAACAAATGAAAAGATTTTTAATGTGATAAGTTGATTTCCCCGGGCAGCATATTTCCATAATACCATATATATGTGCATGTAGATGATGAGGTTGATGTACACATTACCAAATCTAGGTCAGTGTTTGGGGGATTACAAAAGAAAGAGCGAGAGAAGAGATATTAGATTGCCTACTAAATGTAAGGTCTACAGAGCTGTTGTGCTGATATCATTATTGTTTGTGAAAAATGACAGTCTGTAGCAACATGCTGGGAAATTGAGGGTTTTTTAAATTAACCTTTTATTAATTATTTTTAGTTTTCAACATTCATTTCCTAAAGATTCTGAGTTACAAAATTTTCCCTATCCTTCCCCTACTTCCCCACTCCGAGATAGTGATCCTATTGAGCACCCTTTTCCCCAATGCCTCTCTCTTATATTGTTGCCCATACCACCTTGATTTTCTGTTACGGCAATATGGATTTCTATACCCCAGTGCTGGTACAGCTTAATCCCCAGTTGCATGTAAAAAAAATAACATTTGTTTTTAAAACTTTGATTTCCAAGATCTTTCCCTTTGTCCCTCCTTTACCACTCCCATGGGGAAGACAATCAATTCAATATAGGTTATGTGTGTATAGTTACACAAAATGTTTCAATAGTAGTTATATTGTAAAAGACTAACTCTATTTACCTCCATCCTATTCCCCCCCCACACACATTTATTCTATTAATTGCCATTTGAGTTAGTCTATTTTTAAGGTGTTATTTTCTTCTGTGTATTTTCGGGTGTCCTTTAGCAGGCTATTGACTTGCTTTTCCTGATTTTCTTGCATCATTCTCCTTTCTCTTCCCAATTTTTACCCCACTTCTCTTAATTGATTTTCAAAATCCTTCTTAAGCTCCTCTATGGCCTGTAACCAACTCATACTTTTCTTGGAAGATTTAGATGGAGTTTTGGCTTTGTTGTCTTCATCTGGTTCCATATTTTGATGCTTTTTGTCCCCAAAACAGAATTCTATGGCCTGATTGTGCTTCCTCCATTTGCTCGTCTTGCCAGCCAGTCATTTGACTTTCGAGCTCTTTGCCACAGTAGAACTGTGCTTTCAGACTATAGAGATCTATGTCCCAAATTGCTGTGGTTTTCACAAATGTCATCAGAGCTTTGAGGAAGAAACCCTCTCTGCAGCCACCACAGGCTCTGGAACATTGGCCACATACCCCAGGACTACCACCCAAGGTCCTGGTCCAGATAAAAGCAGGTCAAAGCAACAGTGATTACCCTCTAAATGGTCAGATTGGCTAACATGAAAAAAAATCAAAACAGGAAAAAGATAAATGCTGGAGGAGATGTGAGAAAACTGAACATTAATGCCCTGTTGGTGGAGTTGTGAACTGATACAACCACTCTAGAGAGCAATTTGCAACTATGTCCAAAGGACCATTAAAATGTGCATATCCTTTGAACCAGCATTACCACTTCTAGGATTGTATCCAAAGAGATCACACAAGTGGGAAAAGGACTTTTATGCACAAAAATATTTATAGCAGCTCTTTTGCAGGTGGCAAAGAATCAGGAATCAAGGGGATGCCCATCAATTAGGAAATGGCTGAATAAGTTGTGATACATGACTATAATGGAATCATATTACACTATAAGAAATGAGGAGCATGACTCTAAACAAATTTTAGAACTACAGAACACACAAAATTACAGAGAGAAACAAATCTCCCACTGAAGGCAGCCCAGAGGCTTAAGGGAAGGGTCTATCTCACCAAGCTGGGAGCCAAGCAAAGTCCCTTGTGAGCTGCATAGGTGCAGACTCGGGGTGGCCCCAACCAGTATTCTGGCCAGAGAAGACTTTAGAAGATCAAATCACCAGCAGATGTGGTGGTTTTCAGATTTCTCAACCCTTAAACACCAAAGAAAAAGCTAAAGTTCAGAGGGAAACTGTGTTGGAACTGGATGGAGAAGAGCAAGGTCCAGCCCCTGCCCCTGGGGTGAGAAGTGTCAAAGGCATGGCAGCTGCACCTGCTTTTCTGGGGCTGCCTCAGGAGCTCCTGGCCTGCAGATAGTAGGGGGACTAAGAGTCTGTTCAGAGGATAATTGCTGCTAATTTGACATTCTTGGATCCGGGTTCCTGTCTTGGGCAATGGTCCTGGGATAAGAAACAACACTGTGGCAGAGCTTGTGGTGGCTGTAGAAAGAGGACCCTCCTCAGACCTCTGACAACATTTGTGAAAACACCAGCAATTTGGGACAAAGCTCTCTCCACTCTGGAAGCAGAGTTCTACCATAGCAAAGAGCTCAAAAGTCGAGTAATGGACTGGCAAGATGAGCACGCAGATGGCAAAAAATTGGAAAACAAGGGGATGCCCATCAATTGAACAAAGTGTGGTATATCGATGTAATGGAATACTACTGTGCCATAAGAAATGAGGAGCAGGTGGACTTCATAATAACCCAGAGATACTTCTATAAACAGATGTTGAGTGAGAAGAGAAGAAGCAGGAGAACTTTGTACACAATCACAGACACATTAAACATGTGATAACTAACCTCAATAGACTGGGTTCCTCTTAGAAATGTAAGGTTATAAGACAACTCCAAAGGAATCATGATTAAAAGAGATATCTACATCCAGAGAAAGAGATGTGGAGTCTAAATGCAAATTGATACAAACTACTTGCTCTTATTCTTTTTCTTGTGTTGTTTTGTTTCCTCTTTCCCACTGATCATTCTATCAGTTAAAATCCCTCTTTATGACCTGATTAATGATTAATGAGAAGATTTTTGTAGATCTTATATCTGAATGCATGCTACCATACTGGTGTGGAGGGAGATGGAGGGTGAGAAAATCTGAAACTCAAGGGACTGTGGAACTGAATGTTGAAAAGTTAAAGTAAATAAAAAAGTTTAATTAAAAAAAATTTAGAGGGGTAGAGCCAAGATGGTGGTGAAGAAGCAGCAAGGTTTTGCAGCTACTACGTAGCCACTTCAAATACCCATAAAATATGACTCTAAACAAATTTTAGGGCTCCAAAACTCACAAAAATACAGAAAACACATCTCTTGCTGAAGGGAGCTTGGTACAAAGGGCTCATTACAGCAGGCTTGGAGCTGAAAGCAGCCCAGCCTGAAACCGCAGCCTGGCCCCAGGGTGGTCAGGAGGAGTCTCAGCTGGAATCTTCCAGAGAGCAGATTGGCAGCAACTGGGGCAGTTTCCAGATTTATCAAGTCAGAAGAAGTAAGGACTAAGAGAAAGGTCAGTGGAATTCAGCTAAATTTGGAGAAGAAAAGCTATTTGGCCAAACTGCCCCCACGACAAGGAAGCAGTAGGAGCAATAGTAGTGGCAAAAACACCAGCCACCTACACCCAGCTGCTTCAGAGCTCCTGGCCTGCAGACTGCAGGGGGGCCAAGCAATTGTTCAGAGGCCAAGTGATCTTGAGTTGAGCAGCCTAGATCTGAATCATGGTCTTGGGTGGTAGTCCTGGAGTATGTTTTCAATCAGCCAAAGATGGTGGGGGATACAGCAATCCCATCATAGCTCTGGCAGCTGTGAAAACCCCAGCAATTTGGGACAGAACTTTCCTCCCTGGAAGCAGAGTTCCACAGAGCTAAAAAAAACCAAGCAATTAATTGACTGGCCAATACAAGCAGGAAAAGGAAGCAAAGTAAGAACAGTATCTGAACTCTAGAATCCTTTTTGGGGGACAAAAAGGATCAAAGCATGCAATGGGAGGAAGACAACACAGTGAGAACTCCTACATCCAAAAAACATGAAGATTGCCTACAAACCATAGATTGGCTCAAAAAGGACTTTGAAAACCAAATAAGAGAAGTGGAGGAAAAATTGGGAAGAGAAATGAGAATGATGTGAGAAAATTGTGAAAAGAGAGTCTACAACCTGACTAAAGGAAATAAAACCTCAAAGAACAGATTAACTCAAATGGCAAAAGAGGCCCAAAAAGCCAACGAGGAGAAGAATGCCTTAAAAAGGGGAATTTGCTAGATGGAAAAAGAAACTGAAAAGCATTCTGAAGAGAATAATTGCTTCAGAATTAGAGAAGAGCAAATGGAAGCAAATGATTTTATGAGAAATCAAGATATTATTTTTTTTTGTTTTTGTTTTTGTTTTTGTTTTACTTGTTTATTTATGTTTGGATTACAAGATTCAGTTACAGAATCACTTGAGTTTCAGATTTTCTCCCCTGCCTTATCCCCTCCCCCCCCATGGTGGTGTACCATCACGTATGGAATCTGCAAACGCTTTCACATTGTACAATAATCTGGTTGTGTAGAAGTGTTCTAATCAATGTAGCAAATAATAGTGAAAAAAAACCAAACATGGAAATGAACAATAGCACATGTTGATTCAATCTCCATTTAAACTGTTGTCTTTCTAGGTCTTTCTCAGAGTGTAGATATCTCCTTCCATTCTGAGACTTGTAAAGCTGTCTTTTAACTGTGTGTTGCTGAGAGGAGTCCAGTTTATCAAGGCTGGTGGTCACACATATGATGTATCTGTGACTATGTGCAAATTTTTCTTGGTTCTGCTCTTTTCACTTAGCATAAGTTCATTTAAGCCTCTCCAGGTAATTACGAAGTACATCTCCTTCCCATTTCTTATAGCACAATAGTATTCCATTACATTCATATTCCATAACTTGTTCGGCCATTCCCCAATTAATGAGCATCCCCTAAGTTTCCAGATTTTGCCACCACAAAGAGAGCTGCAACAAAAATTTTTGTACATATGGGTCCTTTTCCCACTTCTATGATCTCTTTGGGATAAAACACCAAAAGTGGTATTACCAGGTCAAAGTGTATGTAATTATTTATAGCCCTATGGGCATAGCTCCAGATTGCCCTCCAGAATGGTTGTGTCAGTTCACACCTCCACCAACAATGCATTAGAGTTCCAATTTTTCTACATCTTCTCCAGCACTTGTCATTTTCCTGTTTTGTCATCTTAGCCAATCTGACTGGTGAGATGTGGTACCTCAAAGTTGTTTTGATTTGCATTTCTTGAATCAATAGGCATTTAGTGCATTTTCCCATATACTTAAAGATATCTTTAATTTCTACCTCTGAAAATTGCCTGTTCATATCCTTTGCCCATTTATCAATTGGGGAATGACATGTATTCTTTTTTGTTTTTGTTTTGTTTTGTTTTTTCTTTTTGAATGACTAGTGTTCTTATAAATTTTACTTAATTCCCTGTATATTTTAGAAATGAGGCCTTTATCAGAGACACTGGTTGTAAATATTCTTTCCCAATTTCTAACTTCCCTCTTACTCTTGGTTACATTGGTTTGTTGGTACAGAAACTTTTCAATCTAATATAATCAAGACTACAATTTTGCATTTTATAATGCTCTCCAACTCTTCTTTGGTCATAAAGTCTTCCCTATTCCATAAATCTGACAGCCAAACTATTCCTTGCTTCCCCGGATTATTTACAGTATCAACCTTTATATCTAGATCGTGCACACATTTAGATTTGACTTTGGTGTATGGCGTTAGATGATGGTCTATGCCCAGTTTCTGCTATACTATATTTCAATTTTCCCAGCATTTTTTGTCAAATAGTGAATTCTTCACCCAGAAGCTGGGGTCTTTGGGCTTAACAAATAGTAAGTTACTATAGTCATTGACTAAGTCTTTTGTAACCAACCTATTCCATTGATCCACTACTCTATTTCTTAGCCAGTACCACACACTTTTGAGGACTGCTGCTTTATAATACTGATTAAAATCTGGTATGGCTAGGCCACCTTCAATACCATTTCTTTTCATTATTTACCTTGATATTCAGAACTTTTTGTTCTTCCAAATGAATTTTGTCACTATTTTTTCTAGTTCTATAAAGTAATTTTTGGCAAATTGATTGGTATGGCACTAAATATGTAATTTAATTTAGGTAAAATTGTCAGTTTTATTATATTAGTTCTACCCAGCCATGAGCAATTGATGTTTTTTCCAATTAGTGAGATCTGATCTTATTTGTGTGAAAAGCATTTTGTAGTTGTGTTCGAAAAGGTACTGTATTGTTTTGGCAGGTAGATTCCCAAATATTTTGTAGTGCCTACAATAACTTTAAATGGGGTTTCTCTTACCGTCTCTTGCTGTTGGACTTCATTGGAAATATATAGGAATGCTGAGGATATATGTGGATTTATTTTATATCCTGAAACTTTGCTAAATTTATTAATTGTAAAAAATTTCTTGAATCTCTAGGATTCTCTAAGTATATCATCATGTCATCTGCAAAGAGTGATAGCTTAGTCTCTTCTTGGCCTAATTTGATTCCTTTGATTTCTTTTTGTTCTCTAATTGTTACTGCTAACATTTCTAGTACCAGATTGAATAAGAGGGTTGATAGTGGACATCCTTGTTTCGCCCCTGATTTTATTGGAAATGCTTCTAGATTATCCCCATTGCATATAATACTTGCTGATGGCTTTAAGTAAACGCTATCTATTATTCTAATAAAAACTCCATTTATGCCTGTACTTTCCAGTGTTTTTAATAGGAATGGATGTTGTATTTTGTCAAAGGCTTTTTCTGCATCTATGGAAACAATCATATGGTTTCTGCTAGTTTTATTGTTGATATGATTGATGATACTGATGGTTTTCCTAATATTGAACCATCCTCCCATTCCTGGAATAAATACAAACTAGTCAAAATGTATTATTCTAGTTACAAGTTGCTGTAGTCTTTTTGCTAAAATTTTATTTAAAATTTTTGCATTTATATTAATTAGGGAGATTGGTGTATAATTTTCTTTCTCCGTTCTGTCTCTCCCTGATTTAGGTATCAGTACCATACTTGTGTCTTAAAAAGAATTTGGAAGGACTCCTTCCTCACCAATTTTCACAAATACTTTGTAGAGTATTGGAATCAATTGATCTTTAAATGTTTGGTAGAATTCGCTAATAAATCCACCTGACCCTGGGGATTTTTTCCTAGGTAGTTCTCTGATAGCTTCTTCAAATTCTTTTTCTGAGATGGGGTTGTTCAACAAATTTACTTCCTCTTCAGTTAGTCTGGGCAATTTATATTTTTGTAAATATTCATCCATTTCACTAAGATTGTCAAGTTTATGTGCATACAGTTGGGCAAAATAGTTCCTAATTATTGTTTTAATTTCATCTTCATTGGAAGTACATTCACCCTTTTCATTTTTGAGACTCAGAATTTCGTTTTCTTATTTCTTTTTTTTATCATATTGACTAAGGTTCTATCAATTTTATTGTTTTTTTTTCATAAAACCAATTCTCAGTTTCATTTATAAGTTCAATAGTTTTCTTACTTTCAATTTTATCAATCTCTCCTTTGGTTTTCATTATTTCTAATTTAGTTTCTTATTGGGGATTTTCAATTTGTTTTTTTTTTCCTAGCTTTTTCAATTGCATGCCTAATTCTTTGGCCTCCATTTTCTCTACTTTTTTCTCACGTATGCATTCAGGGATATAAAACTTCCCCTAAGAACTGCTTTTGCTGCATCCCACAAGTTTTGTTATGTTTTCTCATCACTGTTATTTTCCTGAATGAAGTAACTGATTGTTTCTATAATTTCTTATTTAATCCACTCATTCTTTAGGATGAAATTATTTAGTTTCCAATTAGTTTTTTGCCTACCATTCCATGGCCCTTTATTGCATATAATTTTTTATTGCATCATGATCTGAGAATGATTCATTTAATATTTCTGCCTTTCTGCACTGAATTGTGAGGTTTTTATGCCCTAGTAAATGGTCTATTTTTGTGTATGTGCCATGTACTGCTGAGAAGAAGGTATATTCATTTTTATTTCCATTCAGTTTTCTCCGGAGATCTATCATGTCTAGCCTCTCTAAAATTCTATTTGCCTCCTTAACTTCTTTCTTGTTTATTTTGAGTTTAGATTCATCAAGTTCAGAGAGGGGGTGATTGAGGTCCCCCACTAGTATTGTTTTGTTATCTGTTTCCTCATTTAATTCCCTTGACTTTTCCTCTAGGAATTTGGATGCTATACCACTTGGTGCATATATGTTAAGTAATGATATTGCTTCATTCTCTATGGTGCCTTTTAGCAGGATGTAGGTTCCTTCCTTACCTCTTTCAATTAGATCTGTTTTAGCTTTTGGTTTAACTGTGATAAGGATTGCTACCTGCTTTTTAAACTTTAGCTGAGGCACAGTATTTTCTACTCCATCATTTTACCTTTACCCTGTGCATATCCCCTTGTTTCAAATGGGTTTCTTGTAGACAGCATATTGTAGGATTGTGGTTTTTAATCCTTTCTGCTATCCACCTCTGTTTTCTGGGAGAGTTCATCCCATTCACATTCACAGTTATGATTACTATCTGCGACTTTGCCTCCATCTTATTCCCTCCCCTGTTTATATCTTTATGTCTTCCTTTTCCTTTTCCCTCCTTAAGAGTTTTCCTTTTGACCACCACCTCTCTTAGTATTCCCTCCCTGTGTTCCCCTCTCTTTACTACCCTTTCCCCTCACTACTCTTCTCCTCCCTACTGAGTACCCTCTCCTTCTTACATCCCTCCTCCCTTATCCCTCCTACTGCCTGTAGGGTACACTAAATTTTTGTTCTTAACAGAGTATGTTATTCCCTCATTGAACCCAAACCAATACTAGTACATTTCATATATTGCTCCTCTCCCTCCCTCTTTTCCTTCTATTGTTATGAATTTGTGTGTCTTTTCATGTTAGAGTCAAACAGCCATTTCTATTGATCCCTCTTTAAATCAGAACCACTGAGAGTAATGATCATATGATGCTCATCTCCTTCCTTCCCCCACTTCCACTTTAGTATGTTTTTATGCCTCTTCTTGTGGCATAATTTACCATCTGCCTCTACTTTTCCTTTTCTCCCATTACAGTCCCTTTCTTCCCCTTAATAGGTGTTTTTTTAATCTTCAGATCTGTCCAATTTTACCCACACCCTCTTTCTGCGTACATCCCTTTTAAGTGTCACAATACTTATACAGATTTCAGTATTGACAGGTATCTGCTTCTCATAAAGGAATGTAAACAGTTTGCTCTTATTGAGTCCAAGTTATGTGCATGTGTGAGCATCTGTGTCTAGGTGTATGTGTGAGTGTATGTTTTCCTTGTTTACCTTTTTATGTCTTTCTTGGATCTTGTAAGTGGAGATATATATATATATATAGATAGATAGATAGATAGATAGATATAGATATAGATATAGATATATACATACAGATATGTGTGTGTATATATATGTATGTATATATGATATATGTACATATATATATACACACACACACACACACACACATACACACA
>CM053594.1:161730572-161752482 GCA_028646575.1 Pseudocheirus occidentalis | reverse complement strand
TCTTCTCTCTGAATAAAGTGGGTATAATTTCCTCATGGACACTGAAATTATGCACATTTCAAAGTTAAAAAAGACCTTTTTTTCTGCTTTTTGGAGGGCAGTTGGGGTTAAGTGACTTGCCCAAGGTCACATGGCTAGTTTTTGTGTGTGTGTGTGTGTGTTAAGTGTCTGAGGCCGGATTTGAACTCAGGTACTCCTGACTCCAGGGCCGGTGCTCTATTCACTATGCCACCTAGCCGCCCCTAAAAAAGACCTTTTTGTTCCTTTTCCCCCTTAAAAATTGGCAAAGGTCTCAGAGAACAGAATGTCACAGAAAGTAGTCACATCATAGAGAAAAGTATTCTTAGTGAAGAAGTAGACAAAACTTAAAGGGGACAACATAAGTTCAAAGTGAACATCTCCAGCCAATGTCGTTTACTAATAAGATTCCCTGTTGGACAAAGATCTTATGAAAGAGTCATAGTTTTTTATGCCATTTTTCATTATATATGCTAATGTAATGTAACAATTATGTGGTTAATTCTCTATAAAAGATCATTCAAACCACTATTATATTTGAATTTGTAATACATGCTTGTATTTACTTTTTAGTATAACTCTTCTGATGTGAAGTTTAATGACACTTAAAAAAATAAGTTGTGAAAATTGATTTCTTGAGAAATTAGAAGTACTTTCACTTCTCCATCCTGTCTCTCCATTTGTATTTTCCCCATCCTTGTTCCATGAAGGGTATGACCTGCTTTTTACCTGCAGAGTATTAATTTAAGCTGATATTGATACAAGCATTTTCTTTTTCTATTAACTTGTTCTCCAGCTGACTCAGACCTTCTTGGAGACTTTGAGTAGTGGATAATTAATATATATATATATTTAATTTGAGGTTGGTTTAAACAAAATATCTTCAGGAACACAACGGTCAGCAAAATACACTTAAAGTAAGAGCAAAATCATAATAACAGTGTGACCAAAAGACTTATTTAGAGAAGGTGATAATCCTAGCAAGAATTGTGGACAATGATATTTTTTCCCAGTTAAGGTACAGGGAAAATATTTGTCCATATGTACTTATAATGTATCATGTATAATTTATATATGTGAAAATATTTATTTCCAAGTGTCAAATACAAAGACCATTTTAATTAAAAACCATAATGTGTTTTCAAAAAAGTACTTTTCAGATGGGATTTAAACAGTTTTGTCTAGAAAATTTTATCTGGAGTAAAGAAAAAGATGTAAATCTACATATGTACAAGGTAGAGTGTTGTCTCAATCATTTGGAAATAATTAGGCACTGTAAAGAGATAGAAAAATATCTTTTGTTTATTTTTAAAGTGTATAAAGAGGATAGGAAATAAAGAGATGCAAGACCCTGTTGAAGCGTTGGAGTTCTAAGCATCATTGGCTAGTTAGATTGTTTGCATATATTTTTTTTATGATTAAATACGCTAAAACAAGCAAAAAAGATAAATTAAATTGGTATTTGAAGACAGGAGTAATTGATATATTAGGAAAAATTTGGGAGAGCTGCAAAAGATAAGTCAATAAGATGCAAGAGGCTTTTGTTTAAGTCAAATTCAACAAGTCTTTATTTACCACTTACTACATGGCAGGAACTATTTTAGACCTAGGGATAAAACATAAATAAATACAGTACCTGCCTTGACGGACCTTATATTCTAATTAAGTTGTGTAACATACTAAAAAAAAGCCTCCTGAAAATTTAGAGGGGGTGGTCGTGGATGGGATGAATTCTGAGTGTCAGAAGCAGAACAAGTGGAACGGAAGTTGTGTTTCCTTAGCCATTCCTCAGAATAGCAACTGTAGGGGGAGCTCACCAATAGAAGAAGGGAAGCACAAAGATTTGAATACATTAAAATGTATAAGAAAAATGATAAAGAACTTAAATATCGAAATACATAGCAAGGGGAATGAAAAGCTTGTCAGCTTGTCTAGTAAAACTGTGCTGTTTGGAAGTAGTCAGCTGAAAGAAGGCTACAGCTGAATGATTCCTTATTGATGCAGAAATAATTGACTTCATTAGCCAAAAACTTCAGTACCATGTACAAGAAGCTTCTCATGAAGACAAGTTGATTTCACCTATGGCTTGAGAAGGAACAACTTTTGGTTTCAGAAGTCAAAAGGAAAAGTGTCTTTTCATATATCGGGTATCCTAGATCTGATTAGGTTTGTTTCCTGCCTCATGCAGGGAAATGACTAACTGGACGGTTGGGTTATGCAATATTTGAAATAGTTTGATGAACTTTGCATTTCTCTGTCTTTAAAAGATAGAGACTTAGAAATTCTTAAAAATATGAATAACACATTGATAAGATTTAAAATTAATGGTACCCATTGTCTTACTATCTTCCCCTCGACCTCTATAATGCCCTGCATGAGCAGCTTCCCAAAAGAATGCTATTGTGAACAGCTTTTAAGATTCTGATTACACAGTATAGTGAACACTCCATTCATTCCATAACAAATCAAGGCAAACATTCACAACAAATCACAATATATTGTTCACAGCATTACATCTTATCACAGGAAATCACAAAATAGTGTTCACAACAGCTTATTATTAAAATGGTCACAGTTTTCACCAAAGTGGTCACAGTATTTAGAATAAAGAACAAAAGAACAATCATCTGGCATCCCTAAAGAAGTTTGCCTCTTTACTCAGTCATTCAGTCATCTCAAAATACAATATTTAGTCTTCCACTCTTGGGGCAATCATAGATTAACTTAATCAGTCACTTATCTAGTAATCAATCACTAACTATCACTAATCACTAAATACAATTATTAGAAAATTACACCCCTCAGGGTCTAGTACACTTCAATTTCATCATGTCCAAGGGGAGGCCTTTTCTTCATCTTGACTCGAGGTGGTCTCTCAGATTCCTTCTATGGTCCCAGCTCCTACCTGAGTCCACCAAACAGTAACCTGAATTCAGAGAGAGACAGTTCCCAGGTCCTTGTCCAGTCCTCTGGGCAGTTCCTGGAACACACTGAAGTTCACAGAGTCCAGCACATCTCAAAACCTTAACAACTTCTGTTGCTAGGAACTCAAGGATCAACCAAGCCACAAACAAAGTAGTAACATCCTGGTCACGCTTCTTCAGTCCTCTGACAGTTCAGCTGGCCCTAGCACCTAGAAGAAATCTCAGCCTTCCAGGCTACAGCAACAGCTTTGACCTTCCAGGCACCCTTCATGGCAGCAAATCCAACATTCACCAGATTCAAGTCTCAAGAAAACTTCAACTCAGTTCACAGTCAGCTGTAGCTTCCAGATGTTGGCAAGAGAAACTCTCTCTCTCTTTCTGTCTCTGTGTCTCTCTGTTTCTCACTGTCTTTCTCTGTCTCTGTCTCTCGCTCTTTGTCTCTCTCTCTCTCTGTTTCTCAGCTGGCTTCAGTATCCATTATTGTTCAACCAGTGGTTTGTCAGGAGAAAATTCTGCTTCCTTCACCAGGAGCCTGCTAGGAGAAAAATTCTGACTGTCTCTCTCTGGGGTTCTTCTTACATACACAGCATTGGCTTCCTGTTTCAACCAAACCCTTCTTTTTTTGACAGCAACAGGAGACAAAGTTCCCACCCTCTGCCTCTTTCACAGACGCTTGATTAAGGGCTAAGTACCTGCTTACTTGACATAACAAAAAGGGGTCTTCAAATTTAATTACCATTACAACCTCTAGTCATAACACATTTATGATCTCCTAGATCTTACAGAAGTCAGATAACATTTCATCATGGCTCATGAGGTCCGAAGAGGTAATTACCATGGTGGAAGCTGGGAGGTGTCCATGGAGTCAGTAGCTCAAGATCTACCACTGCTGTGGCCTGGAGCTGGGTGTGGGGCCTAAGTAGTTGATTTAGTTGGAATGTGGGGAGAATGGAAAGGGTTCAGGTGGGAAAGAGGGTGAGTATAACTTGAAAGAGTTCAAAAATATTATGTTCAAGTAGAGAAAAGAAGCAGATTTGCCTGGCTAAAAGGACTTCAGGTGATTCGGATTTCTATATGTTTTAGGATACATTTCTTACTTATGCATTGAATTGAATACATTTCTATTGATGATGTTATTATTTATTTTATCTTTTTCATTAAGTAAATGGCTATGTTTTACATCTACAGGTGTCACTTGTACGTGGATGATTGTGTAAATATCATGTGTTAATATGAGTGCATTACATTGTGAATGACTGGATTTATAGAAAGAAAACATCAGTAGCAATTCAGGAACTGAAGTCATGAGTAGGAGTTTATCTCCCAAATAAGATTATTACTAGGATCTTGAGAGAGTTTCCATATATCTATATAGCGACATCCTACATTTTGAAACATAGATATCACAAGGTAAAGGCATATTGGAGTGAGGAAGCCAGCATCCAGACAACAAGGAAGTATTAACATACCTTGCTGATGTGAGGACCTTAGATAGTTTGTATGTATATCCCCTCCTTGGTACACAATCCTGTAATTACATTGTGATGACTTATCCACTTCCTGCATGTACTGAGTCTATAGTCACCCCACAGTAAATAGATTAAATGTTATATAGGAATAATGTGAAGAGTAGCTAAAGTATGTGAGAATCCTGTCACTTACTAAGAATCATCTTTCAATGGTCTTTCATATGGTTGTTATGAATTAGCTCAAAGATTTCAATGGACTCAGTCTTGATAACCTTGGGATAACTTTCAGGAGGAGTTTCACATTTACATGAATGTTCCATTGGTTCAGACCACAAAGTCATTCAGTATAGCATATTGCCAATCAGGCCTGTATGTGTGGACCTAATGCAAAGTTAATGAAGAAGGGTCCCCTCTACATGGCACCATACAACTATAGGGGGAAGGGACTTCTCAAGTCACATGGTCCAACCACCTTCTTTTACAGATGCAAAAATTAAGACCCAGGCATGGTAAATGATTTATTTGCTCAACTTCACAAAGTTAGTACTTGCATCAGAAGCATGATTTAAACCCAGATCATATGATTCTAGGATCACTGTTCTTTCCCTTGTAAAATTGAGTCTCCTCAAATTAAAAAAATAGTAAAGAACCAATTATATGTGACGTGGTCTGTGAAGCACTATATAAAGGACATGTATGAAAACAAGAAAAAATGGTAAAGAAATTTATATTCATCTGCGTTAGTATAATATTTTCAAAATTTATATGCTACAATCAGCAAAGTGCTTACTCTGGAGTTAAAGTCCGTAGTGAAAATCTAAGCAAAGGTCAGTCATTTCACTCCTTAGCCCTTAAAGGTATTTGTTAATTGTGTGCCTTGTGCAATTCACTCTTGACCTCAGTTTGCAAAATGTGATTAGTATCTTCTTTCCAGAGTTATTTTAAAAATCAAACAAAATATTTGTAAAATACTGGACACATTGTCTAGCAAATAGTACATCTTTAATACAAACTTTTATGCCTTGACTCTAGACCTAAAGCTATGTTTATATAATTCTCAATTAATATAAGATAATTTGAAAAGGCAGTGATTATTATAAATGGGGAATAAAGGGAAAGGTCCTTTAGTCTTCAAAGTAGCTAAGGATTTTAAAAGTCAGAGGTGAAATGGAGTACATTCCATCTTTGGACTGATGAGTTCAGGGACTAACTAATATCCTGGCTAGAAGATGATAAGCATGGAGAGGAATCACAAAATTCACTCAGAAAGTTAGGTACTTATTGGAGATTTTGAGCAAGATTTAAGATAGAATTGATTAACGCGATGGAACTTTACCAAGCCTAGTCTGAAGTTGACAAAAAAGTAGAAAAACAATTAAACACAAGTGCAAGCATAATTAAATCAAGGCTAAATATGAGGAGAGTTTATGAATAGGAAATAACATCAAAATTCACAAATGAATAAAATTTCCAACAATTATTCTTATATTTATGGTGCTAAAGTGAAAAAGTGGGGCTAGTCAGGTGACACATTTGATAGAGGACTAAGCTTAGAATCAGGAAGATTCATCTTCATGAGTTCAAATCTGGCCTCAGATTTCTACTAGCTGTATGACCCTGGACAAGTCACTTAATCCTGTTTGCTTCAGTTTCCTCATCAGTTAAAAAAAAACAAAAAAACAAAAAAAAGCTAGAGAAAGAAATGGCAAGCCACTTCAGTACCTTCACTGAGAAAACCCCAACATGGCATCACAGAGGGTTGGACCTGACTGAAATGACTGAAAAACAACAACAATTTGATTGTTTTTAAAAGAAGCAAATAAGTATCATGTAAGTATTTCATTAGTAAATCATATGTCATGGTAGAAAAATAACATGCATTAAAGTAAAAAGACTGGATTTGAAGACAAAGGTCATAGGTTTTATTTCTGCCATTTGATTTCTGCCCTTTTCTGCCTATTTGATGTTTTGCAAACCATTTTCAAATTCGGGTGTTTGGTATCCTTTTATAAAACTAGCAGATTGGAATAAATGATTTCCAGGATTCTTTCAAATCTAATTTCTATGAATATTTTCTATCCTTTCTTCAATCTATAACACATACACATGAATTGAATAACAATGTTTATGAATCAAAAGGAACTCAAGTCAGCCTAGCTCATATCTTTTCTATGAAATATAAACGGTGAGCAGCCTCACTTCTGCAAAAGAAAATGGGATAAGACCATGATTTTGTAAAGCAAAGCAAGGGTATTCACACTCATTAGAATAAGGCACTATATTGAGGATAATAAAGGACATTGCTTGGTACAGGAAACAAGTGACATGTTGGGAGGCAAATGGGAATTGATCCAGAAGATGAAGTGGACACAAAGTCAATGGTGCAATGATATGAGGGACAGCTTAATGCTGCACTAATTCCTATTTACAAATAAGTGACTATCCACTGAAAATTCTGCATGAACTAAAATCTGAGTGCTGATTTTAACCTCTGGAAAATATGCTATTTATATTACCAAGAACAAATAATGAACATAATATTTTATTTTCTATGAAGATATTTCAGGAGGAAATCACTGGAAAAATATATTCAAAATAAGAAGGTAGCAGGACCACAAGAAGTGTCATTAATTTAAATTCTGTCATACTTTCATGCAGTGGGGAACCAAGGGAGATCTTCTTTAATCATTGACTCTAACACTTTTTAAAAGAAAGGATTTAAATTCAAGAATTAATGTAAATTCTTGATCATTTGCCGTAAAGATAGTTGGCTTTCATTCTTTCACAAGTAAACCTAGTGCATACTATATCTAATTGCAAAAAGCTTAGTATTTGTAATTGTGCTTATTACAATATTTTTAATCCTCCTTTGAAGACTTTAGAAGAAAAAAAGTAATTTTTCAGGTTTATATTCAGATTAGCTTTCAAGGTTAGGTGACAATAGTTTACCCAGCTGCTGCAAACATTTTGGTATTAATTGGTACACATGATACATTCTTTCCCTCCATTGTCTCTTTCATCTCTTCTCTCTCTCTCTTTTAAGCAATATCCTACTGTTGCTTTTATTATACTGCCTATAAAATCTTACAAAGGCCCAGAAGATATGGATTTAATTACTTAGTTTTATTATGATAAGGGAGGAAAGCCAATTGTTAAAGCCAAATAAAAATGCACAGTTCAATTTTCAATAGTTATATCAATGTAAAGTCATGTTGAGAATAATGCTATAACATGGTTTGATTTCATCCATATTTTCCTGTACTAAATGGAAAATATAAAAACATTTGACATGTTTATGCTAAAGAAATAGAAAATATAAGGTTGGGTTTTTTGTTTTGTTTTTCTTTGTTTTGTTTTGGGTTTTTTTTTTGCAACCTAGATCTATCAAGTATCCTCTAACCCCAGGAAAATTTAAATAGTACAGAAGGACAAGACAATGTGTATTTTTCTTACCTCTTTCTTATCAACATGGTTGAAAATGGATTGTATTTCAGATATGGCACTTTTGGGATTTTGGAACCACAGATCTAGAGCTACAAGAGATCTCTGAGAGCATTGATTCCAATTTCCTTAATATACAGATACTGAAACAAAAAGAATGTAAGTAATTGATTAAAGTCACAAGACTAAGAAGCATGAGATTGAACTGAAACCATTAAACTGCAGGATTAGTTTCTTCTTTCATTAAACTACAGTTTTTCAGATTTAAAATATGTCATTAATGCTGCATTTTAAATGCTGAAATGAACATTCAGCAAAAATTATAGAATTAAAAAAATAACATAAAACATTTAGCTCCATGACCACTTATAAGGCAAATACTGAGTGAAAATCATTGTGTTGGATTCTCAGAATGCCAGGTTTAGTTCAAAAGCAACTTTTAAGAATAGAAGTATAGTCAAATCATTTGGATTTGCTCCCAAACTCCTACAATTATAGACTGAGTCATTCAGGTAAACCACTGAAATTCCATTTTAACATTTCTAGAATAAGGACAACAATACTTTCTATCTGTTTCAAATAGGTAGAGAAAAGTAAGAAAAGTACTTTGTTAACAATGTAGCACTACATATATATATATGTATATATATATGTTTATTTTAACATATATATCTTAGAATAAAAAATCCTTTAATTCATGATTTTTTAAAAATTCTAGTGCCTATTTCAGTGTATTATATACAGCTAGTACCTAGTAAAAGTATATCAGATATTTTCTCCTACTATGAATTGTTATTGCCATTTAGGAAAAGGATAAAATATATTCATAAATATCCAATAAATTCACAAAAATTAAAAAGTGCTATGTGAGATTCTAAGAGAGAACAGTTCTTTTTGATTGAGGGAATGCTGTATATTTTCTGAAAGATGTCACTAAAAAAAATACTCTATTTTATTGGTTGGCATCAGACGAATGTTGGTAGGAGCTAAAACAAACCAGTGATGATTCTTTTCAAGAAATTCACAAGGTTTTTTTTCATTTTTTTCTTAATGCATTTGAGGCTCAGTCACTTCTCCTTAGCACCTTATTCCTTGTTTTTACCCATTATTAGTTATTATTCTTGTCATATGTCCATTACTATTAGAAGTGTAGTCAAAAGGAGTTTTAAAAAATTCTTAAAAATCATTCAAGGCAACGCTAAAGCATACTTTATTTCAATTTACAAATAATTTCACCCATTGAACAAAGGCATTTAATTCAGGCAACTGCTGACACTGTCCCATTTCTGAAAGAAAAAAATACATTGCAATTTATGTATCTATATTAATATGCAAATATGTGCAAATTTATTTATGCCTATATCTTTATATTTTCCATACATGTGTAAAAACATATGTAAACACACATACATGTTGGTGTGATGTCTATACATGTGACTTTATATGTAAGTACCTGTGTATTAGTATGCTTAGATATGAACTGAACCTGTTATTTAACTGGTATGGAGAACACCCAGGTGAATAAACTCCCCCTATTAATGAATGTCAGCAATTTTTCTGCAATTTTTTTTAGATTTGGAGTTTCCTAGAGGACTGAGAAATTAAATTAGTTATCCAGGTTTATGTATAGCTGGTATGTATCCTGCTCACAGACCTTCCAGATTTTGAAATACATTCTCTATCCATTAGACTATGCTGTCTTTCTTTACAAAGTATATGATCATGTAAATTCACTATTTTAAATGCAAACATTTTTATTACTTTAGCTAAGCTTTAAAATTATGTTTTTGTCCTAATTTTTCATGATAACAATAATGGTTACTATATTTATATAATATTTTAGACATGCTCCAATTCCTCTTCCATTCAGCCATTAAAGTTTCCTAAAGCGCAGGTCTGACCAAATCACCTCCTTACTCAGTAACTCCAATGTCTTCCTGTCACCTATAGGATCAAATGAAAAACTGGTCTCTTTTGTACTAAGTAGCCTTCACAACCTAATCCTCACCATCATTTTCCACTCTTCTTTTACCTTATTTCCCAACACAAAGTCTTCAATCCTATGACTTCGACTTCCTTGCTGTGACACTAGTGAGGAGTTCCATCTCTTAGCTTTGGGCAAAATTTTTGCTGACTTCTTCTAGTTCTTGGAATACTCTCCCTCCACTGTTATACCTCTTGACCTCCTTGACTTTTTTTTTGTACCCCCAAAAACCTCTTCTTTTACTGGAAGACCCCCCTCCCCAGTTAATTATACCTCTTTCCTTCTTTTATTTATTGCCTATTTATTCTGTATATAGTTTGCTTTTTATACATTTCTTTGTGCATTATCTCCCCCATTAGATGTAAACTCCTTGAGGTCAGGGCCTGTCTTTTCCCTCTTTTTGTATCCTTTGCATTTAACACAGTGTAATGACAAGCAAAGGCAACTTCCAAGGTTCTGATTACCAGCATAGCAAACCCCACTTATTGACAGAACAGAGAAAGTCAAAATCCAGCATAACTCATTCATTTAGCAAGTAAGTTCTCAATTCAATCCAGCTACTACTCCACCCCTAGACAGTACATTCATTTAGTCAGTCAAAGTCTCTTTTCAAGTGGAGATCAGTTTCCAATCATAAACAAAGTACATTCATTTGGTCAATCACAGAACACAAAAAGGCCAAAGGTTTCCCACCCCTGGACACAAAGTAATTACAATACCATCCATTAACACCAAGTACTTTCTCAAAAGGGGCAGGAGAGCACAAAAAGCCATCCACCCTTAAGCTGTAACAAGGTTAAGATATCATCACAGCATTGAAAACCCAAAGAAAGGCCTTTCTTTCATCTTGACTCAAGGCAAGCCCTCAGCAATCTCAGTTCCTGGCAAGACAAGGCTCAACAAAACGATAGCCAGTGTCCTCATCAAATCACTCTCTGCCTGTAAAACAGTCCCAGAACCCCTGAAAACATCAGCATGGCCCTCTTCTAGGATTTCTGTGAAGGTACCACAAGAAAATCCTCCTTCAAGGCTTCTGAACCAACAGCAGGTTCCAGGACCTCTACAGCACTAGCACTGTCCTTCACCATCAGGTGAATATGGGAAAACAACATCAAAACAGACAGATAAAATACCTGCATCACAGTCATGCCTCCTCAATTCTTGGGAGCACTGGGTGTCAGTTCTCAAAAGTCCTGGGCAGCTCCAACGGGTTCTCAGAAGTCTTTCAGCAACTCAAGCTCCATGATACTGGATACTGCTCTCCAAAAGTCTTTCTGACCTCCTCTTGGCTTGGGCCTCTCTCCAAGTTCATGGCTCCCAACCATGAACTCCATGTTTCAGCCCTCTCTCTTCATGTCAGCAAGTCCATCCCACAAGTGGGATTCACAAGCTGTGGGTTTTAACACTCAACCCATTCCATTACCACTACACACAGTAACTGAGACATAGTAGGCACATAATAAATGTTTATTGATTGATACAGATTATTTCATTTGAGTCTCACATGAGAAAGGTGTGTAATTATTTTGATTTTCATTTTATAGGTGACTAAATAATCTCAGAGGGGTTCAATGACTTGTCATTGAACACACAGCTGATAAGGATGAGAGAAAGCACTAACAATCATATTGGCCTGACTTGGAATCTAATGTAGTCTCCTCTAAGATACGCTACCTTACTTTGAATGTTCTTCAAATATTAGAAGGACAGAAGAGACCCTTAAAAATCACTTTATCTTTCACTCAGGTTCAGCTAAAGTCTTTGAGTTAAGTGTTAAGATTCCTTAAATTCCAAATGTAACACTGCCTGTTTAATTCATTTGAATTTCTGCTTTGCAAAATTATCATTGGAAATTTCTATTTCTAAAGTACAAAACATGCAAGGTCAATTTATTTGCTCTAAAGGTTTTAGCAGTATCTAATGAGTTTCATTTAGGATGGTCTCAGATTTCTTGCTCATATTTATACCAGCCTGTAGGGAAATCTACATACATGCTTTACTATAGTGGTCTGTTCTTTCCAAATTAGGTAGCTAATTTTTCCCTGTGGTGATGAAAGTTTACTGTTAAGGAGTTTAATGTCATTAAAAATATATGAACTGTAAGTGTAAGGTGCCCTTCACTAAGGAAATGTGCAGTTGGGTTAGCTTGCTTACAAAACAGAAATGAGATGTCTACAACTTAGAGAAAAACTGGAATTATAATTTCTTAAAAGTTAGCTTACAGAAGGGTATGTCAGAAGAGTAAAATATTCAATGAATGAAAATAAGAATAGGACTTAAATTTCTCTAGCAAAAAATGGGTCAGGAGAAGGTTTTCCAATTTGGTTAGATTAATTTTGAGGAAAAAGATGAATAAGGAGAAGGGAATGAAAGTATATGAAAAAAAGATTGAAAGTGGTATCAACTTTAATGGGATTTATTTAAAATAAGCCTTGGGGTTTTAGGAGATTTACTTATAATGAGTGAGGCAGGAAGCCTTCTAATCAATAGAATACCCTATTCAGAATTTTTCTTCCTTATTATTCAGCAGAGGACAAGATTAGATTCATAAAAACATTGAAAAAAGCCTTTCATGTCCTTTCTTTTAATTTCTCCCTTAATTGAGTTAATATTTCTCCATCTTTTGTCTTGATATGTTTTATTTTTCATAATATTTGTTTCAGTTACTGTATGGTTTTTCTTCCTTTGAATTTTGGATTTTAGAATGCATATTAACTTCCCAAGTGGTTTGAGTTTCTGGATGATTTCTAAGGAAGACTGAGTATGAACACTCTGTCTCTGATTTCAGGATTCCCATGATCATAGTCAATACTGGCATGGGTTATTATTAAGAGTATCTTGCTCAATGTGCTTCTTGATCAGATACACAAAATTTGAATCAGCTTTAACATCAAAAACTAAACATCCTGAAAAAGTAACATGACTTTTTAAGTGTTTTGAATTCACTGTTGTACTTTTCAAAAATGATGAATAATTAAGTTTCAGTTTAGTTGTAGAAAAGTGGTTTGATTTTGCATTAGTTTTTGCTTTTCATTGCAAAAAAAAATCTTATTCTTTTTTAAACTATAAAAATCAAGAAATATATCTTTTTTGCTTTTCTTTTCTTTTAATGGAGGCCTATTACTCGGGGGTGGTTGGGGCTGTTTTAGGTATTGAAGCAAATATGTAATACTAATTGAGGACAATCAACAAACCTAAGGGAAAAACTATCATATCCACAGAAATAGTATTGTCAGAAATATAGCCCTGGAGAAGAAAAAGTTCAGTCTAGGAAAAATTAAGGAGAACTGATGTAGGAGAAAGAAAATAGTCTTCATAACAGAGACTGAAAACACAACTCATAGGAAAAATTGACCCTGGAATAATGTCTTATTCTGTTTCTTATGTTATTATTTCATTCTTTATTTTTTTCTAGTCCATTTATACCACTCCTCTCTGCACTGCTGGACAGTGGTAAAGCAATTTTACCCATAAACCCCTAGGGTTATGCTAAAATATTCATGGGTAAACTTATTGAAAACACAGTAGTGTTGCATACACTGATAGTGGTGAGAGTCCTCAGTAGCTCAATTAGTCATGCTTTAAAAAACATAAATTCACAAAGAAGATAGATATTTACAATAGAAAAATTGAATAATTTCAGCACAATTGATTAAGCAGTGTTTATGTCAGGGGTTCTTATTTTTTTTTTTGGTTGATGGACCTTTTGACAATTTTGTGACTTTATGGCACCTTCTCAGAATAATGTTTTTAAAACTACAAAATAAAACACCTAGATTACAAAGGAAACCAATTATATTGAAATAGTCATATTTATTATATGTATACATATATGTGTTATATATATGTATAAGTTCATAGAGCACAAGATAAGGGAATCTTTAATGGGTAAGCTTAGAAATGCAATTAGCTTAAGGTTGGAAGATTTCACACACACACGCACTCATGCACACATATGTGTGTGTATGTATGTATGTATATGTGTATGTGTGTGTGTTTTCCTAACAGGAAATTCTTGCTTCTTGCTTGTAGTCTAACTAAACCTGCCTCATCCTTCCCACTTCCCACACACTACTAAAAGGGAATTTAGACACAGGGAATTTTAAAAATAATAAGAAATCCAAGAAACTTTTTCCAAACTAAATAAATAAATGGCTTGCCCAGAGATGATCCAAGGAAGGTCCATATGTACCTGTAGTTACTGAACATATTACACTGCATTGAATAGAATGGAATTATTTTTTTAGCACCTGGATGGTAGACTTAATGGGGACTGCATGAATTTCTTTGTCAGGCATAAGTGTATGGATTAACAAAGAATGAGAGTTTAAAGTTATATCCTGGATCACAAAGGAAAATTCACAAAATATGTGTGGGAAATGTTGATCCATTAAGGTCTTTGAAGTTTGAATAGCTTAAGTGAAAATAAATTATACTTTTTCTCATTCTTCTATCAATTATTGTGGATGCCAAACCTCCCCATGGATAAAGTTAGGGGTAATTCATTTTGGCCTCTATTTGGTTATGACTTTTATTCTTATTGGATAGACCAAGTATATTTTTTTATTAATGTAGAGAAGAAGAAGAAATAGAGAAACTGGCTAAAGGCGGAATCAGAGAAGATATTACTGTGTTATGAAAGAATAGAGAGGTAATTAGATTTGATGTTTATTACCTTAAAATTGGAGTGTAGGAAAGAGAAAATACCTCATTTCCTAGTTTTCCTGCATTTAAAATGAAGCAAAACATAACTTGATTGATAATACACTATAAATCCAAACCTTAAAAACAAGAAAATCAGTTTCCTGTTAAAGAAAATAAAAATGTAAAGTTCTGTATCTAAATCATCTAGTGATATGATATTGTAAATCATTCTGTGAAACGTTGATAAACAGGAAACGTTGCAAAGCTTCTAGTTAAAAGCGTCTCTGAAATTCCCTGCACCTATGGTAGAATTTCAAAGCAAATGCCCAATTGAATTAGTTTTTTGTTAAGATGTAGAAGATCCAATTGCAAAACCAGTCTTGTCAGTCTTCTGCTAAAATTTTGCTTTCTGTGAGAAAATGTTTTTATGACTGAAAAATAATATTTGAAGGAGAAAATAAATTGCATTTTTAACTTTTTGTGGCTTAACTTTGTTCATTAAGCAAGTTATATATTATCATTTCCAGAAAAAGTAGACTCCCATAAATGTTAACTCTTTTGATGTTTAATTTAATCAATTTAAATAATTGATTTCTAAAAAAGCGATGTGCTTTGTCCCTAACTCTTTTTAATAGGTCAAATGATATAGTTAAAGATTCTCTAACTACCTATTTACATAAATATAATTGCATTTTTACCCCAAACACCAGAGGATTGCTTATTCTTTGAGGTCAGGGTTGTGTACTATAATAACATTTATTTAATAGAGTATATATCTGAATGTTACTTTTTCAACTGGCCAGAAGGGAAAAGTACCTTACTCTTTAAAAAGTTCTTTCTGTTGAGGTTTAGGGGTGCTGGTGTTTATTTTTAAGGTTTAGGGGTGCTCAAGACTCCAAAATACCAACATGCTAGGTTCTGCCAAATGAATTCAACTCAAGTTTTCTTTCAGTCAAAGAAAAGCAAAGTTTATTGAAGATTCACCTTAA
The DNA here is from genome assembly GCA_028646575.1 of Pseudocheirus occidentalis. Taxonomy (NCBI): domain Eukaryota; kingdom Metazoa; phylum Chordata; class Mammalia; order Diprotodontia; family Pseudocheiridae; genus Pseudocheirus; species Pseudocheirus occidentalis. Next base: position 161,737,013 of record CM053594.1, on the reverse strand, counting down.
TGGGTAGACTTTTAAGGAGCCTAAGTATATGTGAAACTTATATTGACAAAAGGACCAGAATAATCTGACACAGAGTGAGTCTGTACTAGTTAATTCTCAGCACCTTCATGGAGGTAAAATGCATTTTACATAAAGAGTGTGAGAGGATTTAGGGGTGGTCTAGAGGAGTCAAAGGGGTATCTTGAGGAGACTGAGGTCAGATTCCAATAATGAGATGAAGGGTGAGAAATAGCAGAAGGCTACCCAGGGATGACAGAAAATGGAGGGCTAGGCTAGTTTAAGGGTAACAGATTTGGGTAGAGATATTTTGATAAGATCAAGGGTGGGAAGTAGCAAGACAATGGCGGGCTAGGCTAGGTTAAGAGTAACAAAGATTTGGGCCTAGCTGTGATGAAAGGCCTATGGCCTCAGGCAAATGCCTCATCAAGTAGGAATATTCAATCAGATTTCAACAGGTTTCCCAGAGCCTGCGCCACATCATTGGTACCCTGAAAAAGTGAAACATGAGTCCTAACCAAATGGATTAGACCCCAGCCTTCTTTCAGGAAAAGACAAGGTTTATTAAAACAAAATAGAAGGTGGCCATGACTCTAAAAACCCCCCTTTTGGCAGATGAGACTCTTTTTATAGGAAAAGGTTCTATAAGAAGGAGTCTAGGGAATATCTTGATGGGAGTGGCCAGCAGGCTGGGGTGACTGGGAGGTAACAAAGAAGGTCTGGGAAAGCCAGGGACCTACACCACTTTGTCAAGGGAGAATGGGGTCTAGATAGTATCAGGGGTGGGAAGTAGCTGGGGGAGATCCTGAGGTAACAGAGAGTAGGGGGCTGGACTAGGTTAGGGGTAACAAAATTGAAAGATTGGGCATAGGCTACAATGAAAGGATTACTTAAAGTTCAAAGGAGTTTCCAGGGCTAGTAAACAAAATGAAGGTCAGGGAAGCATAAAATACTGAGGTTAGTGGTTTAGAGGTTCTTGAGACCCGAAAATATCAACAGGTCTGGTCCTGCCAAATGAATTTGACTCAAGTCTTCTCTCAGCCAAAAAAAGCAAAGTTTATTCAAAGTTTGCCATAATACACAGACTCTTAAGGTTCCTCAGTATCTGTGATGCTTATACTGGACAAGCACGCTAGAATAATCTGACAGAATGGGGTCTGTGCTAGAAAATTCTCGGGCCTTCTCTCTTTCATGGAGGCAAGATGGGGTCTTATAGACAGAAAGGTTTTGGGAGGAATCTAGGGGTGGTCTAGAGGAGGATTTTGGGAGAGGGTCTTCAGGAGGAGTCAAATGAGGTCAGACTCCAGTGATGAGAGATTAAGGGTGGGGAGTAGCTGGAGGCTACCTGGAGGTGAGACAATGAAGGGCTAGGATAGTTTAAGGGGGCATAAATATTTGGGGAGGATTAAAGGTGGAAGCTAGCTGGACAATGGAAGACTAGTCTAGTAACAGAGATTTGGGCCAAGGCACTATGAAAGGCTTATGGCCTCAGGCAAATGCATCATCAAATGGGAAGATTTGAAGAGAATTCAAAAGGATTCCCAGAGCCTGTACCTCATCACAAATGGGACTCAAATTCTGTTGGGGGAATGGGTGAAGGTCTTAGCTTCTTAAACTACTTCCTGCTAGTAAGGGTTGTGAAGCTTTCCCTGCCTCTCTGGGTTCTGTTCAAAGGGTCAGTCTTCAGAACCCGGCTGGCTCCTGTGATGAGGTGTAGTCTCTGGGACCCCCCCCCCCCTTGAACTCCTTGAATCTTTGAGGTACAGGCTCTGGGAAATCCCTTGAAGTCTGATTAAATCTTCCCACTTGATGGGGGATTTGAAGAAGCCATGAGTATTTCATTGTGGCAGGGCCCAAACCTCTGTTACTAGCCTGGCCCTCCATTGTCCATCTGCTTCCCACCCTGGAGCCTATCAAAATATTAATCCACTCTTGCACTGACCTCATTGACACCTCCTGAAGACAGTCCCCAAACTCCTCCTCTAAAATACCCCTAGATTCCTCAGTATATAAGAATCCCATCTTCCTTCCATGTGTGTGAGAGCACTATAGAATAGGTTAGCACAGACTTGCTCTGTGAAGGTACCATAGAATGACCTAGCATAAACTGAGTCTACCCCATATGTAGAACTTTTAATGAACTTTCAATAAACTTTACTTTTCTTTGGCTGAGAAGACTTGAGTTGAATCCTTTTGGCAGGACCCGGATTGTTGGTATTTTGGGGTCTCAGGCAACCCTAACCCTCTTTGTGGGTGCTCTCTTCACCAGGTCCAGTGGGTTAGAGACCTTGGACTCCATGGGAGGTTTATACAAAACCTGAGAAGTCATTTGAAAATTGATGGCTTGGACCCTGGATGAGACCAACCTGGCAAGGATGTTAAGCAAAGCAAGAACAAACAAGGACAAGAGGAAGATAGTCGGTAGGGGTATAAGAATAGGATGAATATAGAATGGAGCCAAGATTTCCACCAAGATGATTTGGAGTCATTAAGGTTGTCATGGATTTCTTGCATCCAACTAACCTTTTCCAAAATACATTTAGTGGGAATTTCCACCTCCTCAGAATTGTTGATATACAAGCAACTAAGATGTACTTCCTAGAGCATATTCACACCCCTGCTATGGGCAAGTAGGAAGTTTATGGCTATTCTATTATCTCAAACCACCATTGTTATGGAATTCAAAGATTGTTGGATTTCCTGGAGACAGGTTATTTGCCAACAGAATGGTCTCTCAAAGGTTAGAGAGAATGAGTTCACATTGTAGGTGACCATAACTGGGCATGAGATACTCTGCTCCTTTTTTAAGAAACCAGAGTACAATTCTTCAGAATCTATGCTTTGCCTTTTTTAGGTTAAAGACTCTGGACTTTGTGGCATTGAAAATGGAGATACGAAGATGCTAAAAATCCCAGGGCACAGACCCCAATGTCCTTGTAATATCTTAAGCATTAGGTGACCAGAACAGTAATTCTGGGGTCTTGTTAAGTGCTTTCACCTCTGCCTCAGATTTTTTTTTCACTGGTTCATTGATCACACAAAGGAATGCTTAGTCTTTGGGGTTGTAGAGAGGGTGAGTCTGTAAGAGGCTTCAAGTATGGATGCCTTAAGGATCTGAATGGGTGCACATTAAGCTCTTAATCAAAAGGGGTGTTGTAATCAATAAGAGTGCTGTAATTAGAAGGGGCTATGGCATTGTGACTGAATTTTAGAAGTAAAATTTTAAAAGAGAGAACCATATTCCAAAATCAGAAACATCTTCAGTTTGGTTTGGGGAAGAGAATTTCAGTGCAATTTTCTTTGAGGGAGGTAACCTATTTGACCTGATCATTACTTAAGTAACTTCCTGAATCTTTTGTTATAATTGGAGTAAATATCAGTCACTGCCCACGGGTGGAAAACTTATACCTGCCAAAAGTGTTACTTAAACTTTTAAGAAAGTAATAAGATCAGATAATCCTACACTTCAAATGTATATGAGTTTAAGGGGGCTCTTGCGCTTTTACTTTTCTCTGTACTTGGGCCCTGCACACTTCCTTGTCAGATTTTATCTTCAGAAACTATATAGGCTATTTACCTACAGTTGATAGCTAACAGTGGGTACTAGGAAATGTACCCCCTCATACTCTGGATGCAACTAACACCTGGTTCCAATCAACCTCCTCTTTGGGCCCACCTCAAGGCAGGGACAGCTTTATGTCCTTTACCAGCAGGAAGCAGTTTCAGAAGCAGAGACCTTTGCCCTTACTTCAAAAGAATTCAGGTCCCATTCGTTTGAGGGGGAAATGATGGGGATGTGATCTGAATCACCAAATGATATCTGTCTTTGGCATCTGGACCCCAAAGAGGAAAAAACCCTGGACTTTGCTAAACAACCCAGTCCCTGGCATTCCACCTGGGGCAATCAATCCTTCCCAATTAATTAACTGCTCTTTCATTGTCTGTACCTGGACCCACCCTAGACCACCACTCCCTTAATTATCTCTAGACCCCTTCTCTGCTCCCACAGTTTTCTGTATATTAGATGAATCTTGCCTCTATAAAGGTGCTCAGATCTCTTCAGAATCTGGCCAATACCACAGATTTTTAGAATCATGCCCACCCTCTATCTATATTTTAACAAACCTTGTCTTTGGCTGAAAGAAGGCTTAGCTTGAATTCACTGGGAGCAGTATCCACCTGGTGATAAACCTAAACCTTGACACCCCTAAACTTCAACACTTCCATTAAATTATCCATAGTAGTTTCTTAGGCAACCAAACCTCTACCTTACTGATAACGTTGTGGGATTTCACCAAAAATTGGCTCAAAAAATCAGATATAATGTTAGGGTAGGGACTTAGATATAATAAGAGCATATAAGTAGATAGATAGGTAGATAGATATGTACACAATGCATGCATGCATATACGTATGTATGTGTATATGTGTAGTATGTGTACACACAAAATCATACATGCATATATATCCAAAATCATGCTGTTTGTATACGTATATGTGTTTATATGTGTGTGCATGTGTATATATTGTGGTATGTACATACATACATAAATACATGTGTGTATATTGAAGGAGAGAGAGAAAGAGAGAGAGAGAAAGAGAGAGAGAGAAAGAGAGAGAGAGAGAGAGAAGATAGAGAAAGAGATGCAGAAGAAATTGCTTTAAATTTTGTAAAGAACCTTACATGTCACCTCATTTAATCTTCACAACAATCCTAGATGGTTGGAATCATTATTATCACCAAGTTATAGTTAAGGAAACTGAGATTGAGAGAGGTTAAACAAATCTGAATTCTTTGAGATCTCACAACTAGTAAGTTTGTGAGGCAGTAACCAAGCAGTTCTACCAGATTCTAATTCCAGTACTCTCAATATGGAAGGGACCTTAGAGGTTGGCCAGAGAGATTAGAGTTTTGCCCAAGGTCACATAGGTACTAAAGCAGCAAAGGCCAGATGTGAACTGAGTCTTTAATAACAGAATTAGCATTCTTCCCATTGTAGAAATAGAGGTAAGAAAAAGAATAAATGTGTGACTCAATAGCTGTGGGGTATACCATATGATCACAAAATCATATTTCATCATCATAGAACTTTGGTAAGTGAGTTATCCTCATACCACTGTCAGATTATAAAAATGTGCTATTTTCATTTTGAAATGAATAACGAAATCACTCAAATGCAATAGTCTAGGAAGTAAAAACTAAGGATATTTATAAATCTATGAACTGATTAAAAGCTAGATATTTTCTATGAAATATTCATTGATATAATTAATTGAAAGTGTAGTACATGAAAAAAACAATGGCAGACTGACAATTATTGGAATACTATACATTGGGAGAAAAAAGTAATTTACAAATGCTATTAAAATTTAATTAAGGGGACGGAGTCAAGATGGCGGCATAGAAGCAGCATAGCACCGCAACTCACACACAAACACACTAAAAACTCATAAAATGGGACTCTAAAACAGATTTTCAAGCTCCAAAACTCTCCAAAAGACAGAAAACACATCTGTTGCTACAGGCAGTTCAATGGGTGGGGCTCTTTGCAGCAGTCAGGCAGAGCCCAGTCTATAGGAGAGCAGATCACCTATACTGGAGGCACAGTTACCACATTTATCAGGCCAGAAGAAAAAAAGGCTAAGAGAAAGGTCAGTGGATTTTGCTAAATTTGGGGAAGAGCAGGTCAGGCCAAACTGTTCCCAGGGAAAGGAAACAGCGGGAAGCAGCTGTGGCAGCAGGAATGGCTGAAAGCAGCAACGGCCTCCATTGGGCTGCTTCAGAGCCCTCAGGCTGCTTCAGAGCACTCGGCCTGCAGATAGCAGGGGGGCTGAGGCAATTGATCAGGGCCAAGGTCTCTTGCATTGAGCAGCCTAGATCTGGATTGTGGTCTTGAGTGGTGGTCCTGGGCTGTGCTTTCAGTGAGCCAAAACTGGGGGGTGGGCTCCAGCACCCCAATAATAGCTCTGACAGCTGTGAAGGCCCCAGCGATTTGGGATAGAACTTTCCCCCTACAGGAAGCAGAGTTCCACAGAGCTAAAAAACCAAGCAATTAATAGACTGGCCAACATGAGAAAAAGGAAGCAAGGTAGGAACAGCAGTAAAACGCTAGAATCCTTTTTTATGAACAAAAAAGATCAAAGCATGAAGCGGGAGGAAGACAACTCAGTCAGAACTCCCTCGTCAAATGCTTCCAAGACACTGGAAGAACGCTTACTAGCTATGGATCGACTTAGAAAGGACTTTGAAAACCAAATAAGAGACGTGGAGGAAAAATTGGAAAGAGAAATGAGAATGATGCAAGAAAGTCATGAAAAGAGAGTCAACAATCTGACTGAAGAAAACAATATGTTAAAGAGCAAATTATCTCACATGGCAAAGGAGGCCCAGAAAGCCAATGAAGAGAAGAATGCCTTAAAAAGTCAAATTTACCAGATGGAGAA
>CM053594.1:161711776-161730072 GCA_028646575.1 Pseudocheirus occidentalis | reverse complement strand
ACTAAACGCTTCTGAGCATCACACAGTTAAAAGACAACTATACAAGTTTCAGGATGGAAGGAGATGTCTACATTCAGAGAAAGATCCAGAAAGATCAGAGTGTAAAAGGAGACTGAAGCAATGCATGCTATCATTCTTTTCGATGTTTGGCTTTTGTTTCCCTTCTCTCATTGTTCACTCCATTGGCTATAACAACTATACAACCAGACTATTGTACAATGTGAAGGAGTTTGCAGATCCTATACATGATTGTATGCCACCATGGTGGGGGTGGGGGGTGAGGAGGAGGGAGAGAAAAATCTGAAACTCAAGTGACTCTGGAACTGAATCTTGTAACCTAAAAGTAAACAAACAAGTCAATAAAATTAAAAAAAAAATACTTTGTGAAATAAGAAATCAGTGAGCACATCCAAAGCAGAACTTAGTAACCTCAGAGCCAAATGAATCACTAGAACTGGCTATGTGACTAAGCCTGCACCCCCATGCCCAACCACATATTCACTCTCCCAGCTTATTGAGGTCATCAAATTCTCTTGTTCCCTACTTCACAGTTCCCTGAAGATAAAGAATAGATCCCCATACCTGGATGTCAACTAATAATCAATTAATTATAGAAAAGTAACTGCTTATATCTGGATACCAGTTAGTTTTGGTTACAGATTGTATGTGGATACCAATTTAGTTGTAGTTACAGATTATACTTGGATACCAACCTGGATATTGATTATGTTGTTAGCAACCCAAAATGTTATAAAAGACCCTGTACTTCTGGATCAGGCCTCTGTTCCTTTAATTGGCATATGTGGGACAGTCTCCAACTGGCTAAATTTATTACAATTAAAGGTCCTTAAACTTTTGATTGGACTCTGTGGTCACTGTGTTACAACTCACTAAAATCCTTCTGGGTCATAACAACACAATAACATACTCTCATCACTGGAAGTACCCTAAAACTATTTACTTTGTCTATCTTACATGTTAATAAGAATCATTCCTATAACATACATTACAAATGGTAGTATACTGAAGGGATAACTCACCTCTACTTCAGGGTAGTCATGTCATGATTTGCATGATAAATTGTATGTATGGTGTTTTTGCATTCTGAGATAATAATTGATGAGGGTCACCATAAAATGATGAGATATAGGATTAAGGGAGCTCTAAAGCCCAAAATACAAACATGCCAGGTCCTACAAAATGAATTTGCCTAAAGTCTTCTCTCAGCCAAAGAAAAGCAAAATTGATTAGAAATTTGCCCTAATGGGTAGACTCTTAAGGAGCCTCAGTATCTGTGACATTTGCATATGGCAAGCAGGCCAGAATCATTTGACATAGAGTGAGTCTGAGCTAGATCATTCTCCCAACTCCCTCTTTTTATGGAGGCAAGATGGTGGTCTGATATAGAAAGACTGTGTGAGGAATCTAGGGGTAGTCTAGAGGAGGAGTTTGGGGAGGGTGTTCAGGAAGAGTAAGATAAGGTCAGACTCCAGTAATGAGTTTGGGGAGGGTCTTCATGAGAAGTCAATCAGATCTGACTCCTGTAATGAGTGATTAAGGTTGAGAAGTTGCTGGAGGCTACCTTGAGACAACAGACAATGATGGGTTAGGCCAGTTAAAGGATGTAATAGCAGGATCAAAGGTGGGAAATTGCTAGACAAAGGAGAGCTAAAGATTTAGCTAAATATTTGGAAAGAGGCCAAAGAAAGGCTTATGGCCTCATGCAAATGCCTCATCAAAAGGGAAGATTCAATCAGAGTCTGAGGGGGTTACTAGAGCCTGTCAAGGAGAGCTCAAGGGGGATTCCCAGAGCTTGAACCTCATCAGAATGTGAATGTGAGGGAATGTTATTGTATCATAAGAAATGATGAGCAGTATGCTCTCTAAAACAATTCAAACCAACAAACCAAAAAACCAACGAAACAAAACACCTGCATTTACTTATAGATGCTGACCCAAAGTGAAATGTACTGTGCAGAAAGTAACAGCAACTTTCAAGATGATGAGCTGTGAATGACTTAGCTAGTCTCAGCAATACAAAGGTCTAAGACAACTCTGAAGGACTTATGAAAAATCCTATCCTGTCACCAAAGAAATAAATGATGATATCTGAGTACAGATAGAAGCATACATTTTTACTTAATTTTCTTATTTTTGTATTCTTTCACAATATGACTAATATAGAACTATGCTTTTCATGATTTCACATATATAACATACACAGAATTGCTCACTTTCTCATTAGGGAAGTTGCAGATGGACAAAGGGATACAATTTTTAATTCAAAGTTTTAAAAGCAAAGGTTAAAAATTATTTTTTTTACACATAATTGGGGAAAAATAAAACACTAGATAGGAAAAAAATGATTCATAGATCTAGGTCTAAGAAAAAAGCTCAGAAGTCATCTATTACTAAGTTCCATGAAAGCAGGAATTATTTCACGTTTGTCTTAGTAAAATGCCTGCGTAAAAGCATATTTAAATAATTGCTTCTTTTTTGTTTAACTGATTGTATTGAAACATTATTTTCTCTATTCTAAAATCCTTTTCAGACTTTTTCATTTTATGAAAATATAAAAGAGATCAAGCACAAAGCCTAAGGGTTCAGGAATAGGGATTAAGGTAAAGTAATCAAATTTAGAATGAGAAATATCTCTTAAGTTAGAATAATTTCCTTCTTCCCCTGAAGACAATGGAGCTATTGATGAGGTGCAGGCTCTGGGAACCCCTTGAGCTCTCCTTGAATCTTTGAGATACAGGCTCTGGGTTGAACTCCCACTTGATGAGGCATCTTCTGAGCCCATTAAGCCTTTCAATGTGGCTGGGCCCAAACCTCTGTTATTAGCCTAGCCCATCTAAGTCCATATGCTTCCCACACTTGAGCCTATCAAAATATCAATTCACCCTCAAACTGGCCAAGCCTGCCATTGTCTGTTGGCTCTCCAGGTAGCCTCCCACAACTTCCCACCCTTAATCACTCATTGACCCCATTAACTCCTCCTGAAGATTTTCCTCAATCTCTTCCTCCAGACCACCCCAGGATTCCTCCCACAACCTGCCTGTATATAAGATCCCTTCTTGCCCCCATGTGTGTAAGAGTGTCATAGAATGACCTAGCACAGACTTATTATGTGACAGACTTACTCTGCCTTGCTTGCCCAATGCAAGCATAACAGATACATAGGCTCCTTGAGAATCTACCTAATATGGTGAATTTTTAATGAACTTTTAATAAACTTTGGTGTTCTTTTGATGAGGTGTAGGCTCTGGGATGGCCCCCCCCCCCCCTTCAGCTCTCCTTGAATCTTTGAGGTACTTACTCTGGGAAACCTCTTGAAGTCTGATTGAATCTTCAGGAGGCATTTGCAGAGGCCATAAGTATTTCATTGTGGCCGGGCCCAAACCTGTTACTAGCCTGACCCTCCATTGTCCATCGGCTTCCCACCCTTGAGCCTATCAAAGTATCAATCTGCTCTTGCATGACCTCATTAACTCCACCTGAAGACCCTCCCCAAAATCATTACTGGAGTCTGAACATTGACCTCATACTGGAGTCTGAACTCATTGGCTCCTCCTGAAGACCATCCCCAGGCTCCTCCTCTAAACCACCCCTAGATTCCTCTGTATATAAGACCCCATCTTCCCTCCATGTGTGTAAAAGCACCATGGGATAGCTTAGCACAGATTTACTCTGTGTGAGAGTGCCATAGAATGCCCTAGCACATAGACTTGCTCTGTGTGAAAGAGCCTTGGAATAGCTTAGCACAGACTTACTCTGTGTCAGAGACCCCACGTTGCGAACTTGAACTTTCAATAAACTTTACTTTTTCCTTGGCTGAGAAGACCTGAGTGGAATTCTTTCTGCAGGACCCGGCATGTTGGTATTTTGGGGTCTCAGGCAGCCCTAACCCTCTTTGGGCACCTCTTCATTTTGGCTGAGAGAAGTCTTGGGCTGAATTAATTCAGCAGGATGTGGGGTGTTGGTATTTCAAGGTCTCCAGAGCTACCCTAACCCTAACCACGTCACTATGACCCAGCTGAGTAGAGTGTCCTCTTCCTCATTCAGAAAGGGTTATTTTTTTTTTATCATGGGGTTGAAGTTCTTTCAATCCTTCAAGTATGTGGTTAAGGATTCTGCAAAATGTTTAAATAAGTAATATTCTGAAATATGAATGCAAAATTTTATCAAAACATAGTGTGTCATATTTCTTGTTCAAATCCGTATGTTTTTCCTCAGAAATTTCTTGGAGTAGCATGTTATCCAAGGTTATAGGGAAGAAGAGAGGAACTTCATTAGTTTGGATATTTCTTTCTCTAAGCAAGAAATATTTGGATTTAAATTAATGATTAAATTAAACTTGTTTCTGAAAGAACGGTGCCTAAAGCACAGTAAAATATTGTTTTTTTTTCTTTTTACAGATGGAACAGTAAACTATAAATAATTTTGATTATTTTTGTTTTTATCCAACTGCCTCATTTTACAAGTGAGCATAAAATGAGGACATAGACTTTTTTTTTTTTTATCATTTTTGTCTTTGTATCACCAGCACCTTGAGTAGTTGCTGGTGCCAAACACAATTGAAAATGCTTAATTAATGCTACTTAAATTCAATTGAATTCAATTAAGGATACCTATGGTTAAATGTTTTTTTTTTCAAAATGTGGGTAAATTATAACTATGGAATTCCTGTCTACCAGTTTAGTAACTATCTGAAAAGGAGATGAGGTTGTTCTGTGATAATTCCACTTGTATAGTTATGAGTCTCATTCAGTTCTTTAACATCTCTGGTCTAGATTGTTACAACAGAGTTGTGTTGTTGTTATTGTTATTATTTCCTCATATGCATTTTCTCACCTCTCCCATTCATACTCTAGACATCTGACAAAATGATATGGGTAATGTTCAAGGCTTTTGTTCAAAGTTCAAGGAGTATTTCCTTTCCCTTCTCAAGAAGATTTAGTGATTTCCTCAAAGTATAATAGTTCTCTTTTGGGCTCTTAATTTCATGTCAAACTGATCTATGATTTGCATTGTCCCCTTTACTGTTTGTTGTTGAATAGAATGTTTGATGATGCTACAGAGAAGTGAGTTGAAGTGAACCTCCAATCTGACTTTTTATGCTAAGTGTTTAATAATAGATATTATGATGTAGGTACACAATCAAATTGGCCTTTCAACCTGGTAGATGATACAAGGAAGCCTAGTTCTGACCCTCATCACCTCTCATCTGGACTACTACAATAGCTTTCTATTGATCCCCCCCAGCTATAGGTCTCTCCCAACTACAAACCATGTTGCACGTGGTTACCAAAGTGATTTTGCTAAATAGTACATCTGATCATGTCACCTTCTTCTCCTATTCAGTAAACTCTACTGATATCGCAGCTAGAAGCAAATGTAAAACCTTTTGTTGGCATTTAAAGCCCTCGGCAATTCTGTCTCTTCTTAACTTTTCAATCTTTTTTGTACTTCACAGCACTTCCATGTACTGTACAATCCACCTATACAGTTCTACTTGCTATTTCTTACATATAACAGTACAATCCCCCTTTTCTTTGCCTTCACACTGACTGTCTTATTGACCTGGAATGCTCTGACTCCTTACTTCCACATTTTCATTTCTGTCTTCTTTTAAGAAGCTCAGATCACATTTTCATCAGGAGACCTTTCATAGTTCTGCTCCTAGGGTCTTTCCTTTGTGAGTAATCTATAAATTTTATCTCACTTGAATATAGTAAGTTCCCTGAAGGCAGAAAGTGTTTTTGCCTTTCTTTTTATCACTAATACTTAACATTGTATCTGTCCTATAGTAGACAATAAATTCTTACACACACCTAACATCTGCTTGTCCACTAATTGAGTACAGAGGAGAAAAGAAGCATGAATTCAGGGAGAAAAAAGGTATTTTCTATGACCTTATAAAGATGTAATAAATTATTAAACTTGATTGAGCTGCCTTATTTGACCTTCTGGACCTGTCCTGGATCAACTATTGAAGACCTGAATAAACTACAAGATAGAATTCCATATGGCTTATTTTTTTAAAAAAGGAAGAACATGAATCCAACTAGCTACAATGGCAAAATAAACATCTCACTTGGCCTGCTTTGTACATTTTGCCTTACTAAATTTCTGAACATGTAGACAGAAAGAGAAGTGAACAATGCTGAACTTCAGTCTTAGTGTAAAAAATGTAGAAATGTAATTCTTGTCCCAGATGATGAAAATCAAATTGCAATTTCTACTATAAATATTTTGAGAACAAGAAATATAATCATTCATCATTTTAAAATACATTCATTTTGTTAAAACATTTTAGTGTTTGTGTTTTATTTATTGCCTAATATAGGCTATAATCTGGATTGACTTTAACTTTCTAAATGTCTGGAATTCTGTTGAGTTTTTAAAGAAAATTTTTTTCCTGAACAAAAAGGTGAGGCCCCATTTCACAAGATATGTAGCTTTCAGATAAAATTCATTGTCCTGAAACTTCTGTTACATATTTTATCAGAGTTCCTTTTCTCAGTATTGTCCTGGATAAAAAGTCTTCTAGGAATAAAAGTGAGATTTGACTTTTGTTTCATCTTGCTTAATAGCACTTAGATTTTAAAATTTAATGACAAAGAGTTTATATGGATTTAACGTAGGAGTCATTCCTGTTAATGTCCCATAGATTCATTCAAGCCAATCTCTCCCCTTGATAGTACTTTCAAAAATTTTTCTAGTATGATATTCTAACTCTTTCTTTACCTCATCCCTGGACAACTATTATTCTCAATTTATCTCTCCAAATTATGCCTTTTGCTTCTAATACATTTGATGATAAAATTCTTGATTGATTTTTTGATTCAAAGTTAAACTGTGAATGTCATATGGGGTGGTATATCTGTTATTGGTACATGTAGGTATAAGACAACTTTATTGCATTGTTTCAACCTGGCCCCATATGGCTAAAAAAAACTCGACCTGTTGCTTAGTGACCAGATGTGTTTAATGCCTAACTCAGGACTTTAGGTTATGCTGACCCAGGCAGTTTGGGAGATTAATGTAATTAGTTTTCTCTTACTATTGTTCTCTTATCTTATTAGGTTATCTCTTAATTCTCTTATTATTGGCCACTACTGGCCAATCAACTACTATTTTCTTATTCCTTTGTATGAATTCTATATAATATGTAACTTACAGACACTAGGGGTGGGAGATAGAGGGAGTATGAGACTCCTTTTCTGATTCTCCCCCTTTGCTTGGGGAAGTTAATAAACTTCTTTCTAATTTATTTCAGTTTTGGGTTTTGTTTCCATTAATAGTATTTTATTTTTTCCCAGTTACAAGTAAAGATATTTTTAAAATTCATTTTTGTAAAATTTTTGATTTCCAAATTTCTCTTTTTTCCTTTCTTTGGCAATCTGATATAAATTATAAGGGTAAAATTATATTAAATGTATTTTCACATCAGTCACATTGTAAAAGAAGAATCATAACAAAAGGGAAAAGCCATGAGGAAATAAAAAGAACAACAACAGCAAAAGTGAAAATAATATGCTTCAGTCTGCATTCAGACTCCATAGTTCTTTCAATGGATGTGGTTAGCATTTTCCATCACAAGTCTTTTAGTATTGTCTTGGATCACTGCATTGCTGAAATGAGTTAAGTCTATGGTAGCTAATCATCATGAAAAATTGGCACCATGTTCTCCTGATTCTGCTCACTTCACTCAGCATCAGTTCATATAAGACTTTCTGGTTTTTTGTGAAATCCTCCAGCTCTTCATTTCTTATAGAACTATACTATCCCATTACATTTATATACCACAACTTATTCAACCATTCTTCAATTGATGGGCATCCCTTCAATTTCTAATTCTTTACCAATGGATTTTCTTTTTAGTTAATGAAAGTTATGTGTGCCCATATGGGTCTGTCAGATGTGGCTCACAAGGAGGTAAGGATAGATATTTCTAGCATCTTCTACTTGGACCATTCTCCAAAGAACATTTATTACTTCAGTGAAAGGAAGCAGGAGGTTGGGGTAAGGGTTTGGCCATTTCACTCTTTTTGTACTAGATCAGAACTATATCCCTATACTCCCTTAAATGTTGTTAGTCCAGGGATAAGAATGCTTAGGTTCAAGATGTACTCCAGAGCACTAGTCCACAATGTGAAAAGTATGTCAGTCACAAAGTACATATCAAAATGTGGACTTCCTTCACACCAAATTCTAGGTTAGCAAGGAATATACATAACAAACAATTAATGATCCCATTTATCAAAATTGATAGTGAAACAGAAATTAGAGAAAGTTTCAAAAGGAGAATATATGCCAGAATATTGAGTGGAAGTGTTGTCCCATGAGGAGCAAGATCAGTAGTTCAATCAAGAGGAACTTTTTGAGACCCAGGTCACACCTAATATGAAATTCCTCAAATTCTTTAGAGAGAGCTGTGTAGGGGACCTGATTGAAGTGCAGCATTCTGTCCCTATTGTATTCTTCCTATTCTTGTGGAATACTATGACTTCTCTCTTGAAGCTTGAGGCCAGAAGAGCAGAGATCTTTCTTCTCACTAGCTCTCACAAACATTTTTTACTCCTCAAACAGGCATGGGCTATTGAAAAATCAATCTCCACCCCAGGGAAGTTCCATACAATTGTCCCTTTGAGCCAAGGGTTATAAAAATATCTATTAATATTTCCCACAGTAAGACACAGTGTTAATCACTGAAAACACAGAAACAACTAAAAGAAAGGCAGTCCCTGCCTTAAGTTCTGACTGCGTAATACAATTTCGATAATTTTTTTATATGTTTTTGTTCAATTCTAGTATGTCTGTGTCCCTCAGATTTATGGTCTCCATATGTTTTCTTTCCATACTATGGGAAAGGAAGTTTCTTAGCTGTAAATACAAATTGCTAAGACAATAGACAAAGTAGGGTAAGTAGGAATTTATAATCTCATGATGTCTGTGCTTCCCTCCTATATGGACTATGCCTCCAAGATAAGAGAAATGCCATTATTCAGTCTTATCTGGTCTCTGGGTTTGCTGACATAGGAAAAGGCACTTTTAAAACAAAGCAAAGCAGTCTGATTGATTAGTTCAGACTTTGTCCAAAAATGACATTTAATGATTATCATAGGACTGTTGTGAGAATTAAATGAGTTAATATTTGTAAAGCACTATTGAAATCTTAAAACACCATGGGAATGCTAACTATTATAATCTTGAGGTTCAATCTTACCTTCAAGTTCCTGTTGGATATTTGAAATTCGGTGTCCACTAAATATCTAAAATTCAGAATGTCCAAAATGGGACACATTATCTTTTTCCTTTGAAAGTTATCCCCTTTCCAAACTTTCTTATTTGTATTGAAGGTACCAGATTCTTCCACTCTTACAGGTTTACAATGCTAGACTCTTCCCCTACTACATGAAGCCAATTAGTTGGCAAATCTTTACCATTTCTATATCTACAACATCTCTTGCATCTTACCACTTTGACCTAATCACATAACTCGCTCATCACCTTTTGTCAAGATGATTGCCTTATCCCCCTAAATGTTCTCTCTGCTTAGATTGCTCCTCACTGCAATCCATTCTCCATATGGATGTTGATGTAGAATTTTGTTTCATTCTTTTTTACTTCTATTGATCAGTGAATTGTAATTCCATTCAAAAGCAGCTTTCCAGAAGAATGCTACTGTGAACACCTGAACTGCTGGAGGACTGAGGAAGCATGACTGGGATGCTAAGACTTTGTTGGTTTGTGACTTGGCTGATCCTTGATTTCCAGGGATCTGAAATTATAAAGGTTTTGAGATGTACTGGAACCAGTAAGCTTCAAAGTGTAGCAGGAACTGCTCAGAGGACTGGACAAGGACCTGGGAGCTATCTGCCTCTGAATCCAGGTGACTGGTGGATTCAGGTAGGAGCTGGGACCATGGAAAGGGATCCAGGGAATCTGACAAACCACACCAAGTCAGGAAAAAGAAGAGATCTCCCCTTGGGTATTGAATGCTGTGATGATAACATTGTTTACTAGTGACCTAGGGGTGGAAGGTCTGTGTATTTTCTAATGATTGCATTTAGTGATTAGTGATACTTAGCAATTGATTGCTAAATAAGTGACAGATTAAGTTAATGCAGTTGTCCCATGGGTGGAAGACTGACTTGTATTCTGAGATGATTGAATGACTAAGTAAGGAGGCAAACCTCCTTAGGGATACCAGATGATGGTTCTTTTGTTCTTTGTTCTAAATACAGTGACCACTTTGGTGAAAACCATATGGACATTTTAATGATAAGCTGTTGTGAACACTATATTGTGATTATCTGTGATAAGAAGTAATGTTATGAATATTGTAACTTGATTTGTTGTGAATGTTTTCCTTTTATTTGTTCATGAATAAATAGAGTGTTCACTATACTGTGTAATCACAACCTTAAAAGCTGTTCACAGTAGCATTCTTCTGGAAAGCTGCTCATGCCTGGCATTACATGGATGCAATATTTTACTACTATTTTCTACCAATCTATTAAAATTATAGGAGCTTGGCTTTGATTTTTTCCTTGCTGATTTTAATTGTACCATTAGAGATGAATGATTTTTAATTACTTCTTTTAGTGAAGGAATAATGAAGATTGAAGATTCCACTCCCCCAGTAGATCAAACTTCCTTGCTGTTGATGTTATTTCAGTTTTTAAAAATTGCTTCTTGAATTGCTTTTATCCTGTTATATGTACTATGAGAAAAGTTTTTTCTTAGTAGTCATTATCTTTTAAACTCAGAGTTTCTCCTATCCCCCTTTATCTAGTCAAATGCCTCTGTTTCTGCTCCTTGTTTTGCCCAAATAAGTCTGGGAAAATGTTAATTCCCCTCTTTTGTCAAGACAGGTGATATGAAAATTGATGTCTTTTTGACCAGGATAAAGTGACCTAAATAATTTACTCAAGGTTCTCATTTTAACGTAGCCCACCTCCCAGTGCGTTGATTAATCAGAGTTTATTGGTACCCCTTGGGAACATATACTCTTTGAAGGGTATATAATGCTTCATGTCCAATGTCTAACCCTCAAATTGAGCCAGTTCTTGACTTATTCCTTAGAGGTGGGCCCTGTTCTGGATTGTAACTCCCATGAAATGTATGTCACCAGATTGTGAGAGAAATAAAAACATGGACACACAACCTAATTTCTTTTGTTTTTCCATAGAAAAAATGATGTAGAATGTTGACAGTATTCACTGTGATGCATGTATGTGTATGTATTTGTAGGAATGGTAAGGTATTGCTCATTTTTAAAATAAATCATTTCATTTTGGTGAGATTTTAAAAAAATGAGAGCTTTTTTCTTTTGTGTTTACATACTATGGCTCTTCTTGAGGCAAACAAGGTTGGGTCAATTCAGGCTAAAAATTCTTCACAATGTCTGTGTCTTTTCTTTCCTATTTGCTCCCATGTTATACAACTACCTTATAAAATTATTTCTGTTTCAGGAGTAGTGTAGCTAACATGAGGGAGTGTGGGAAATAGATAAAGTCTGGGAATGTCTCATCAAATCTTTTCTTACAATTCCCAGGTTTGATCCTGATTAGATAGTTGAAGGAGGAGATAGACCTTAAACTAAAACTTTCCTAGATGATAGTAGTAGGAGAAACAGAATTTTCTTTCTTTTCTTTTAAGGCCTCCTTGTATAGAATACATACAAACAAAAGACAATAAATGTCAACCTACACTTTAAAAAAATTCATGATTTTGCATATTATTAATTTTTAGTTTACAATGCATTTACTTCTTTCACAATTAAGAAACATCATTCTTTTTGTTCTGATACTTAAAAAATTTCATTCATTTAGTGAAAAGTGTATTTACCCTTTTTTGTGTCATAATCAATGGACTAAATATTTTTTTCTATCCTGATTTTGCCATTCATTTTAAAATGGTCACTTCTCTGATTTCTCTTTACACTTATTCATATCCCTGACAAACTCAAAAGTGTTTTGCCTATTGCAGATGAAACCAATCTTAAGGAAATGGAAGAAAGGGGAGAGATCTTAGGTGTCTTACATATGTTACTGAAATACATTTAATGCAAATTAGGACTTTTATTCCTTCCTACTGAATGTTTTATTAAACTTAAATTCCCTAGAATATGAGAAAGCCAAATAAAGAAAGGTGAAAAGGATGAAAAACAGAATAACTTTTGAATAAGTTCATAGAAAAGACTATAAACTATAGAATTTCCAAGTAATCATTAAACTTTTCTCTATCACTGAGAAATCTTTCTGGTATTTTCAGTGCCCCTTGTGTTTCCATGGGAGTTGAGGCTCCCCTTGCAACCTATTTATTCCTATTACTGATTCTGGAGCTGTCCAGTCTTGAAATAAATTTCAGGGAGGAATATGAATTTTTGCTCTGTGCCATTTCAATGAGAAACTGAGAGGAATTTTACATGGATGAGTCAAATCCTCAATTGACTCATGAGCATCATCTTACTTTCTAGAAACTTCGTTTTGTGTGATTTTTTATCAACTAAAATTTTTCTAAGGTCCAAATTCTAAAATGCATTTTGTTTCAATGGTATTTTACCTAATGTTCTTTGAATCATCTCCTCAGTTATCAACCTATTATAGTTTCCAAATTAAAGATGTCTCATTTTTAAAATAAGGGACAATGAGGGCTATGATCCAGAAAAACATGTATCCTGTCTTTGACACAGAAATAAAAGATATACAACAGAGAAGGGGTAGTATAAATGTCTGAGTGGTATAGTGGCGATATGTTATATCCTGGATGATTTGGTTTCATATTTTACCTCGAGAGACAGTTAATTGGCAGAGTGGATAGAGAGCTGGAAAGACTGCTGGGAAATAGGAAGATCTGAGTTGAAATGTGGCTGTAGACATTAGTTGCATTACCCTGAACAAGTCACAACTCTTTTTGTTTCATTTTCCACAACTTTAAAATGGGTATTATAAAAATATTGGGTATTATTATAACATATAAGTAGGTTTTATTATGTTATTATAATAATAGAATTATTATAAACACCAGCTTTACAGGGTTACTGTGATGATCAAATGAGAAAATGTTTATTAAAAATACTTAGCACAGCATCTGACACATAATAGCCAATATTTAAATCCTTATTTCTTCCCTCCCTTCCCTCAAATAATTATTAGTTCTGTGATTCTGAACATATCATCTACTTTTTCTGAGCCTTACTCTCTTTTTTAAAGGGAGTTATTTTCTATGGCCTTCACCAGTCTCTTCCTCTTGTAAATCAATTATAATTGGATCTTATTTGGTAAGTTCTATATTTCAGTTTTAGTTGTACTTTTCTATTCTTTGGGCACTCGTGCTTAGACCCCAAACCTAGAATGTTTTTTTTTGGAGGGGGGAGAGGCTGGGCATTTGGGGTTAAGTGGCTTGCCAAAGTTCACATGGCTAGTAAGTGTTAAGTGTCTGAGGCAAGATTTGAACTCAGGTTCTCCTGACTCCAGGACTGGTGCTTTATTCACTGTGCCACCTAGCTACCCCAAGATCATATCTTTTCACAAGTCTAAGACCTTATTTCTAGCAATAACTGATGAGTTGGTCCAGTGAGGCAAACTATCTCTCTCTGTTACAAGAACAAGCTGACATCCATAGAATTTCCCATGTATTAATCAGACTCCCTAGTACAGACAGAGCTATTGCGTACTGATTCCCACAGTTACTGTATACAGTCCAGATGTCAAGCCATAGACATCATGTCTCAAAGCTATCTTGTTATAGAGATAGATGTACAGAGGTATAGATTCCTTAGAAGCCCCCTCCCAAGGAAATGTCAGTGATGAATGACATCTGTGCCCAAGGTACAGCAAATGTATGTTCACCCCCAATTAGCATAGTTGGCACACAATACACTATTTTTTTAATATAAGCCTTAGCATCCCACCCCTCCCCATTAGGTTGAGTTAGAAGAGCCTAGAAGAGCTCTGCCTGATGTATAGTATTACCACAAACTTTTTGCCATCTGACTGGGAGACTGCTGAATCTTCAGGTTTTTTCCATACAACTCCACCCTGAACCTTGGAATTTTGGGGTTCCTGTACCCCTAAAAATCATTAATAACAGTTTTCTATATCCTCTGGTAAATCCTGCTTCCCCTTGAATCAGTCACATTTTCCTGAGATGCTTTAATTTCTATAATTAAGCACTTTCAGAGATCTAACGAATATGTTATTTACTAATGGTAAAGAAAGAGAAGTGGGAGAGAGATAGTGTTTGGGGGAAGTAGATATGAGGAAGGGAAGATAAAGAGAGAAAAGTTGGTTTGTTATGAAAACTTAATAAACAGGTTCCAAACTGTTCTTTGGAACTGTTCTTAGGGTCTTTTAAAAAATATAATAAAATGGGTCTTTGATAGACCACCTAAAGTCAAAATATACAAAATTTTCAGTACAAATGCTTGCCATTTTTTAAAATGAAAAAAATTGATATATTTTATTTTTCCTGCAATTACATTCTAAAACAATTTTTTACCATTAAAAACAAGTTCTGAGTTCCAAATTCCATCCTGCACTTTCTCCCTCTCTTCCTCCCTCCTTGGGATGGTAAGCAATCAGATATAGGTTATACATATACAGTCATATAAAACATTTTCATGTTAGTCATTTTGTAGAAGACTCAAATAAAAGGAAAAAAAAATGAAAGAAAGGGAGGGAAAAATAGCTGTTAGACTGGAGAAGATAACTATGCAATTGTTGGGTAGGAGAACATGGAGGAGATTTCCTAGCACTGGCACGTAGGCACCAGCCTCTCTCTTTAGAAGATTCACTCTTGATTTGGGCAGACAGGAAGATAGGAACAGAGTCATAATAAGGCTTTAAATAAACTTACTTTATTCTAGTCTTCTCAAAGGGGTTGCTAACAATGGGAGCACCAAGTCCAACAGCATTCCCTACAACTTTTCTCACAGGGGTGAGGGAGAATAGTAGAACCTAGTACTCTGACAGAATCCCCTAAGTCTCAGTGGGGGACAGATCCTAATACAGACGTAGACAAATTCTCCCCAAGCTTAGACGGGGGCTGATCAAGGCATGGACAGTATTCCAGCTTGTGAATTCCTTCTTAATCCTCAATGGGGGCCAGTTGAGGCAAACACACATACCCATTCTCCTTGTGCATGCCTGCTCCCCACTTACTGCTCAGTGTCCACTTGATTTATAGGGTAACAGACAAAGAAGGCAATTTGTCATCAATATTCTCATAAATTTACATGAACTGATTGTTATATCTCACTGCAGAGTTTGCATTATTTAAAAGCTGAACTCAAATATTTGCATGATCCTGAGATTATAATATGATGTGTAAGCAAGGTGGAGCTTTTTATAAGCCATGAGCCTGGGAACTAGAGATTGTTATGAACATAGATTCTAGGAACTAATATCTAAGAAGAATAACAATATTCACCTTATGGTACAATGCATCTTACACACTAAAACTCACCTAACTTATAATAGCATGCTTCAGTCTGCATTCAAACAATATCAATTATTTCCTTGAAGGTAGATAGTGCAATTAATTATTACTTCTTTGGTATTGTTTTAGATGATTGTATTTCTGACAATAACTAAGTCATTCACAGTTCTTCATCATACAATATTGCTATTACTATGTACAATTTTCTCCTTGTTCTATTCACTTCATTTTGCATCACTTCATGTAAGACTTTCCAGGTTTTTGTGAAGTCATCCTTGACTTTTTTACAATGCAATAATATTCAATCACAAACATATACCAAGGCTTGTTAAACTATTCCCCCAACTGATAGTCATTCCTTCTATTTCCAATTCTTAGGCATCAAAAAAGGAAGCATTTAGCAGCACTTTTAACAAAGGAATTAACTGTAGCTCTTAAGTGAAAGCCAGCAAAGGTGTTAAACATATTTATCATTGCTTAATGGTATATTTAGTTTCCCAACAGTTACTTCACAGTCTTCAGGTGAACACAACTCAATGATTTAACTGGGCTACTGCCTAAGAAGAACCCACCTTTAGCTGAACATCCATCTTCTTCTAATTACCTAATCAGGATTCTATCTCTCAGAAATGATAGAAGAAAAAGGGTGAGACTTTTTCAAGCTGGTAGCTTTCTTTCAAATCATTTGTAGATAGTTTTAGAACACCCTCCAGTAGTTTCTCAAGCTTCTACTTTGTTTTGTTTTATTCATCTACCTATATAAACCGGGTAAGTGGAATTGAGTTTCTCTCATAAAGTTAACACCTTCCTTCACCTAATTGGATTTTTACCCTCAACAAGGGGCATTAAAACACGATTTCTTTTTAACATTAACTTATCTTATTCAGTAGCCTTTATGAGAATACTTACTGTGTCTCCCAAGTGTTTTGTGCTTTAAAATAGCATTTTATTAAAAGTGTTCTTTTAAAATGAAGATGATACTATATCCTCCTCTCTCTTTTCCTCTTTCCTTCTTTTACTCATCAGGGTCTACTTAGTAGAAACTGGACTACAGAGTCAGTTTCAAATTTTCTGCCTCAATGACCCAATTTTCTCTTTCATTGTTCAGACAATAATAGAATTCCTCCCTATCTGACTTTCAACTAGTTGACAAACCATTGCTGTAATTTTTTCAACCATCACCTCCCTTAGTCTGCCCTACCGTCTATTAGCCCCTTCCTTTTACTCCCCCTTTACCGTTGCTACTCCTTCCTTCCTTTTAATCCACACATTACCTTTTCTTTCCCCTTTCCGCTCCTTATTCCTGTAGGATAAGTTAGATTTCTATACCTGATTATGTCATTCCTTCCTGGAACCAAATATGATGGGAGTAAGATTCAAACAATGGTCATCTCCCTTCCTTCTTTCTCTCTCTTTTTTTTTTTTTTTTGCTTTTTGGAGGGCAGTTGGGGTTAAGTGACTTGCCCAAGGTCACACGGCTAGTTTTTGTGTTAAGTGTCTGAGGCCGGACTTGAACTCAGGTACTCCTGACTCCAGGGCCAGTGCTCTATTCACTGCGCCACATAGCCGCCCCCCCTTCTTTCTCTCTTATGTAAGAGGTTTTTGTGCATTTTCATATGATATAATGTACCATTGTATGCATCCTCCTTTCCTCTTCTCCCAATACAATTCCTTTTTCACCACTTAGATTTTTTTTATCATTACAGCAAAGTCAACTTATACCCATGTATTCTGACTATGTATATCCCTTTTAAATGATGTAATAACAATACAGTTCTCAAGAATTACAAGTGTAATCTTCAATTACAGGGATGTAAAGAGTTTGCCCTTATTAATAACATGTTTCTGTTTTGTTTTCTTTCCTGATTACCATTTTGTGCCCCTCTTGAGTCTTGTATTTGAAGACCAAATTTTCTGTTGAGCTCTGGTCTTTTCATCAGTAAGGTTTGAAAGTTCTGTATTTAATTGAATGTCCCTCTTATCTCCTGAAAGATTGTGCTTAATTTTGCTGGGTAGTTGATTGTTGCTTATAATTCAAGCTGCTTTACCTTATGTAATATCATATTCTGTGCTCTCTGATATTTTAATGTGAATGTTGCAAGGTCCAGGACAGTCTGGACTATGATTCCATGATATTTAAATTGTTTCTTTCTCCCTACTTGCAGTATTTTCTTTTTGATCTGGTAATTTTGGAATTTGGCTACAACATCCCTTGGTGTTTTCAATTTGGGATCTCTTTCAGCATGTGATCAGTGGATTCTTTAATGACTATTTTACCTTCTGGTTCTTGGACTTCAGGGCAATTTTCCTTGATGATTTACTGAAAGATACTGTCCAGATCCCTTTTTTCTTCTCATTAGGTTTTTCCCTTTTTTTGGAGGGGGGAGGGAAAGGAAATGGGGGTTAATTGACTTGCCCAAGGTCATATGGATAGTAGGTGTTAAGTGTCTAAGGCTGGATTTGAACTCAGGTCCTCCTGATTTCAGGGCCAGTGTTCTATTCACTACACCACGTAGAAAATCCTCTCATTATGTTTTTCAGGTTGACCAAGAATTTTAAAATTGTTTCTACTTAACCCATTTTACAGATAAGTTGTATTTAACAATGCAGTGTTTATGTTTTTCTTCTATTTTTTTCTTCTTTTGCTTCTGTTTGACTAATTCTTTATCTCATAGAATCATTAGCTTCCACTTGCCCAATTCTAATTTTTAATGAAATACTTTCTTCTATTAGATTTTGTACCTCCTTTTCAATTTGGCTGTTTTACTTTTTAAGGATTTTTTCTCTTTGGTAAGTTTTTATGCCTCCTTTTTCATTTGCCCAATTCTACTTTTTAAGGACTT
>CM053594.1:161685281-161711276 GCA_028646575.1 Pseudocheirus occidentalis | reverse complement strand
TGTATGTATATGTGTGTATTATATTGTGTGTATATATGTATATATTACATTGTATATATAAGATATATAGTATTTGATCAATTAATCATTCAGTAAATATTTATTAAATTCCTAGGCTACTAGTATATATGTACCAAATTTTTAAAATCCCCATCTTTAAGAAGGTTGCATTAGAGGGGTGAGAAGTGGGAACAGGAGGACTGGATTGCCTCAAGTGTTATGGCATGCTCACAGATAAATAAATGTAGGATGAATACAAAGTAAATACACGATTTTATATTACAAGGGAGAAAACTAAAAACTGAGGCAATTAGGAAAGGAAGAATTGAATGCAAACTGAGCCCTAAAGGATGATAGCTATTCTAAGAGGAGTTGGTAAAGAGACAGAACATTTCAGGCACAAGGAGTCTCTTTAAAGACTTGGAGGTGGTAAATGAAATGGAAATGGAAGCAGCAAGCTGCTTCTGAAAAGTGCATAAGACAAAGCCATGAATAATCAGCATGGAAAATAGGCTGGATCTAGATTATGAACTGTTTTGAATGACCAGCAGAAGAATTCTTAATTTATTCAAAGGCTACAGTAGCAAAAGCAGTTTTAATGGTTGAATGAGATATTAAGATTTTAGAAGTTTGAGTTGAAAATTCTTTATAAACTAAAGAGAGAGTTAATGGAGATGGTTTGAAATAAACTATAGGGAGGAAAGAGAAACAGTGTTAGGCAAAATTATTTCTTGGGAGAAGAATAAACTGGTTTTTTGTTTTATTTTGGGTTCTTTTGAGGAAAAAATTATGAATGGAATGCTATGAGGGATTCAGAGAAAATGTTGAGTGATAGCTTGAGAAAATCTGAAAAGACCTCATTCTTTTCATGTGAGAAAAAACAAAAAAAAAGAAAAAGAAGACCATTTTCCTTATGAAATTATGTTAAACATTACTTTATGTAAGATAGAAAGAGAATTAACAAGAAAAAATTCTTTGGCATGTTGAGTGTATTGAATGATAGAACTTTGTTTCTGGAAGCAAAGAGAGCTCATCTGCAAGTTATATTGATTAGAGCTGACTTGATCTTCCAAAAAAATAGACTAATATAAATTGTTATTAATTTTAACTGGTTATATTGTTAACAAATTTTTATGACAGCGTGACTTTTGCTATTTAATGAATTAGGAGCAACTATTTATAATGAAAGAGGTGTCTCCAGTTTAGTAAATAAATTCAATTTAATAAATTTAGCTAAGTGATCTGGACTAAATGATCAATTAAATCAGAGGTGCAACAATTTAGTAATTAATGGGGCCTTATGCAGAAAATGGCCCTGGCTTGTGCTAAAACAGACTAAATTGAGCATAAATATAATAACAAGTAAAGTATCAGATTGAGAGATCTCACAAGGGTTGAATGTGAGTGATCTCACAAAGCTTGACACATTTGTAGCCTTTATGACAGCTAGGATATTTTAACTCATAGACTTATAATTTTTTAGTCCACACTGGAATCTAATTTTTTTATACTATAGTTACATATTATTATATGTTTTTAGTCTAAAATTTTTGCCTCAGAATTTCAGCCTCCTATGTTTAGTCCATAGTATCTTTCTATACTTTACTGTATTTTTTAAAATTTTGCCAAATGTTTCCAAATTATATTTTAATCTGGTGCAGGCCATACAGTGCATGATGAAGGCTGTGTATTTGATAAATCTGCTATAGGGACAAAACTAAGGTATGAACCTAATCCCCCTACCATCCTTAGAGAACAATTGAGGTTTGGGAAAGAATTAAGTCACCCAGGTGTTGTGGCCCATGTTATTTTAAAGTGATATGCAATCCTGAAAAAATATGTGCCCTCTTTGTGATTCACTTTCAGCAATTACTATAGCTGTTGCAATCTATTTGTGTTCTTCCTTAACTCTGGTGAGAGCCTTAATTGGACTCTTATTTACCTTATCTGTTCATTTTTTGAGGGGCTGATGAAGGCATGTTAATAACACTTATAGTTATTTTCTAGGTCAGCCTTTATGTTTCAGCAATTTTTTAAATAGATGCAATGTTATTTGAATTGTGTGTATGTATATACACACATATGTGTGTGTACATATATATACATATATACACACATGTATGTACATATACATATATATAATAGACATGTCAAATTATCTATTGTGAATTCAGTATTAACAAAGTTCTTCTGTTTTTGTTTCTTGAGTTTTATTTTTTCTTAAAGTAGCTGAATTTTAACTTGATTTTTATTTTGCTAAAACACAATCAATTTTATTTTATTTTAGGCCTCAATTTTTGTCATCTTGCAATGTAAATGTACTTCTTAAATGCAACAAAGTTCTTACACATTTTTCTAATTTTAATTTTCTAAAGTATTCAATACTATTCCATTTTCTGATCATTTAACCCATATTACATTCAAGTTTATAACTCTAAAAGTAAATTTACCCTCCATATTACTGTTAAAATAACTTTGGTCAAAAAATCAGAAACACCCTTTTATATTTTTTCTACTTAAAGCTTCAAATTTTTAGTTTAATTTCTCTCACCTTCTTTCCATTAATAGCCAACCCTAGATCCACCTTGCTAAATTTTGTCCTCTTTTTGTATTACAATTATCATATTATTTTACTGAGATACCTAGGTTTTGTTTTCTTTGAAATGGCATAGTCCTATTCTTCACTATAACAGAGAATCACCAATCATCTAACATTTTCAGTCTTTGCAGGTTTGTTTTCTTGGTAATGGATGGATCTGACTTAGGTCAGTACTTTATTAGTTAGATTCAGCGTTGGAACAAAATAAACAATTGTAGATCATTCAATAGTTAACCAAAGGAAGTTTACTTAGCCTTAATAAAGGATATTCAACCAGAGTACTATAGCACCTAACTTGGGCAGACATGGACCACCTTAGTCTGGAAATTCAGTTAAACAGGGGAAGGTGAAGTGGTTCATAAAGGCCTAGGGCATCCATCAATAATAAAGGCCCTTACACTAAGGAGGTCAGATTTTACATGGCCTTAGGTAAAGGAAAAATGTCACTATAGACATGGCTACAACAGAGTTGATCAAGAAAAATTAAAGCCTGAGTCCCCAAGGCCAATCAATTCAATTACAGCATTGTCATTTTTCAGGGAAAAAAACCCAAAAAAACAAAATAAAACAAACCATCCAAGTGGTGAAGGATGGGAATCTCAGATAGTTATTATATCAGACCTGTATTTATTAAGCTTTTTCATGTACTACCTTTCCATGAAAAAATTCCTATTCAAATCTGGCTTCTGATGAAAGAAAAATAATATTCATTCAAGTTGTAGAAAATACACCTTTTCTTAATCATAAAAATACTCACTACTACAGAATATTTTATACTGAACAGCAAAACTACTATCTTTTTTTCCCAAAAAGTACATTTCATTCTTTAGTTTCTCCTTAATGATGAGTAATTCTATGGGATTCAAAAATGGCATCTTTAGTTATAGAAATTGGCTCCCTGCTGCTTGCATAATTCATTCCATAAAACTGAAATTTGGAACTTGTAAGTTGTATCTCTTGCTGAGTTAACTTACAATTTCTCTGTGATAGCAACCTCTGGATTCTTTCAAGTTATACTTTGAATGGTAAGGCCATAGGATCCTATATTTCAAAACAGAAGGGTAATTACACTTTATGAAGTCCATCTCCTTCATTTTACAAATGAGGAACAGAAACTCTGAGATGGCTTGTTCAATGTGTATAGGTAGCCAAATCAATATGAATGGTGTCTTCAGATATTAAACCTAGTGTAAATTACCTACATTATGCTATCTATTTCCTTCAATATTTCCTCTATGATATTCTGAGGTATAATACACAGGAATTTTTTTTCTTTCTTTCTATAAAATATCAATAGTTCTCATGTTGTCTCACTAAGTTCTGCCTTCAAGATTCTCAGATTGCTTTGGTGACATCTCAATCTTTAAATTTTTTTTATTCATTTTCTTCCATCCAATGTGAGTTTTCTATTTTTGTGTTTTGTTACTACCACACTTTTCCAAGGTCCCCTGTTTCAACTAGTATTTTCCTACCTACCTTCTTTTCTATCACTTCTATCTGTAATTGTTTTTATTCAGTAAAAACTTTTCCCTCTCTATGTTTCTTTTATTTAGTTTTATTTCAAATGCTTTGTAGAAATACTGGTACCACACTTCCTTTCTAAAAGTCTACATGACATTATTCTTTTCTTTTTGGTAGATTTTGTTTTACTTTTATTTAACATTATTTCTTAGGAAATCAAAATATCAATTTACCATTTTTCACATGCTCATTTCTTCAATCATTCAGCTGTTTTTTTTTAATTTGTTGCCCTGTGAGATATTCTTTGTGAGGATTTTTTTTCTTTACACTCTTTGGTTACTGTAGATCTTTTAGTCACCCAGTACTCACTGTTTTGAGGTGAAAAAAATGGAGGTCAGTTAAGACACAACTACTGACTCAATCCTTTTGCTGGTTTTATCTACCTCTCTTCCTGAAGAAAGACAAACAGTATTTTTAAAAACACTTTTTTTGGTATTCTTGTTGAGTTCACCTTTGCCTTGAAGTCACCAAATTTGAAGTTATCTAGTGAATTTATTTAAGGAATGTTGTCCACTTCTTTGTAAAATTGTTCTACTTCTTCCTCTGTCAGCTCCTCCCCACCGCTCTCACCCAGACAAAACAGGTTATGTTAGCTGGAATTATTTTCATGTTGTTTTGTGTGGTCATGAACACTTAGGGAGCAATGATTACGTCATATGCAATTATTCTGATTGTTCTTTGGACAGGTGACAAAATATACTTTGACACAAAATTTCTTTTGTGAAACAAATGTAACATTAATGCCAAGAAAAGGAAAACTAAGTCTAATTAACAAATTTTCATTAGGTATGTCAAATAGAATTCAAGCCAAAATATTATATCCATTTACATTTTTCATACCTGGTAAAATTACATTGGATTTGTACCAAGGATTGAAGGATACATCAATAATAAAAAAAACTACTAGATAAACATATTTAGAATATCCCAAGCCATATCAAGAGAGGTGGAAGAAACTTTTGATATATTAAAATCTTACAAAGGATAGTTTTATATTATTAAATGTATCAAATAAAAATTAACATCATTTGTAATGGTGAATTAATATAAGCTTTCTTAGCAATTCATATGAAACAAAGAAGCTTTCTATCATTACTATTGTTTGACATTGTTATAAAACTGCCAGGGATAACAGGTATACATGAGACAGACATTTAGAAAAGAAAATGGATAGAATACAAACATGTAACTATTTTCTAAAATAAGAACACTTAAATCTATTGGAATATTCTTCCATAGTAAGAAAAAAATGAATTTAATTAAGAGTTTAATAAAGCATGGTAACATATCTAAACTGCTGAAATAAGATAAACCATAAAAAATTTAAATAATGATTTCAATAATGTACATGAAAAGAAGAACATGAATTAAAAAAAAGGAAAAGGAAACTAAACATTACATTTAATTATAACAACCATACTTGACCCCCAAGGAGAGATAGGAAAACATGTCTCCATTCTTTATTTGCAGAAGGGAGGAACCATGGATGGAACAAAAATGCATTTAAATGTCAGTCTACATTGTTGCTAGTCAGTTTTGATCAAGTTGCATTTATCTTTCTTTTTTAAAATTCTTTATTATAAGTAATGTCTTACTAGGTAAAGAAGAAAGGAATAACTTTAAAAATTAGGTGACATAGTAATGAAATATCCATTATAATAATAGTAAGTGTACAGCAAAGTGTCAGCCTTTCTATTTGTTCGTCGGAGAGGCTATTCCATTCAATTGCATCTTGTTTATCTGGTTTTACCTCAAAGGAGAATGCTAATGTGAATACCATTTAATTCCGAAGTAGTGTATTTCTTCATTGGTGATAAAAAAAACATCTCAGATATATAATGAAATCACTTTAATTTTTAAACAATCTAAAAATTTTATGATTCCTTAAAATTCTTTCATTTCTTTTCTTTCATTCCATTCTCTTGTTTTATTAGAAAGGAATGACATAGGATTTTCAACCATTTTAGATTTCCATTGATCCCATAAGTGACTGTGGCTAAATATTTAACAATATATTGCTACTATTCTGTTATCAAGTTATCTATGTATTAACAGGCTAATCCTTGATGAAAAGACAATGTCAGCCTCTGAGACTCCACTTAAGTCTATAGCAATTTGGTACAACCTGGAAGAGCTACAGCTTCCCTGGCATAGTTGTTTACTTTTTCAATTGCCGGTTTCAATCTACTGTCAATCCACCTCCTTTTATCACTATCCATAACTTTAACAATTTATTTTAGGATACTTTTCAAGTATGTTATAGCTTATAACACATTGAGTAGCTTGCTTATACATATCATGTTCCTTTTCATTACCCCTTTTATTGTTTGGAGTTTTTATCCCTCTGAGATTATAGAATTTCTGGATTTAAAATTATAAAGCATCACTGAAAGAAAATTCAGGCTAAAAAGCTTTTTTGACAAGCAATTTGAATTATATTATACCAAATGAGTTCAATTTTCTTTAAAATTTAAAGAGATGGCATCTAGTAGAAGCATTTCTAAATAAAATATGTGATGTAAGTAAAATGATAGAATGGTAAAGTTTTAAAATACCACTACTTGGGAGATAAAAACTGAAGGGAGATAATTGAGGGCATGAATTAGTGGCTGGGGCCAATATCCAAACAATCTGCATTATGACCACGGTTACCTGGGAATACCTAACTTCATAATTGTAGACAGTGAGGACTAGGGCTCCCTATAGAATCTGTTTCTATAGTTTTCTTAAGTTTCAGAAAATTTAATGTTCAGTTAAAAATGTAGATTTATTACACATTCAAAAGAAGTCCTATTTTTAGCAAGTTTATTGTTTTGCTTTGTTTTTGTAGTGGTTTAATAGCTAGAACACTTTAATTTTTTTCCTGTTATACATTCTTTCAGGCAAACAAGTAGCCTAAAGAAGAGTTCCCAGGTTAATCTACTTTTTGAAGAGAGGGGAAATAACAGTAGGCATGTAGTGCTACTAATGGTTAGTTCTCAGCTAAGCAATAGGCAATCACCAATTGCAGCAGCCACTCATATGCTATCATACTTCTGTAATTAACCAAAGTGCTTCCAAATTTTACAACAAATCATTTCTACAGAGTAATTATATTCAGAGTTAGCCAGGGAAATGTTCTTTGAAAGGTGAGAGGATATTCATTAGGTTCACTTTAGAAGGGAAACATTTGCTATACCACTCAGGGTTTGACTTCCCTGATCTCATTAGTATTAATGAGACCAACATGATTAAGTCCCTGTAGTTTTTCTCAGTGCTCATTACAATAAAATGGAAAATCCTTCTGCAATTCTGAAATAAAAAAGCAATTACACCCCATCCTTACCCACCACAAACCAATGATAACAATTTTGATAAATACCTTAGATCCAATTTGTATTGCTTCTTTTACAGCATCATTCAATCTAGGTCCTCAAATTAAATCAGAAGTGTTATTTAATTAAACTGTAAAAAAATCTCTCTAAAGTAAATAAGCATTATTTTTTTTTCATTTTAAAACATAAAGGTTGACACAGAAAGATGAATTACTTTACAATACATAAATAAATAAATAAATAAATTGCCTAAAGGCCATCCAACTAAATTGCTGTAGTCATTTGTTGCTTACCTTGCTTTTTCTGAGTAATGCATTCACTCCCTTTCAAGATCAAACTGATTTCCAAACTAGGATGTTATTCAAATATATCACATTTTGTTTCTATGTTAGGTTGAAGTGGATTCTGGTCAGTTCTATGCTATCTATGTAACAGGGCTCATTCAGGCGTTAAATGGAAACCTCAGATAACATTTGTCTGGGGATTTGTTACATGTTAAATACCAATAAGTTTCTGGTAATATGTTTATTGGCATAACAGTTATACAACATAATAAAATACAATAAAGTTTTATGATGTTTCATTTGCGCAAATAACTCCCCAATGCATGGTTATTCTCAGAATGGAGGGCATGAAAGGGTATTAATCATAATGTAGGCTATACAGAAGCATGATATTAGGAGAACTGGGAAACCCTGATGGTCCTGAATAGGAAGGTAAAAAAGAACTGTTATTTTAGAACATATTACAATTAATAGAATATCATGTGTATCTTTCAAAATAAATAAAGATTCAATAAAAAGGAAGTATTGCAGAAGAAAGGTACTTCTATATTACAGAAAATCACCACTTCAGTCTAGGGCAGGTCTTCCTGTTCAAATAGAGAAAACCGATGGCTATATGATATGATTAAGTAGAGCTCTCCTCTGAAAATTATGTCACCCAGCCTATAAGCATTTCACTATTTGATATGAATTACTTTGATTCCTAAAAACTTTCTGGTCTCTAGTTTTTGTTCAGTCATTCAGTCATGTCTGATTCTTCTTGTTCCAGTAGAACATAACATATCAATCTATTCCATGGGAGTCCTTGCCAAAGACCCTACTATTCGTTTTCAAGTGGATTTAAATAAACAGAGGTTATGACTTGCCAAAAGTCACACAGCTAGTTAAATGTCTGAGGTCAGATTTTAACTCAGGTCTTCTGACTATCCAGATGCAGGGCTCTATCAACTGAGCAACCTAGTTGACTCTTTTCTGGTCTTTAGGAGGTACTTATTAAAATGCCAATATTCTTGTAAAAAAAAGATAATATTATGGTATGTATTAATAACTAATTACTAATTTATGAATCATAATTTCACTTTCTATTGCAATTAAAAAACAGTTCATAAAAATGAAAATCAGACTCTGAAGGGCATGGCTAAGTGATAAAAATGCTTTTAGGTCCAAAAGCATATGTTCGCTAACTAGTTAATTAGGTTGAACTGGACCCCACTCAACTGAGAAACCTGATTTCATTTTAGAGTATAAAAAGAATCCAATCTGGGTTAGCTTTTCCCTAGGGGAGGAAGTCCAGGTCATTGATCACCTCCATTAGTACTTTAGGCAATCTAGCTCATGAGAGAGAAAACTAGCCAAAGAGGTCCAGATGGAAATGCTCTTATCCAGGTATGTTGAGTCTGCTGTCTCATGATCAAGCCATGTTCTCAGCAGGGTGAACTAAAGACCTTTAGTCCACCCCCTCATTAAATGTCCATCTATCAGGGTCAAGTTTCCTTTGTCAGAGAAGTTCCCTTTCAGGCAGTATTCAAGACATTCCAGGTCTCCCTTGGTGTCTTTGCTTACATAGATGAACCACTGATCATCAATTTATTGACTACAGGCTAGTCTAATTAATTAATTAACTATTAGTTACCCAGAACCTCTGTGCCTCATGGGGTTTCCATTCATTACATCAAGAAGAAATAATACCTCAAGAAATCTTTGGTTGGTAAGTGAGCCTATTACACATCAGTAAGCTTAGGACAAGACTGTTTGAAAATAAAATATAAGATAGTCTAAAGCCAAACACAGTTTTCCAGAGGGCTGCTGCTGTGAACAGCAATAAGATTCTGATTATATAGTATAACAAACTCTCTATTTGTTCAGCAATAAATTATGACAAAACTTTGATAGAAACCAAAGTACAGCATTCACAATGTTATAACAACAATTTATCACTGAAGTGACTACAGAGTTTTCACCAAAGGGGCCACATAGTTTTAAGCAAAAGACTTTCAGTAAGTCCTTTCCTCAATCATCCTTAAGGAGAAAGTAATTAAGGAACATAAAGTAGAAAGGTCAAAGTTATCTACCCCTAGGTCACATTGTATCATTATCTTCTCAGTCAACATTAAGTACCTGAGAAGAGAACATTTCATTTTGACTCGAGGCTAGCTCTCAGATTCCACAGTTACTCTTCCATGGGCCCAGATCCCTGGATCTACCCAACTGTCATCTGAATTCACAAGGAGGCAGCTCTCAGCTCCTCATCCAGCTCCTTGTCCAGTTCCATATTGAAGCTCACAATGTACAGTCCATCTACAATCCTTCACAGTTTCTGTTACTGG
The DNA here is from genome assembly GCA_028646575.1 of Pseudocheirus occidentalis. Lineage (NCBI taxonomy): Eukaryota > Metazoa > Chordata > Mammalia > Diprotodontia > Pseudocheiridae > Pseudocheirus > Pseudocheirus occidentalis. The sequence continues at coordinate 161,701,231 of CM053594.1, read as the reverse complement.
AGAGACAAAGCTAAACAGAGTCAAAACAGCATTGATACACATTGCTAGCACCATCATCAATTCACTATCTGCCTGAGAAATCAACACAGACCCACACATAAGGCCTGAGAACTCAATACAAATCTTCAACATAGAAATCAACACAGACTCACAAACAAGGTATGAAATATCAACACAAATCATCAGTAAAGTCCCAGGACCTCTGAAACCCTCCTCCAGGACTTCTGTAAACAGACAACCAGAAATTCTCTTTCAGGGCTTCCAAAAAGGTCCAAGTACTTCTGTACGAAGTATTGTGAACAAAAATCCACACAGACAAGACAGACAAGCAGAATGCCAGGATAGCACAAGTTTTTTCCTTCTCAATTCTTCCACCACAAGAGTTATCTTCTCAGTTCTGCTTTCCTTAAGCTTGGGATTCTTCTTATATATAGGCATTGGCTCCTCCCCTTCCTGTTGCATCATCAACAGGATTTCACAAGTTCTGTTTCTTAACAAATAATTGATTTAAGGCAAGGATTAAAAGAAACTTGAACTGAAACAAGGTGATAAATAATTAAATAGTTGAAACAAGGAGCTAAGTACTTCTTTGATTGCCATTAGAGATAGTCACTTGGAAATGTTAAGAAAAGGAAGGGGCACTGAGAACTGTTGAAAATAAACTCAACACAAATGTCTCCAACTCCATAATTTTACTAGACTTGTCAAAAATGAGTGCGTAAAAGGATGAAGTATTCCTAGCTCTGTCACAATTCTTCCAACAAGGCCTAATATGAACTAGAATGTATATTTGGCAATGTCAAAAAAATAAAATTAAAATAAATAACTCTTTAAATCTAGTTAACCATAGGGAGATATGGAAGACTGTGAATATTGAGGACATTGTCTAGCAAAGAATGCCTATATAGCACATGCTAGCACTGAGAAGGCTTTGTTTTATATTCAGGCAATAAGAGGTCCCATATCTGATATAGAGAGGTGCAAATTGGTGCCAGGAACATAAAGATCTGCTAGTTGGCAGTTTTGTTTTTTGAGATACAAATTAGAATCAGGAGACCTGTACCTAAAGATGTCTGCCAGTGTGGAAGCAGCCACAGGACTTCTACTTTATACAAAGTAAGGAGCAATTTTAGAACAAAGCAGTAGTTGTGTACCTTTGATGTTAAGAGTTGAAGTGTCTCAGTTCTAGCTTCTAGCCTAATATGAAGCTCACAGAAGGATAACTAAGGTAGAAATCCCAGAACAAAAGGAAACCTGACATTTTTAACCTCTTAACCAATAGAGCTTACCAACTATCTGTTAGTTATTGAGTCCAGATGCTGCCTGAAGGTAACTACAACTGAAGCAAACCCAAAGGAATATTATTCAGATCTAAACCAAGGTCAGCAACTTACTGAGCTCAGATCAAGAAGGCAAAATTCAGGATTTTATCTGGAGCCTTTGGAAGGAATAAACTTACAGACTTCTAGTCTGAGCTGTACCTGAAATCCTAGAGAAACATAATACTGAATTATCCAAGAAACCAGAGTCAAGACAAATCCAGACATTCTCTCCAGAGGTAAACAGAGCTTGTTCAAAATATAAAATCTGAAGTCAGGAAGTAGGCTACAGAATGAACAAATGAACAAAACAAAAATCCCACCACTAAAAAAAAATAAGATAACATCAACACCCAAGACAAAATCCCAAGAGAAGGGAATGGCTGCAGAATATCTATAAGTAAAATTTTAAAGAGAAATGCAGTTAAGATAGATTAACTAGAATTCCTGGAAGACAATTTTTAAAGTTTAGATAAATAAAATGAGAGCCTGAGAGGAAAATATAAAAGAAAAAATATTGAAGAATTAATTAGATATAAGAAACCTCCACTTATCAGACCTCCTCGATCTTTAGCATGCTGCCAGGCAAACAGGCAACCTCCAGGGGCCAAACTGCCTATTGCTTCAGTGTATCCCTAGGGAGAAATGCAGAAGCCTACTGGCATTGCCCTCAAAAAATGCAAGACACCAATTCTAGGACTCCAGCTCAGCAGTAGGTAAGCTGCTAGACCCATAGAGCCTCAAGCAGTGCTACCCACCCCATCCACTCAGCACAGCAGTACACACAAGTGTCACCTGTTGGCCTCAGTCAACATCAGTGAAGCACCAGGTAAACAATCAAGAACTGCAGCTGCTGATGCAAGAAACCATAGACAGTGCTCCTTTGATCCCCAGAGCAGAGCTCAAATTTAAAAGAAAGGGAAAAAATGAAGAAAAAATGAAGAAAAAAAAACAAAATAGACAGAAACTCAGAAGAAGAAAACAGTATCAAAATAACTATGAGTAAAACCCCAAAGAAAAAAGAGGAAGTGGTCTTAAGCACAGAAAGAACACATGGAAGAGCTCAAAAAGGAGCTTAGACATCATATAACAGAAGTAAAAGAAAATTTGGGAAAAGAAATGAGATTGATGTAAGAGAATCATTTAAAACAGAAACAGTCAATGACTTGGAAAAAGAGAACAAGTATATAAAAAGTAGAACTGGCCAAATGGAAAAGGACATACAGAAATCCAATGAAGAAAAGATGATCTCTTTAAAAAGTACAATTCGACTAAAAGAAAATAAAGCACAAAAGCTAATTAAGGAAGACAACTCTTTAAAGGTGAGTGTTGTGTAAGTAGAAACTAATAACTTTATGAGACATTAAGAACAAACCAAACAAATTCAAAAGAATGAAAAATAGATGGAAATGGAAAATGTCATGGAAAAAACAGCTGACCTGGAAAATAGATTCAGGACAGGCAATGTCAGCATCATTGGACTATTTGAGAGCCATAAGCAAAAGGAAGACATCTATACCATCTTTCAAGAGACTGTCCAGGAAAAAAAGCCCTGATATCCTACAACCAGAGGGCACCATAGGCAAAAAAATTCACAAATCACTACAGAAAAGAGAACCCAAAATAAAAATTACAAGGAGTTTTCAAAACTATCAGGTGAAAGAAAAAAAATACTGCAAGCAGTAAGAAAGAAACAATCCAGATATCATTGAGTCACCATCAACATTACACAGAACTTGGTAGCTGAAACATTAAAAGCTTAGAGGTCACAGAACATGATATTATTAAAGGCAAAAGGGCTGTAATTACAATCAAATTTCACTTACCCAGTAGAATTAATCATCAGAAATAAAAAGGAGGGTGAACAGAGTCAAGATGGTGGTGTAGAAGCAGGAAAGCTCTACAGCTCCCACACAGCCATTTAATTACCTGTAAATATGACTCTAAACAAATTTTAGGGCTCCAGAATTCACAAAATCACAGGAAAAAATACATTGCCTGCTGAAGGCAGATCAGCAAGAAGGGCTCATCATAGCACAGTGGGAGCCACAACCAACCCAGCTTGAAACTGCAGCTTGGCCCTGGGGTGACTAGGACAAGCCACAGCTGGAGCATTCAAGAGAGTAGATTAGCGGCAGCTGTGGCAGTTTTCAGACCTATCAAGAAACCATAAGAAACAAGAACAAAGTGAAAGGTCAGTGAAACTCAGCTAAATTTGGGGGAGAAAAGCAGTCCTGCCAAACTGCCTTCAGGGCAATGAAGTGGCAGAAGTGGTAGCCCTGCAGCCACTTCCAAGTGGTTGCTTCAGAAGCTCCTGGCCTACAAACTTCAGGGGGGCCAAGAGATCATTCAGAGGCTCTGTACTCTTGTTCTGAGTGGCCTGGATCCAGATTGTGATCTTGGGTGAAGGTCCTAGGATGTGTTTTCAGTGAGCCAAAGCTAGTGGGGGCTGCAGCAGCCTACAAAGAGCTGAGGCAGCTGAAAAAACTCCAGCAATTTGGTAGAGTTTTCCCCTCTGGAAGCAGAGTTCCACAGACCTAAAAAGTCAAGAATTTGACTGGAAACAAGAGCTGCCAAAGGAAGCAAAGTAAGAACAGCAATCCAACTTTAGGTTCCTTTTGGGGGGGGACAAAAAGGATGAAAGCATGGAACAGGAGGAAGACAACACAGTCAGAACTTCCACACCAAAAGCTTTCAAGAAATAGTTATACTGCCCTCAAGCCATAGAGCATCTTAAGAAGGATTTTGAAAACCAAATAAGAGAAATGGAGGAAAAATTTGGAAGAGAAATGAAAATGGTGCAAGAAAATCATGAAAAATGAGTCAACAACCTGGCTGAAGAAAATAACACCTTAAAAAATAGAATAACTCAAACGGTAAAAGAGGCCCAAAAAGCCAATGAGCAGAAGAATGACTTAATAAATTGAATTCGCCAGATGGGAAAAGAATCTCAAAAGCTCTCTGAAATAAATACTTCCCTCAGAATTAGACTGGAGCAAATGGAACCTAATGACTTTATGAGAAATCAAGTTACTATTAAACAGATCCAAACAAATGAAAAAAAATAGAAGGCAATGTGGAATACCTCATCTGAAAAACCACTGACCTGGAAAATAGATCCAGGAGAGACAATTTTAAAATTATTGGACTACCTGAAAGCCATGATTTTAAAAAGAACCTAGAAATCATCCTTCAAGAAATTCTCAAGAAAAATTGCACTGCTATTTTAGAATCAGAGGGGCAAAATAGAAATTGAAAGAATTCACTGATAACATCTTGAAAAAGATCCCCCCACCCAAAAAAAAAAATAAAACTCCTAGGAATGTCATAGCCAGCTACTGGAGTTCCCAGATCAAGAAGTAAATATCACAAGCAGGCACGAAGAAACAATTCTAATACTGTGGAAACAATCAGGATAACACAGGATCTAGCAGCTTCTACGTTAAGGGATTGAAGGCCTTGTACTATGATACTCTGGAAATCAAAGGAGCTAGGATTAAAATGTATATATATATATATATATATATATATACATATATATATATAAATTATTATTTACATGCAACTGGGAAATAAGATATGCAGGCACTTGGGTATGTAGATCCATCTTGCCCTACCAGAAAGTCAGAAGAGTGATAGAGGAGGGTATAGGAGAGAGCACATTTGGGGACGGGGCATTCACTGGGATTGCTGTTTTGGGGGTGTTGGGTAGCAGAAATATGGGGATAAAATTTGTAACTTAAAATCTTGTGGAAATGAATGATGTAAACTAAAACAAAAGTTAATTAAACAAAAAAAAGTATTATCAGCAGCTAGGGAGAATTCAAGTATTGATTAGTCATAGTCTAAATCACACATAATAGAGTAGCTATCACTACAAAGGAGTAAGGAGCTTAGAATAAAGTATTCCAAAATACAAATGATGTAGAATTAAAACCCAAATTAACTTACTCAGAAATAACTGAGAACAATTGAGTATGCTCTTTTAAGATGGGGAAAAATAGATCTTAAATAATGCCTATAATTAATATAACATTTATAAATACCAGTTGTTGTGCTATGTACTTCACAAATATTATCTCATTTGATCCCCACAACAACCCTGGGATGTAAATATTTTTATCATCACCATTTTGAAATGATGAAAATAAAGCAAGTAGAGGTTAAGTGATTTGTCCAGGGCCTACAGTTGTGAGTGTCTTAGGTCAGATTATCAGTCAGATCTTCCTGAATTCAGACCTGGAGTTCTACCTACCATATCACCAATGACCTAATAATAAATTCCAATAAAGTAGAAGACTGAACCATTCTTGATGAAAACGCTATAGCAGAATATAAATTTTGAAATATAAACAAAAGTAAAAGAAAATTTTGCATGGCAACCATAAGCAAACAAGTATGATGAATTAAAAAAAGAATAAACTCTTGACATTTGAATGTGAGGAGATAATACATGTACCTCCTCAGAACAATATTGTCATACAGAGTCACTGGGAATAGCATTAGGTAGATGTCTTAGGATTGGTTCTGTTCAGTTTTAATGACATTTTTAAAGAAAAAGGGAAAGAAAGGGAAGAAAAGTAAACTAGTATGAATAGGAAAGGAGAGAAAAGATGGGGGGAATATCTCATAAGCAGAATGTGTAACTTGAAGTCTACAAAACAAGGAAGCAAAAGTAGGAGGCAGCAGGTGAAATTTGAAATTCACTCTTATCTAAGCTGGTCAAAGGACAGAAAAATGCACACATACACAGCTGGAATGAAAAAGTTGATTTGATTCAACAGGGAAAAAAGGGAAAGAAAGAAATGGAACAAATGGGAAGAAAGACTGAGGGGGAAAATCATTGTATGGGAATGCATTTAAATAAAGATATGCAAAAAATATTTATTGCAGCTCTTCTTGTTGTATTAAAAAATTAGAAAGTAAAGGTGTATTGTCCTATTTGCAAGAAAAAAACTGAGAGAGAGCTCCAAGCCAATAGCATTTTATTAAACGGACCATGGCTCCCTCTATGAAGTGAATCTTGGATCTTCAGAATCTGAGATGCCTCCTTTCCCCAGGACCTTGCTGTTTAAGCAGTTGATATCCAAACATCCAAAAGAAGCATGATAAATTGTAAAATCTTATTAGTTGGTAGACATTGATTTCAACTCTCCATGATAGCCATAAATGATGCAGTAGCATGGGTGGTCACAAGATGAACAAGGCAATAGTCATCTCCAGTTACTAAAGGGGTTATAAAATCGTTATTTCGTCAGGTTCTACAAGAGAGAGTGGTCCAGAGGTAGAAAAATAATTTGGGGGGCTTTTCAAAGAATTAAGGCATCCCACCAATTCTGGGTTTGGGCATGAAATTTTAGCAAATCAGGATGGACATATTTTGTCAGAATTTTTGTGGTTGCACAAAGGAACTTCATAAATGGTAAATAAGTGAGAAATGTTGGATTAAAGTTTGAGGCCTACAATACAGAACCACTCCTATAGAATCATAACAAACTATAGTGGAGTAAAATAGGGGTCTAATTAATCTTCTATCATAGTGTCCATTAATTAGAGAATACCAAAACAATGTACTGTATATAAATGTGATGGCAAATTATGTGTTACATAAAATTATGAAGAGATGGCCTGAGAGAAAAGTGAATGACTCTCTGGTTATTATCATGATAGCATCAATTGAGAGTTTAAAGTTTAGTAAAACAAAGTATATGCAAGTGGTAGAAGTGACTTTTTGATAGTATTATCTGATGCAATTTATTGTTTTGCTTTTGTGTTGTAAAAACCTTATTCTCTTGGTGGGTTTTGAATGAAAGATAGTATAATCACTAACCCAAATATTAAATATATACTACTTGTTGCCACTCTGGAGAAGGGTAAATTTTCAATAAATGTTTATAGTTTTGGTAATCAGTAAGAAATATTATATGTCAAACTTCTCATGTTTTGATAGTGACTAATGTTTCTTGTTTTTAATTTATTCTAGCATCAAATGAATTGCCTAATGCTGGCCTGATTTATTTTCTCCCTCTTTTAATCCTTTTGATCATAACAAGAGAAATTCACTCTAGGATAAAAAGGGGGGAGGCAGTTAATGTAAAATAACATGTTCTCTACTAGTCATTTTAGAACACAAATTAAAAGGTGAAGCAACAATCATTCATTGACCACATACTGCTTGTCTGGGACCATGACAAGAATTAAACACAAAAATACAATTAAAAAGATAGTTCCAGGGGTGGCTAGGTGGTGCAGTGAATAGAACTCCAGCCCTGTAGTCAGGAGGACCTGAGTTCAAAATCTGGTCTCAAACACTTAACACTTAAAAATTACTTTATAGAACTATAAAAATAGTGACAAAATTAATTTGGAAGAACAAAAAGTCCAGAATATCAAGGCAATTAATGAAAAGAAATGTTAGGGAAGGTGGCATAGCTTTACCAGATTTTAATCTCTATTATAAAGTAGCAGTTCTCAAAACTGCCTGGTACTGGCTAAGGAATAGAATAGTGGATCAATGGAATAGATTGGGTAAAAAAGACTCAGTAGTAAACACCTATAATAATATACTGTTTGATAAGTCCAAAGACCCCAGTTTCTGGGGTAAGAACTCACTATTTGACAAAAAATGCTGGGAAAATTGGAATATAGTATGGCAGAAACTAGACATAGACCATCATCAAACACCATACACCAAAGTCAAGTCTAAATTGGTGAACAATCTAGGTATAAAGGCTGATACTGTAAATAATCTGGGGAAGCAAGGAATAGTTTACCTGTCAGATTTATGGAGCAGAGAAGACTTTATGACCAAAGAAGAGTTGGAGAGCTACAAAAATGGATAATCTTCATTACGTTAAATTGAAAAGTTTCTATACAAACAAAGCCAAAGTAACCGAGATTAAGAGGGAAGAGGGAAATTGGGAAAGGATATTTATAACCAGTGTCTCTGATAAAAACTTCATTTCAAAAATATACGGGGAATTAAGTAAAATTTACAAGAATAAAAGTTATTCCCCAATTGAAAAATGGTCAAAGGATATGAATAGGCAATTTACAGAGGCAGAAATTAAAGATATATTTAAGCATATGGAAAAATGCTTGAAATCACTATTGATTTGAGAAATGTGAATTGAGACATCTTTGAGGTACCACATCTAACCAGTCAGATTGGCTAAGATGATAAAACAAGTAAATGATAAGTGCTGGAGAGGATGTGGAAAAATTGGAACTCTAATGCATTGCTGGTGGAGCTGTGAACTGATACAACCATTCTGGAGGGCAATCTGGAACCACTGGGTTATAAATAATTGCATACCCTTTGACCCAGTAATACCACTTTTGGGGTTGTATCCCAAAGAGTTCATAGAAATGGGAAAAGGACCCATATGTACAAAAATATGTATTGCAGCTCCCTTTGTGGTGGCAAAAAATGGGAAATTTAGGGGATGCCTATCAATTGAGGAATGGCTGAACAAGTTATGGTATATGAATGTAATGGAATGCTATTGTGTTTTAAGAACTGGGAAGAATATGGAGTTCATAATTACCTGGATAGGCTTATACAAATTGATGCTAAGTGAGAAGAGTAGAACCAGGAAAAATTTGTACACGGTCACAGATATATAATATCTGTGACAACTAACCTTGATAAACTAGATTCTTCTTAGCAGCACACAGTTAAAAGACAACTCCATAAGTCTCAAGATGGAAGGAGATGTCTACATTCAGAGAAAGATCTAGAAAGACCAGAGTTTAAATTGAGACTGAAGCAATACATGTTATAGTTCTTTTCTATGTTTCGTTTTGTTTCTTTTATCCCATTGTTCACTCCACTGGTTACAATGCTTCTATACAACCAGACTATTGTACAATGTGAAAGAGTTTGCAGATCTTATACATGATTGTATGCCACCATGGGGGGCAGAGGGAGGAAAGGGAAAAAATCTGAAACTCAAGTGATTCTGCAACTGAATCTTGTAAACTAAAAGTAAACAAACAAGTCAATTAAAAAAAACCACAGCACTTACTAGCCATGTGTCCTTGGGAAAGTCACTTAACCCCAATTTCCCAGCCTTCCCTCCCCCAAAAAGAAAAAAAGAGTTCCTTCCTGTGTCTGTCGAGCCTACATTTCAATGAGAGAAGATAACATATAAAACATAAGATGAAAAGAAGAGGGAGAGAAGGTTCCCATGAAGAAATATAGTAACAAAGTCTGGAGACAAGAGGGAGAATGAATCACAGCTTATCTGGCCTTGTCCCCATAATCATTGCCCCCAGAAAAGACTCAAGAATGAAAGAGTGACAGCATGATGGAGGAATGTTTCAGAATGAGAAGGTAGATGAGTTGTGGTGATTAAATCAGAGCAGTCATAAGCACAACATGGAAAAATTAACTTGAGTGATGATTGAATAATCTACCCACCAATTAAATACTACTTTATTCCATTTCAATAGAATTTCTGAAGCAATGACATTCTACTATGACAATTCCAATTGAGTCATAATGCAAGAAGGAGACAGTTATATTCTTTAAAGTGCTGTATTATTTTACAATTTGGGGGCGGGGAAGCGGGGGAGATTTGAACTTTTATTTTGACCCACGGGCTCTACATCTCTGAAAACAATCACTTAAAGTTCTTCCTAGTGTGCAGCTGGGATATTGAAATTAGACATAATAAATTGCCAGATGCTTTGTTTTTAAAAATATAATGGTAAATAGTAGTTCCCTAATGCCATTTTGAAAAACATTTGTTAGATACTACATTCAAAGAAGTGCTTGTTCGAAATACTTTAACTTGAAAGTATGTTTTTCAATATATTATATTTCACATTATATGAAAGATCTCTTTGTAATTTAGTTAAAGGAAAATCTGACTTTTTAAGATTCTTAGTAGAAGATACAAATATTATGATATGATTATTTAAATTAACAAATCCACTCATGGTGAAATATGATAGCATTTGGTTAGCATTGAAAAGTTTCCTATATGAACACCTTATTTTTAATGTATTGACCCTGGAAATGTATGTTAGAATTTGGAAACAAAAATTTAAAAAAAAACATTATTCAGATCTCTTTTTTAATGTAAAGTTACACAAGTTAACAAGAAAGTTTACTTTCTTGTAGAACATTTGGTGTGTAGAAATGTACCACTTATTTTTTTAATGGTTTTAGAGAAAACTTCAAAGTTGTATTAATTTAAGGATTTCTTGATTACATTGTACAACTAAGATGTGCATAATTAACTTTTTAAAATTTTCAGGAAACTCTCAACATTTCAAACTCAAATTTAAAACTAATTAGGTTCAATGTCTAACTCTGTCTTTTGAAAAGACTTAAATATTTCATCCTGGGTCATCTTCTAGTTTTCTTCCCTTTTTGAGGTGTTCAGTTGCTGAAATAAGTGGAGCTTCACAGAATTAGCCACTCAAGGCAGACAATGCAGAGAGAAATAGGGCCTTTCCTTTGACATGTCCCATGACTAACAGTGACAGTAGCATGGAACAGTGGATAGATCTAGGTGTCACAGTGGATAGAGTGTAGGGCGTAGAGCCAGGAAGATTCATCTTCATGAATTGAAATCTGACTTCTATCACTTACTGTTGTGTAATCCTGGGAAGGTCACTAAATCATATGTGTCTCAGTTCTTCATCAGTAAAATGAACTAGGAAAGCAAATGCTAAACTTCTCTAGTACCTTTGCCAATAAAATCCCAACTGAGGTCTTAAGAGTCAGATATGACTGAAACAACAACAATCAAGCATGAAGTTATAGATAGAGGTGCCTTCAAAACAAGGAGAACTTGAGTTCCAGTACTGCTTCTGACATATACTGGTCCTGTGATGGTGAACAAATAACTTAATTTTTCAATAATTAGGAAACTAACTTTCTAAGGTTATAAGTTCCAAAGAAGGGACTGTCATTAATAAAATCAATTTCTTTACCTGTGAGTTCCTATACCACTTAAATCACCATTTCCCTGTGATTCACTCTCCTTATACTCATCATTTGATTAGAAATACACACATATAGAGCACTGACCCTGGAGTCAGAAGGTCCTGAGTTCAAATGTGACCTCAGACACTTAACACTTACTAGCTGTGTGACCTTGGCCAAGTCATTTAACCTCAGTTGCCCTGCCTTCCACCCTACAAAAAGCAAAAGAGAAAAAAGAAATAGACAAGTAAAGATAGAGGGAAAACATGGGAACAAGAGAAATTTACTTAGGCAGAAGTCATATAATCTTTCTCCTCCTTCTACCCCTCCACACCCTGCCAACAATATAGTCAGCAGTGACAAATCCAACTCAGGGAATCTCGCCAACCCTTTCAGTACAATCAGGACTGAAATGTATAAAGAAAAGAAATGGGCTACTAGGGATGATACCAGAAAACTTTGAATATTGTAGTACTCAAAAGTGGCAGTAGAGTGTAGTTGACATGCCTTTCTCCTCCCTTTTCCTCACTTCCCTTCCCCGCAGAACTTGATGGCTAGTATTAAACTAAACTTCAGTATAATGTCTGGGCATTTGGGTTGTGTAGTGGATAGAGCACTAGAAGAAGACCAAAATTCAAATCCAGCCTCAGATACTTGTTAGCAATGTCATTCAAGTAAAGTCACTTAACTTCTTCTGCCTCAGTGGGAATAATATTAATCCAAATGCACATAGTAATTGCATCTACCTAAGAGGATTGTTATGAGGATCAAAATAAATAATACATATTTTTAATTTTTTTTAACAATTAGTTATTTATTTTTAGTTTTCAACATTTCCTTCCGCAAAATTTTGAGTTCCAAATTCTCCCCATCTCTCTCCTCCACCTACCACAAGATGGTGTGCATTCTGATTATCACTTTGCAAATCTACCCTACCTTCTATTACCCACCTCCTTCTTTTAAGCCTTCCCCTTTTATTTTCCCATTGGACAATACATATTTCTATTCCCAATTGCCTATATATTTTATTTTCCAGTTGAATGTAAAAACAATTCTTAGCATTAATTTTAAAAATGTGAGTTCCAAATTCTCTCCCTTCCTCCTTCCTTAACCACTCTCATTGAGAAGGCAAGTGATTCAATATAGGTTATACATGTGCAGTGATGCATCAACTCTTCCATAATAGTCTTGTGAAAGACTAACTTTATTTCCCTCCACTCTATCCTGCCCATCCATTAATTCTATTCTCTCCTTTGACCATGTCCCTCCTCAAAAGTGTTTGCTTCTGATTACCTCCTCCCCCAAACTGCTTGCTTTCTATTGCTCCCTTCTTGTCCCCTTCCCCCCACTTTCCAGGAGGTCCAGAAAGATTTCCATACCCAATTGATTGGTTATGTTATTCCCTCTTTAAGCCTATTCCAATGAGAATAAGTTTCATTCATTCCTTCTCACCTCCACCCTCTTCCTCTCCACTGCAAAAGCTTTTCCTTTACTTTTTTTATATTTACCCCATTCGAGCTCTCCATTTCTCCTTCTCTCTATACATTCTCCTCTCACCACTTGATTTTATTCTTTAAATGTCATCCCTTTATATTCAAGTTACCCTCTGATTTCTGTGTGTGCGTGTGTATGTATGTGTATATATATAGATGTACATATACATATATGTATATATATGTGTGTGTGCATGTGTGTATGAGTGTGTATAGAGTGTGTGTATATATGCATTTTTATATACATACATACATAAATGTATACACACACACATAATGTATAGGCAGATAGAGAGTAAGATAGATTTAGATATAGATATATTTTCCCTCCAACTACCCTGATACTGAGACAGGTTTCATGAGTTTCAAACATGTAGGACTATAAACAGTTCCACTTTAATAAGCCCCTTATGATTGCTCTTTTCTGTTCTTTTGCTCTTCAATATACTGTATTCTAAGAACTGGAGTCCTTTAATGACTCTGCTTCTAGGTCTTATATAATTCTAAATGTGGTACCATCATATTTAAGTTGTTTTAATCTTGATGCTTTTAATATTTTATCCTTGACCTGGGGGTTTCAGAATTTGAGTATGATATTCTTACGAGTTCTTCTCATAGGATTTCTTTTAGGTGGTGATCTATGGATTTTTTTTTCTATTTCTATTTTCTCTCTTCTTAAGGGTCTGTTTCATGACAATTTTCTTTAATTTTCATGGTTTTTTTTGTATCAAGATAATTTTTTGGTCATAATTTTCAGTTAGCCTGATTATTTTTATATTTTCTCTTCTTAATCTGCTTTCCAAATCTGTTTTTTCTTATGTTTCCCTCTCTGTTCTATTTTTTCATTATTCATATTTTGTTTAATTATTTCTTGACCTCTTATTTCACTGATTTCATTTTGATCAATACTAATTTTCAAGCAAGCATTTTCTTCCTTTAGATTCTTTATCTCCTTTTCTAATTGGTTGATTTTAATATCTTTCTTGTTTTTCTTGGATTATTCTTTTTTTAGGCTTTTATTCATCTGTCATTTGATTTTTAAGGTCATTTTTAAGATCTATGAATTCCGTTTGGGCAGTTGACCATTTGACATTACTCTTTGGGGGTTTCTTTACTTCAATATCCTCCTCTGAAGATGAACCCCTGTAATCTCTTACCCCCTAATAGGTCCCTGTGGTTGGATTATTTCTCCTCTACCTGTGAATTTTTATTTTTGTGGTTATCCCTTAACATTTGTAATCACCTCTAGCCCTGGTGTGTGGGAAATAATGCCTCTTGCCCCGATCTTCAGTTCTCCCCTCTAGCCTTGAATCAAAGCCAAAACTCCAATCTCTTGTAAGTGCCCATAGCCAGGGGCTTTTTCTCCCACTGCTTCTGCACTCACCAAGTGTGTGCTGGTTCCTTCTTGATCCTGCTGCTATTTGCAGCACAGCTGGGTCTGGTGTTTCTTATCAGCAGAGATTCCCTCAATCTTCCCTGGCTCAAAAGCCCAACTTCCCTCACTATCCTGGGGGTAAAAAGTCCTTTAGTTGGGGCTTTTGCAGGCTCTTGAACCAACTAACCCCAGGGCTTACTGCTTGTTGTTAAAAAGAGAACCTAACCTGGAGGTGTTACTCTTCACAGGAACCAAACCTTGTCCTGGGATTTTTTTTTCCTTATCCCAAATTGTCCCAGGAAGACCATGGTTGTGCCTCCCTTATTTATCTCCACCCATGCTTTGTTTGCTCTGAGGTGCTATTTTAACTCTTTTATGGAGGAAAGACTTGAGAGCTTGGAATTTTCTGACCTACTCTGTTATGTTCCCAGAATTCTCCCCAAAGCTGTTGTTTCTTCAGGATTTTGGGGGTCTCCCTTAAAAAGGTGTTGACTTGTTTTTCATAATTTTCTTGGATCACTCCCATTTCTATTCCCAATTTTTCCTGTACTTCTTACTTGATTTTTAAAAATTTTTTTTGAGCTTTTCCATGGGCTGAGACCAATTCAAATTTATCTTTGAAGTTTTCAGTGTAGGAACTTTGACTTTATTGTGTTCTTCTGCTTCTGTATTTTGATCTTCTTTGTCACCAAAGTAAGATTCTATAGTCTGAGGTTTTTTTTTCCCACTGTTGGCTCATTTTCCCAGTCAATTACTTGACTTTTTAACTTCTTAAGGTAGGGCTTTGCTTCTGGAGAGGGAGGACCCATTGTTCAAAGCTTCAGGGGCTTAGTGAAGCTGGGCGTTTTTCTTTATTTTTTTTTCTTTTTGGAAGGGGGAAGGCATGACAGTTGGGGTTAAGTGAGTTGCCCAAGGTTACACTGCTAATAAGTGTTAAGTGTCTGCAGCTGCATTTGAACTCAGGTCCTCCTGATTACAGCACCTGTCCTCTTCTCTATTCACTGAGCCACCTAGCCAAGCCTGTGGAGCTGTTTTCAAAGATACTTCTAGGGACCTGTAAATTTTCAGTTCTTCCAGGGTCTTATTATCAAAGTAGAAGTGTTTACTCCTCTCCTTGCCTGTGTTCTGGTCTCTGAGTGACCACAAGCACTCTTCTGCCTTGGGACTTGAGGAGGATTCCCTCTCCAACACTGCAACAAGCTCGGGTATGCCAGCCCTCCTCCTTGGCCCCGGATCAACACTCAAGACTGGTTCAGATCCAATCATGGTAGAATCCTGATTCAGTGCCTACAAAGAGATCCCTGCAATACCCCTTCTGATCAGTTACTCAATTTGTTGGCCAAGAGTTTCAGAAGCAGCCACTGCAGCCACCACTGGCAGTACAGGGCTAGAGCAGGACCATGAGCCCCTCTCACCAATGTCCAGACAGACCTTTCTTATTGAACTTTCAAGTTGTCTTTGCTATTTGTAGATTGAGAAGTCTGAAAACTGCCATAGTTGCCACTGATTTAGTCCCATGACTATTTAGTCCCAAGCTATGAGGCTTGCTCCAGGTTTGCTACTGTCTGGTCTGTGCTGGAATGTTTCATGTTGGACTGCACTCCTCTCCCAGTCAAGTACAATACGCCTTTCCTGATGACCTTCCTGGTTGTCTTGGGTTGTAAATTTGTTTTTTATTTTTTACTGTTTTAATTTTAATTTATTTTCTTGGTTACATCATTCATTTCCACAAGGTTTTGAGTTAGAAATTTTCTCCCCTTTTTGTCCCTACCCCCCAGCCCAGAACATTGATCCCACTGTAAGAACCCTCCCACAATCTGTTCCCT
>CM053594.1:161654453-161684781 GCA_028646575.1 Pseudocheirus occidentalis | reverse complement strand
CAAAGTTAGAGAGCACACCAGGGTTGGGGTTCTGCAGTGGGAATGCTGTTTTGGGGTTGGTGTGGGGGAAGGATTGGGAGAAAATTTTTAATTCAAAAATCTTATGAAAATGGATGATGTAAACAAGAAAAGAAATAAAATTTATTACAAATATTAAAAAAAAGAAAATAAGAAAATAAATAGAAGGGGGTGGAGGCAATATGGAGGCATAGAAACAGGCAATCTCCATGGCTTCCACCATAACCATCTCAAATACCTATAAAATATAACACTAAACAAATTTCAGAGCTCCAGAACTCATAAAATTATAGAGAAACAACGCTCCCACTGAAGGCAGCCTGGCAGATGGATGGAAAGGGCTCATTACAGTATGCTGGGAGCAGAGCCCAACACCATGCAGTTTTAGCTTCAAAGTGGCCAGGACAAACCCCAGATGGAGCTTTCAGCAGAATGGATCAGCAGCAGCTGTGGCAGTTTCCAGAATTACCAACCCATAAGAGCCAACAACAAAGAGAAAAGGTCAGTGGAACTCAGCTAAATTTTGGGGAGATGGTCTGGCCAACTTCCTCAGAGAAAAAAGCAGTCTGAAGTGGCAGCCCTGCAGCCACCTACACATGGCTACTTCAGAAGCTCCCTGCATGCAAATTTCAGGGGGCCCCAGCAATCATTCAGAGGCTAAGTTCTCTTGCCTTGAGCTGCCTAGATTGGGATTTCCGTCTTGGGTGGTGGTCCTGATGTGCATTTTCAGAGAGTCAAACTTTTGGGGGCTGCAGAGATTATGGCCTCCTAATAGCCCCCACAACTGTGAAAACCCCAGGGATTTGAAACACAGCTCTCTCCTCTAAAAGCAGAGTTTTACTGAGCCCAAAACTCAAGTAACTGACTGGTAACATGAGCAGGCAAAGGAAGCAAAGAAAGCTCAGCAATCCAACTTTAGATTCCTTTTTGAGGACAAAAAGGGTCAAAACATGGAACAGGAGGAAGACAACACAGTCAGAACTCCAACACCAAAAGCTTCCAAGAAAAAATGTAGACCGTGTAAAAGCCACAGAGGAGCTTAAGAAGGGTTTTGAAAACAAAATAAGAGAAGTGAAGAGAAAATTGGGGAGAGAAATAAGAATGATGCAAGAAAATAATGATAAGAGAGTCAACAACCTGACTGAACAAAATAACACCTTAAAAATAGACTAACTTAAATGGCAAAAGAGTCTCAAAAAGCCAATGAGGAGTAGAATGCCTTAAAAAGTTGAATTTGTCAGATAGAAAAATAATCTCAAAAGCTTTATGAAGAGAATAATTCCTTCAGAATTAGAGTGGAGCAAATGAAAGCAAAGGACTTTATGAGAAATCAGGATACTATTCAACAGATCCATACAAATTTTAAAATAGAAGGCAATGTGAAATATCTTCTTGAAAAAACCACTCACCTGGAAATTGATAAAGGAGAGACAATTTTAAAAAAATTATTGGACTACCTTAAAGCCATGATCAAAAAAAGAACCTAGAAATCATCCTTCATGAAATTCTCTAGGAACACTGCCCAGATATTTTAGAACCAGAGGCAAAAATAGAACTTGAAATAATTCACCAATCACATCTTCAAAATGATCCCAAAAAGAAATCTCCTAGAAATGTTGTAGCCAGGTTCCAGAGATCCAGATCAAGAAGCAAATATTACAAGCTGCCAAGAAGAAGCAATTTGAATACTATGAAATCAAAACCAGGATAACACAGGATCTATTAGCTTCTACATTAAGGGACCCAAGGACCTGTAATATGATATTCTGGAGATCCAGGGAACTAGGATTAAAACCAAGAATCACCTACCTAGCAAAATTGAGTATAATGTTTCAGGGGAAAATATGGTCATTCAATGAGGTAGTGGACTTTCAAACATTCTTGAGGAAAAAACCAGAACTCAATAGAAAATTTGACATTCAAACACAAGAAGCATGAGAAGGTAAAGATGGAAAAGAAATCATGAGGAACTTATCAAAGTTGAGCTATTTCCATGCCAACATGGAAAAAATGAGAATTGTAACTTATGATTCTTTTCTCAGTATGAAGATGGGTGAAGGGAATTCAAATGTGCATACACATACGTACATACATACATACATACATACACAGATACATGCATACATATATATGTCTATATAGAAGGGTGTATGCACACATGAATATGTATGGGAGTGTGTGTATTTATGTGTACATAGACAGAGGGCACAGGATCAATTGAATATGAAAGGATGATATTTTAAAAGGCAAAATGAAGAGGTGGGAGAGGAATAGTATGAGAGGAGACAGGGAGAGACAGAATGGCATCAATAATTTCCTTTAGAAGAGGCAAGGGATAACTGTTATAATGGAGGGGAAGAACAGGATGGCAAAGAGGGAATGGGTCAACCTTACTCTCATTGAATTTGGCTTAGGGAGGGAATGACATACACTCTAAAATGGGTATCTTGCCCTTCAGGAGAGTAGGGGGGAAGGGGATGAGAGCGAGGATGATGTAGGGGAGGGGACGTTGGGGGGGAGGGTTGTTAGAAGCACACACTTTTGTAAAGGGATAGGGACAAAGTAAAGAACAGAACAAGAGAAGGGTGGGATAGAAAGGAGGGAAATATTGTCTGTGCTACTGAATATGTCCTTTGTGGAGATGTTCTGCATAACTACACATGTACAGCCTTTATTGAGTTGTTTGTTTTTCCAGTGGGGCTGGGTGACAAGGGAGGAAGGGAAAGAATCTAGAATTTAAAGTTCTAAAATCGTATGTTAATAATATGTGTGTGATAATTATTATTATTTACATGCAATTGGGAAATAAGATTGACAAGTATTTGGGATAGGGAGATCTATCTTGCTCTATCAGAAAGTCAGAGAGGTGATGGGGAGGACATAGGAGAGAGCAGATTTGGGAAAGGGGTATACATTGCAATTGCTGTTTGGGGGAGGTGGGTAGGGGAAAGATGGCAAGAAAATTTGTAACTCAAAATCTTGTGGAAATCAATGATGTAAACCAGAAATAGACCAAAGTTAGTTTTAAAAAGGTAAAATAAATGGGAAGTCATCACAGCATGCATTCTTGTTAATGTCAATAACAGAAAGGGATTGTATCAAATGTATGTATGTACATATGTATGTATGTATGTATGTGTGTGCATGTGTATGTATATGTGTATTTCTTAAACCCATTGGAGGCAGAATGACGCAGGGAATGGAATTTGCCTTGTGAGTAGGAAGACATCTAATAAAAAGTGGCTTGGTGAGCCTGTTCAAGTCATTTAAATTCTTAGTATCCTAGGCAACTTTCTAACATTATAAATTGAGTAGGGAATGCCAACCTGAATTTGATGAAGGAATTTATTTATCTGAGATCAATGAAGTCACAGGTGCAACTATTATTTTAGCCAGTTAGGTGGTACAGTGAATGAATTGTAAGAGGATGGAGTCAGAAAGACTCCAAATTATCACTTAAAATCCTATCATCATAGAGATTTACTCAACTTTTATGTTCACTTTATATTCAATTCCTCCTAAACAGCCTTAGTCACGTCTCCCCTTTTATAGGAAGGTTGGAGGGCAAAACAATGAATTCTTCTCAATACTTCCACTTACAGAGGGCCCAGTACTTTCCAGGTAACTTCCTTTTCCATCAGCTGCTTTGCTTGGTCTGACTCCACGTATATCAAGTCTCTGTACACATTAATCCACAATTCAACTTCCTTTTGGGTATTGTCTTCCTCTCTTGGATTGCCTGCTCTTTGAGGGCAGGAACTATTTTTCTTTTGTTTTAAAACTTTGTATCCTCAACACTTAGCACTTAATAAATGTTTACTGAGTTAAATTCAATCAAATTGAATACATCTAGGCAGACAGTAGGTAACGTATCTGAAGTCAGGATGACTAATCTTCCTTCAAATTTAACCTTAGATACATACTAGCTGTGTGATCCTGGGAAAGTCACTTAACCCCTTTTGCCTTAGTTCTTCATCTATAAAATGAGCTGGAGAAGGAAATGGTGAACAACTCTGGTATCTTTCCCAAGAAAACTCCACATAGGGTTATGAAGAATCAGACACCACTGGAACTACTGAATTATAAGTTAAGGCTCAAGTCAATGGTAGTGGAGAAACCTGCAAATCTTTTAGGGTATCCTAGAAACCCAAGAGAAAGAAATATTCAGCCTGGCATTCAGAGAGAAAGCTGGAACATGCTCTCTAAACATACATTGCTTTTTTGTTTTCCTCTTATCCCTTACTTTCCAATGACTCCAGAAATATAAAACTATAATTAAGTTTCTGTGAGCTGTTCAGTACATTGATTCAATGGTCTCCTGATTCACTTTTTAGGAGGTATGCAAATTCAAGAGCTATATGAACACAATAATTTATCTCTGTGTGTACTGGACTGAAAGCAGGAGGGGTGGTTTATGTAGTCACTGATATCTCCTAGGCTGCTAGCCTCAGTGTCCTAGACTGCTTTCATAAGGATCTGTAGGGAGATCCTGGTCAAGATGTTCAAGGAATTTTGATTTATATATTACTTGCTGCCTACTGTCCATTTTCTGTATGGTTTGTTGCTTGAACTAGACCAGCTTGCTTATGCTAGAAAATTCAGTTAGGAAACAGAAAACGTGACAACTAAGTCAAATAAACCCACCAGCATTTCTAAATTAAAGTGGAAAAAAGAAAACATGAAAAATGGAAGAAAATTGACAATATTTCAACAAAAATAGTGTATTCCATATGCCTGCTTCCTCGTATTTATAAAATCTTTATCAGAATTATCTATAAATATATAAGGGATGTTGTTTTTGAAAAGTTGAAATGGGAGATGGTGAGTTTTTGTAAACAATTTTCTACTGCAAACCACATCTTTGCAGTAATACAATTGCCTGTAAATTTTAGAGAATACAGCATTGTTCAACCACAAAATGTGAAGGATATTTCTAAGTAACATTGTTGTAAAGACTGAATGAGAAAAGGGATAGGAAAATACTTTAACAAATATAAAATGCTATAGAAATGCAAAAAAATATTATTATACATTGACCTTGGATATGTCCTATATTAGACAACTATTTTTAGATACATATCCCTCTTATAAAATCTAAGATTCTGTCAGATTACTTCAATATGGTTATTAACATCTACTTGTAATAGAGTACTTACCTATTCATAAATGAACAAAGATGAATGGGGCGAAAGCTAAACTAACATATCCTTTAATTTTTGTATGACATTATTTACTGCTGACATGATTTTATTTGTGTTTTGTATCCATAGGGGATACAATTTTCATGGGACATGGAAATGTCCTAAGTGTGGCTCATTAGCTATTTTCAGCTCTCTGGCATTTGGGATAAAATCTACCAAGCATACTGATAAAATGGAGCCCTAACTGTTCTCAATCTGTCTGGAAAATCTTTTAAGTAGTCTGAGTAATGGCTGTCGCATTTGGCAGGTATTTTAATTAGTATTCATTTTTCATGGAGCAGAACTTCTGTATTCAATGTACATTTATATGCATGCTTAATTTCAGAAAGAAAGTTTATGGCTCAGTCATAGAAGATCAGCGAGAAATATTTAATGTGGACAAATAATGGATATATTTTTGATTCTCAGTAAGATGATTCTAGGTAGATGGAGAACAGTTAGAAATTTCAGTGCTTCAGATATCTTGGAATTCATCTATAAGAGAACTCCCTGCAATCATACAAATTGAAATGCATTTGCACTATGATGGATGGTCTTCAGAAAATGCAGTAGCTGAAAGACATCTATTTGAAAACAATGTGGTGATAAACTAAGTCCTCGGTGATACATCAAGTTTATTACCAAGCCTATGATACAAACATAGGATCTACCAAAACCTGTACTGATCTGTCATACAACTTGAAAACTTAAGGTCAACTCCATAATGAAGGATTTTAATAAGGCATCACAGGGCTCCTGTGTTTCCTGATCTTTTATCTTGGCATGGAGATAACTTGGAAGTCTCTAAATCTAGTATAGATCGAGGAAAGTATGGACAAACTGAGAAGACTTTGAACAGAATTGGTAACTTGCAGGCATCCCCAGAATGCTCCATCTCATTTCAGATATACTCATTGCTAGAATCTTGGAAGTATTGCTGTGTAACCTGGGCAAGTCATCTAACACTTTTAGGCTTCAGCTTGCACATCTGTAAAATAAGAGGGCTTAGTGTCTAAGATCCTTTCTTTCTAAATGAAATGATGTGATATATTATATTGTTACCCAGAGAATTTTTTTAAGTATGCTAATACATAGAGGAGGTTAAATCGTTATCAATGGAGTGAGGGTCCATTTTGATGATATCACTGCTCTTTGAAATATTAATGTGTAATTAGGTATTATATATATTAGGTGAGACTGCAGTATAATGAATTATCCAATTTAAATACAAAATCAAACAGAATAACTAGAGTATGAGAAACTGAAATAAATACCCTGACATCATTTGTATTCATTGAATATAGTTTTGATGAAAATTTTATTATCCTTTGTTTTTATTTTTCTCTTTTTAACTGTGCAAAAATTTAGTTTGTAAAATCAAAATAGAGAAAATAAAAAATGAACAATGGTACCTCATAAGCTCTTAAAATTCTTATATGGAAAAAATGATCTAACTAGTTAGCATAAATGGCATATATATATACATACATACATACATATAAATATATTCATATTTATAGCCAATTAAATCATTGGTCCTCTACCCCTAAAATCTGTTTATGGATATACCATGAAATCTTTTTTTACATATAATTTGATGGAGAATACAGTCTACCACATAGGTGAATTTTTCAGCTAACCCAAAATGGATGAATGAATTAAGGAAAATTATTAAGGGGAGATAGCTATTATGGTTTTCTGTTTTTTATTTCCAAAGAGAACCATGACATTTATCTTTTAGCAAAAACCTGTTGGTAAAAACATATGTTTTTTTAAGCACTTTAACTTTTATTTTTTGGCCTTATTTTGCCTTCGCAGCTACAAAATTAATGAGACTATGACTTCAAATAAGTGGCATATTTCTATAAATTTGTATTGAAATGCATGTTTTTCTCTTGTGAATGTGAGATATTACTTGGTTATATATATATATATATATATATATATATATATATATATATATACACACACAGAGAGAGAGAGAGAGATTTGAACTCAGGTCCTCCTCACCCCAGAGCTGGCGCTCTAGTTACTGTGTCCACTAGCCATGCCTCCATTCACCATTCTTATGACTTCCTCTATCAAAACAGCCTTTACCAAACTCTTGGGTTAAAATTTTATTTTCTTTGATCCCTCTGGCCACCCCACCCTCTAGTCAGTATGTAAATTTATAAGCAGTCATCATAAAATAGCAATAGCAAGAAGTATTTATTACAAAAGGAAATCTTAAAGCAATGTAAAAACTATCCCAAAAGTCAAGGGAATATAATTTACAATTTTTATTACATTAGCCAGAATCACATTCTGGTAAGATGAGGTAATATAGTTAGAGAAGATGAAGCCAGTATGCTTTGTTTTCAGGTACCTTTTGTCTTATGATATGTAAATCTAAGACAAATTCTAGAAGACCAGCAAAACAACAAATGATTCTCATAAGTCTGAGATAACATGAATATACTAACTTGAAAGTTTAAGAACAACTTGGAGATGATTTGGATATATTTATGAGCTAACCTTAAGGTGGCACAGATAAAAGTTGGTCTGAGCCCCCCCCCCAAAAAAAACCCCACCTATAAATGGAGACCTCAAACTCCTGCTCCCAGAACTCTTTCATCTCCATCAGGTCCATGCTGATAAATGCTCCCAAATTGAATCTTTGGTTAAATGAATGTAGCAGCAAGCACCCTAGCATATCCGGGATGGCTGCTAGCATAGGTTCTTAGATTTGCTTTTCTAAAGGAAAGCAACTCAAAAAGGGTCAATAATCTCACTTTAATCAGACATATATCATTTACTGAGTTCAGGGGGGAAAGTCAGCACCCTGAACTTCAGAGAATACAAACAGAATACAAATAGAAGTTACAAGCAGACAAAAAGTACAGGGAATCAGCAGACAGGGCTTCCAGCTGTCTGACCATTTCATCCATACCTAGTTAGTTACCAGAGAGGGAAGCACCAACATCTGGGTTTTCAAAGCCAGGGGGCTCAACAGATGCTCAGAATCTCATCTGGGCAAATCATACAACTCTTCCCAAAGTGAGCTCTAAATTGAAACTTCACATCAGGGTACATATAGCCTCCTCTTGGATCAGAGAATGTCAATCTCTTGACCCACTGCCCAATAACAAAGTAACAAGGTGTGGGCATTCCTGAAAAATAAACCTCCTGCCCCAGGCTCCATGTGACCACGTTTAGCCTATTAGGGGGCAGAGTATATTTTCAAATTAGGGTGGGTTCTCAGAGTCACTTAAGCCTATCACGAGGTCAAGGTGCAGGGAAGATTTTTATATTGCCATTATCATTATAATGAGTTACTCTTTGTGCCTTTCCTTCTCCCCAATCTCTTCCTCATGCTGCCTGCCTTCCTCCACCGCCCTATATTCTATCCCCATTTTCTTTGCCTCAGTTCAACTTTTGCTACTTAACTCTGTACTTTCTGCACCCTTTGTCCCTACACTGGCTTTTTTTAAAAGTGTGATTGCAACCTCAGTTCCAAATGACATCATAATCTTTCCTGGCAAGTACTCAAAGAACGAGGTGTACCTGCCCCATTTTATAATTTTGGGAATGAGGAATTCAACATAAAACATAAAATATAAAGTATCAATTAACTTCTATTCCTCAATATGTCAGGGTTAGAGTCAATAAACTCTTATTAAGCACTTATTTTGTGTCAAGCACAGTGCAATAACTGGGAATACAAAGAAAGACATCAATTGTCCTTTCCTTCAAAGAGCTCACATTCTAATGGAAACATACAATGCATAGAAAGAAGGAAAGGGAGGGTGAGAGATAATCTGGCAAAAGGGTTTAATGAAATTCTGCAGCTGGTGAGGGAGATAATCCAAGAATGTGAGATTTTCAGAGTTGATTCCATCTTGATGATGGAGTGAATTCTCAGCGAGGTCTCCTTATTTGGTGGAGAATCTTGGATGAGGTCAGCAGTGTCAACCCTTCTTCTCTAATCAGATGGATAGAGTGGTTAAGGGAGAAGTAGTTTTAGAGTTGATCCTATCTTGCATAATATTGAGTTTCCAGATCATAAATTCCAGGAAAGCCGAGAAGTAGGCAATGAATGTGAAACTCTCTCCAAACTGTTTTGAACCCTTCAGCCCTGAGAAAGGCCTAAAAACCTTGTTTGGTCAAGCAGGAGAAAGACATTTTGGTCCACTCTGAATTTAACCTACCATGATGTGTTGTGTGCTCTGGCATAACAGATATGCTTTGCTTTGTGCTCTGAGTGAACCCAAAATGCTTCTTCCTGTGTTAGCTACTACAAGGCCAGATGAAGGTAATTGAGACCATTCTTCTGTTTATGACTGTCCAGAGCAAGAAACCTTGAATTAGACACTATCTTGAATAATGGAGCTTTTAATTACCTTATTTTATGGACAAATGCTATATATAGTCATGTTAATGATAGAAGAGACACAGACATCCTGGATCTATAATTTAAATAGGCAAATTGACATTCTCTTATTTTATTTATAATATACTCAGTTGATGAATTCTTTTTAAATATTATGTTTAACACATATGAAGGCTATAATTTTGTCTGACACAGGAGCAAGGAAGGGAGGGAGCATTGAGAGAGAATTACAAATATCTCTATATGCATGGCCCACAAGCTTTGATAGAAATAAACAAGCACATGCAGTCTAATTTTGTCTTTCTTAGAACAAACTCAATTGTGGTGGGCAGTTCCAGATCATAAAGTCCAGGAAGGCAAAAAGGTAGGAAATGACATATATTATCTCTATTAGAATGTAATGCTAGTAATTAATAAGTTTCTTAAAAGCAGGGATTATTAGTTTTTATATTTATATAGCACTTATTTAGCACAGAGCCTGGCACGTGCATATTTGATAAATGCTTTAGAAAATTTTTTTCATCTCCTCTGTGAAGCATTCCTGATTTCTACATTTAGTATATTCTCTTCTTCAATTTTCTTGTAATTCTTAGTTTAGATTTCTCTTTTCATCCAATCTCCCTCTGTTCTATATTATACTGTTCTTCTATATTCTATATAATATCACACACACACACACACACACACACACACTCACTCTTGCATTTGCAAATACTGAAACTTCCCCAGACTATCCTGCAGGCTATAAGCACTTTTAGGATTTAGCACACTGTTTTTTCTTCAAGTTGTCCAACCCAGTGCTTGCATTATGCTTCTTGCTCTTTAAATGTTTGCTGAATTAAATAAAGTGTCATGAAGAGAGTGTGATGATTAGGCAACTACTATTGATGATGACTACTATTATAATATGAAGGCATTACATGAACATTTATAATTATGAATCACTTTCTATTAACTTACATCTCCCCATTTGAGCTATTCATTTGAATGTGGTTTTATAGTGCATTTGAAATAAGCATGTGAAAGAAATAAGTTCTTATACAACGAGAAAACTATCACATTGATTCAGAATAAAGAAGCCTGCCAGCTGTCTTTTCTTCTTTTCTTGGCTTCTATTCTTTTCTTTTAAAAATTCCAATGTAATTCATAAAAAACTTATCTTAGTATGACAACAACAAATATAAGTGTCAAAGTACAAGATCTATGAATGAACTTACTCATTAATGTATTCAACTCTGAGTCTGCAACCTTTCTGGAGAATTTTGCCCAAATATAATACTTAAACAAAACTTGCTATAAAAATTAGGAAAAAAAGTGTTCCAGAAAAAGGCTAAAAGGATATCTGCCAATTTTATACACACACACACACACACACACACACACACACACAGATACATACATATACACACGCATGCATGCATTTACAAATACTGAAACTTCCCCAGATTATCCTGCATAGAAGTATGTATATGTATGTACATATGTAAATATATGTATGTATTTAATATTTTCCCTCATTTACAAGTAAAAACAATTTTTAACATTTGTTTTTAAAGATTTGAGTTCCAAATTCTCTCCCTTCCTCCCTGCCCATCTCCTCTTGCACCCTGTGCATTGAGAAGGCATGCAACTTGATATTTGCAATGCAATGAATATGCAAACCATATTCATAATAATCATCTTGTGAAAGAAAACATAGACAAAAAAACCTCAAGAAAAATAAAGTGAATAAAAAGTATGCTTCAATCTGTATTTAGACACCACCACTTCTTTCTCTTGGGATGGATCACATTTTTCATCAAAAGCCCTTCAGAACTGTCTTGGATCATTGTATTGCTGAGAATACCTAAGTCATTAATAGCTGATTATCTTACAATATTGTTGTTACTTTGTACACAGTACATTTCCCTTTACAAATCTGCTCATGTAAGTCTTTCCAGATTGTGGTTGTTGAAAGCACCCTGATCATTATTTCTTATAGTACAATAGTATTCCATCATAGTCACATACCACAATTGATTTGGCTAACCCCTAATTGATGGACACCCCCTCAATTTTGAATTATTTAATACTAGAAAAGATCTTCTATAAATATTTTTATACATATCAGTCCTTTTAGTTTTTGTTTTTTATCTCTTTCATGATACAGGCTTAGTTGAATATTGCTAAGCAAAAGAATATGCATTGTTTTATAGCCCTTTGGGATATATTGCTCTCCAGAATGGTTGAATAAAGTTCACAAGTCCATAAACACTGCATTAATTGGTCTCATTTTCTCCATATCCTCAGTAACATTTGTCATTTGCTTCTTCTGTCCTATTAGTCAATCTAGTAGTCATGCGGTAGTGCCTCAGAACTGTTTTAATTTGCATTTCTCCAATCAATAGTGAGTTAGTGTATTTTTTTCATATACCTATAGATAGCTTCGATTACCTCATCTGAAAAATGACCATATCTTTTGATTTTTGTCAACTGGAGTATGGCTTTCATTTTTTAAAATAAATTTGACTCAGTATTTGACAGTTTGAGAAAAAAGCCTTTAATCAGAGAAACTTTCTTCAATTGTTTTATACAGTTACTATTCCTAACTCTATTTCCCTCCATTTTCTTCCCCCCATCTCTCTTCAAATGTGTTTTGCTTTGGACTACTCCCTACTCTAATCTGCCTGCTCTTCTTTTTTTTAATTTTTAAAATTATTTTATTTATATTCTTGTTTACATCATTCTTTCCACAAGATTTTGACTTACAAATTTTCTCCCCATCTTTCCCCTACCCACAACCCCAAAACAGGAATCCCACTGTAAAGCCCCTCCCCCAGTCTTCTCTCTCCTATGTCCTCCATCACCAGTCTAACTTTCTGGTAGGGCAGGATGGATCTCCCTACCCCAGTGCCTGTATGTCTTAATTCCCAGTTGCATGTATTTAATAATAATGTTAATGGTTTTATATATATATATATATATATATATATATATATATATACATATACATATGTGTGTACATTAGATTATAGAACATTTGATTATAGAACCTTAACATTTGATTATAGAACTTTAAATTCTACATTCTTTCGGTTCCTCCCTCATCACCCATCCCCACTAGAAGGACAAGCAATTCAACACAGGCTGTACATGTGTAATTACACAGGACATCTCCACAGTGGACATATTGTGAAAGACTTATTATATGTCCCTCCTTCTTATCCTGCCTCCCCTTTGTTCTATTCCCTACCTTGTTCCTGTCCCTTTACAGAAGTGTGTGCATCCACCAGCCCTCCCCCCAAATCTGCCCTCCTCTCCATCATCACACCTTTCATCTCCATCCCCCCTACTTTCCTCCGTGGCAAGATTCCCAGTTTAGAATTTATGTCATTCATTCTCTAAGCCAAATTCAATGAGAGTAAAGTTGACACCTTCCCTTTTGCCTTCCTGTTCTTCCCCTCCATTGTAAGAATTATTCCTAGCCTCTTCTATATGAGATGATTAATCCCATTCTGTCTCTCCCTGTCTCTTCTCATTCTCATCCTCTCCCACCTCAGAATTTCACCTTTTAAAGTATCATTCCTTTCTATTCAATTGATCCTATGTCCTCTATTTGACTTACAAATTTTCTCCCCATCTTTCCCCTACCCACAACCCCAAAACAGGAATCCCACTGTAAAGCCCCTCCCCCAGTCTTCTCTCTCCTATGTCCTCCATCACCAGTCTAACTTTCTGGTAGGGCAGGATGAACTCATATATATACATACTCAGAGATGTATTCACATACATATATACCTTATTATATACACATATGTGTAACTATACATATACATACATACACACATACACACATGCATATATATACACGAACACATTTGTATTTCCTTCACTTATCCTCATACTGAGAAAAGTTTCATAAGTTACTATTATTGTTTTTCCATATTGGCATGTAAATAGTTCAACTTTGACAAGTTCCTTATGATTTCTTTCCTATGTTTAACTTCTCATGTTCCTTGTGTTTGAATGTCAAATTTTCTTTTCAGTTATGGTTTTTTCAGCAAGAATGCTTGAAAGTCTTCCATCTCACTGAATGACCATATTTTCCCCTGGAACATTATACTTAATTTGCTGGGTAGGTGATTCTTGGTTTTAATCCTAGATCCTTTGATATCTAGAATTTCATATTCCAGGTCCTTTGATACCTCAATGTAGAACCTGCCAGATCCTGGGTTATCCTAATTCTGTTTCCACAGGATTCAGATTGCTTCCTCTTGGTAGCCTATAATATTTTCTCCTTTATCTGGGGACTCTGGAACCTGGGTATATTTCTAGGAGTTTTCTTTTGGGGATCTTTTTCAAAAGGTGATTGGTGAAGTCTTTCAAGTTCTATTTTGCCCTCTGGTTCTAAAATATCAGGGCAACTTTCCTTGAAAATTTCTTGAAGGATGCTTTCTAAGTTCTATTTTTGATCATGGCTTTCAGGTAGTCCAATGATTTTTAAATTGTCTCTCCTGGATCTATTTTCCAGGTCACTGGTTTTTTCAAGGAGACATTTCACATTGTTTTTTTTTATTTGTTTGGATCTGTTTAATAGTATCTTGATTTCTCACAACGTCATTTACTTTCATTTGCTCCACTCTAATTCTGAAGGAATTATTTTCTTCAGAATGCTTTTGAGATTCTTTTTCCATTTGGCAAATTTGACTTTTTAAGGCATTCTTCTCCTCATTGTCTTTTTGGGCCTCTTTTGCCATTTGAATTAATCTGATTTTTTAAGGTGTTACTTTCTTCCGTCAGGTTATTGACTCTCTTTTCATGATTTTCTTGCATCATTTTCATTTATCTTCCCATTTTTTCCTCAACTTTTCTTATTTGGTTTTCAATGTCCCTTTTAAGTTTATCTATGGCTTGTAGGCAATCTTCATGCTTCTTGGAAGCTTTTGGTGTGGGACTTCTGACTCTTTTGTCTTCCTCTCATACCATGCTTTGATCCTTTTTGTCCCCATAAACGGATTCTAGAGATTGGTTGCTGTTCTTACTTTGCTTCCTATTCCTGCTCATATTGCCAGTGAATTATTTGTCTTTTTAGCTCTTTGGAATTCTGCTTCCAGGGGGGAAAGCTCTGTCCCAAATTGCTGGGGATTTCACAGCTGCTGGAGCTATTTGGGGCTGCTGCAGCTCCCACCAGCTTTGGCTCACTGAAAACACACCCCAGGGCCACCAAGATCCAGATCCAGGCTGCTCAACACAAGAGCACTTACCCTCTGAATGATTGCTTGGCCCCCCCCGTAGTCTGCTGGCTGGGAGCTCTGAGCATCTACCTGGAGGCCAAAGGCCACCATTTCTGCTGCTTCTTTGCCCTGGGGGCAGTTCAGCTGGACTGCTTTTCTCCCCCAAATTTAGCTGAATTTCGCTGACCTTTCACTTTTTCCTTATATCTTCTGGCTTGTTAAATCTAGAAACTGCCACAGCTGCTTCTGGTCCACTCTTCTGAAGACTCCAGCTGCAGATCCTTCTGACCACTCTGGGTCCAGGCCACAGTTTCAGGCTTGGCTGGTTTCTGCTTCCAGCCTGCTGCATTGAGCCCTTTGTGCCAAACTGCCTTCAGCAAGTGATGTGTTTTCTGTATTTGTGTTCATTTTGGAGCACTAAAATTTGTTTAGAGTCATATTTTATGGGTATTTGAGGTGGCTATATGCTAGCTGTGGAGTTTTCCTGCTTCTATGCTGCCATCCTGGCTCTGCTCCCCCATCATTAAACTTTTAAAAGAATCAAATGATGCCCTCTCTTCTATCAACATCTCCCCCCCACACACACACACACTTCTCTTATTCCCTTCCACCTCTACTTTCCATGAGGGTATGATATATTTCTATTTTCAATTGAGTGTGTATGTTATTCCATCTTTGAGCCAATTCTGATGAAGATGAAATCCATCTTTAGATATATGAAAGTGAGTTTCCCCTCACTTTCCTTCTCTTTCCTTCCACTGTAAAAGCTTTTTCCTGCCTCTTTTATGTGAAATAATTTACCCAATTCTACCTCTCCATCTTTCTTTCCCTCAGTACATTCATCTCTCATCCCTTAATTTTATTTCTTTAGATAGCATCACTTCATATTCATCTCACACCTGTGCCTTCTGTCTATATATATACTCACTCTAACTATCCTAATAATGAGTCTTATGAGTTACATGTCAGAATATATTCCTATGTAAGAATGAAAACAATATAACCTTAGTAAGTCCTTTATGATTTACCTTTTCTGCTTACCTCTTTATATTTCTTTTGAGTCTCACATTTGAAAGTCGAATTTTATATTCAGCTCTATCTGTTTTGTTTCATCAAGAATGCTTGAAAATCCTCTATCTACTTCTATCTGTCTACTTTTTTTCCCTGGAAAATCATAGTCAGTTTAGCTGTGAAGGTGATTCTTTGTTATTTTCATCACTATTTTGGCGGGGGGGGGGGGAAATCTTCTTTACCAAGCTATTGACTTGTTTTTCATTAATTTCTTTCATCACTCTTATGTCTCTTTCCAATTTTTCCTCTATCTGTCTAACCTGATTTTCAAAATCCTTTTTTGATCTCTTCCGTTGTCTGAGACCAATTCATATTTTTATTGGAAGCTTTATATGTAAGAGTTTTGACTTTATTATCTTTTTCTGAGTGTGTTCTGATGTTCCTTATTACCATAATAACTTAGTGAAATCAAATTATTTTTTCTGTTGCTTGTTCATATTCTCTTCGTATTACTTGACTTTTAACTCTTATTTAAAGTAGAGCTCTGCTTTCAGGGTGGAGGATGCACTGTCCCAAGTTTTAGGGTTTTTGTGCAACCATTTTCAGAGAAAACTCTAGGGATCTCTAAGTTTTCAGTTCCTCCAAGGTGGAATTATCTAAAGAGAGGTCTTTACCACTGTCTTACTGTGTGCTCTGTTCTGTGAGTGACTACAAGCACTTTTTTCTGCTGTGGAATTGTGAAGAAGGTCCCCCTCCCTTGTGACTGCAAGCCCTATGGTGCTAGTAAACCTCCTCACCCTGTGACTGCCACCCAGAACTGCAACCTGTATGCATGTATGAGCAAGGCAACAGAATCCTGTTTCAATTCTAGCAAAAAAGGCCCATACAATCTCCTTCTCACTAGTACTTTGACCCCATTTCCTGTCTGTGAGTTGAAAGCTCTGGAAACAATCACCACCACTGCCACCACCACCACTGCTACTGCTGCTGATTCCAATTCAGTCACTCCCAAGGCCTACTCCTAGCTTTCTGGGGCATGGTCTGTGCTGGTACAGGCTGTGCTTCTCTCTCTCCTTTTTGCAACAGGCTTTCCTGTAAACCTTCCAAGTTTTATTGTGCTAGAAATTTGTCACTCTGTCTTTTTTCCTTTGTTCTTTGGATCTAGAATCTGTTTAGAGTCATTTGTAGAGGGATGTAAAGGTGCTTGGAAGAGTGGTTAGGTGAGTCCCTGCCTTTACACTCCCATCTTGGCTCCATCTGTTTGCATTGCTGGAATCTGTCAATTTAAAGAAGCTCAAAGGAAACTTATTAACTGTCTGTAATGAAGGACTAAGCCTTCACAGAGTAGTAGAATGGACCAGGGTAGGGCCTAATGAGCTTCAGAAAATTGGAAGTGTAGCAACTGAAGTAGGAAATAGAGTCTGCTGATAACTGCAGCATCAGCATCTGGAGAGTAGATATCCCTGAAGCTATATGATGTATCCCAACAGTGATTCCCCAGCAGCTGAGACATCTAATACTGAAAGCAAGAAAGCAACTTTTTTTTAAATCAGAAGTGAACTTGATAGGGGTAAAGTTTTCTAGCAGCAATTTGATATTTAAACTCATTCTTCTTAGGGACCAAGGATAATTTGTTTCCAGTTTGTAGGTTGTTATATTATTGATATTGGAAGAAGTACATCACAAGGGCCCTGGGGAATATAGTATTTTTGACCCTCTAGGCTTACCTTTGCAATCCTTTGGGGAGAAATAGTAGTGAAACTCTGGGGACCTGACCCAGAACTACTCGTGGTTTTGGATGAGTGATACCTACAGTCTATGTGCTATAGTAAAAAGATGGACTTTGTACTTTTTAAAGTTTATTTAATCATCCAAATAATTAATCCTTTGTTATTTTTAAATTCATTTGTTGCTGAAATGAAAACAATAATTTCCTTTCTATCTATCTCAGGACAATTATTTAATTATAGATAATCTTAATAATTTATTTCTAACTCTACTCCTTAGGATCCAAGACTTAGATTTCCAATTTCTTAGCAGGTCACTTGAGTACATCCATTCCCTCCACTTCTTTTCTCTGAAGCTGACTTTATTCTGTGGATTAGTTCAGGGCTTCCCTTGAATAAGAGTGGATCATAACTCTCCCTTTTACTTGCTTTTTCCTGACATCACAAGAAATTGTGAAGATACCCAGAGAGCAGTTGGGCTGTCCATCTGCTATTCATCACAATTTTGATGTGACCAGTTTAATCTTGTTAGAATATATATTTCACTGACATCCCATATTCCAGTTCTTCAGAGTTCCATAATTTTTATAAGCTTCAAGTCTGTTCAAATCTAACATGTACCTTTCTATTGACTTCTGTGAGATACTCATTTTGAATTCCTCAGGGGCTATCATGTTTCACACCCTACAGTCATGTAGCAACACCTAGAATATTAATATTAAAAAGTGCATCTTTGTTTCTGAGAAAAATTTTGTGTTATCAAAAAAAGTTTGTAATTTCTTGAACAATATAGACAACATTTGTCTTTTCATTTTAAATTACAGGCACAACTTATTACTTATTTGTATTTTCTTTCATATGCTTATATATAAATCTGCACACATATGTATGGATGAACATACATAAACACATATGTGAACATACTTGTGCATATTTAATACATAACATATAAATTGTATGCATGTGAGCATAAAATTCCACAAAGGTACTTACATATGTACTTTCTGATATCTAAGACTTTTTATCATCCATATAACATCAGGACAACAAATAAAGAATAGTTTCCAGGATGGGCATTCAGAGTGGACTGATATATGGCTGGTTATATTGGACATTTAAACTGATGAAATTACAGATCAAGTGTTTCACTGTCTAGACATTTACTAACTTCCCCCTCACCCCCCACAAAAATTGTAAATGATTATGAATGGCTAAGAGTTTAATTTTTAATTTGCTTTTATTGAAGTATCATGTTTCTTATATTATAATTTTTGTGTAAAGTTTTTTTATCCTAATTTCTAAGTACATTTAGTGAGTTATTAAAGAGAAGTTTATAATACTTTTAATTATAGACTTAAGAAAAGAAACAAGATTGATATTTAAAGTTAGCACCATTCTACCTAAGCATGAATGTTATTTTCAAAAATGTTGAATTCTTCAAAACATTGTTGAATTAATTTCAGTGTTGGGTCCATATTCTATATTATCTTATGAACTTCATGTGTATTTTGTAAGTTTTTCAGTCAATAAGAAATAATCAATCATTGTGACAGATATTGTGATTAGGTCAAATTTTTTAAAAAAATAGACATTTAGAAATTTGTTGATGTCAGTGTTCTGTTTGATGATGATGAGAGAAGTCACATTGAACTTAGAACCCTGAAAATGGTCAATTCAAACCTGAGTAAGTGCAGATTCATTTTAAACCTGGCAATGCATTTAAGGGCTGTTAGGAATGCAAATTTAGGCTTAATTCTCCATTGTCTTCAGGAAAATCAGCACTTTATGAACCCTTTGCAAAGAACTTGAGTCTAAAAAAACTTTCTTTTGTATAAAATAATTTGCTTTCATTTGTCATGTTTATTTTATTTCAAATGAGAAATGCTTCTCGTATTTCTAAGGGTTTTAAATTCTTTTAACAAACTTTAATTTTTAAATGACTTTGGTTGGAGGCAAAATAGGTACATTTCAGCATATTGGGCAATAAAACTAAACATAAAATGTATTCAAAATACTCATATATAGCTTTCATTTTCTCAACCATTGTTACATACAAGAGGAAGAAGGGGGGAAATTGTTAAAGACCTACTATGTACCAGGCACTGTGTTAAACACTTGTTTCTGGAATGGATTTTCAACTTCTGTCTTCCTGTCTTTAAACCTGGCTCTCTAGCCAACTGTACCATGTAAGCTACCTAATAAAAATAGGTTTTTTTAATGCTTTAGTTGTGAAAAGTCTACTTTGGATGTTTGTTTTTTTTGGAGTAAGATATACTTTAGTCCTTCAAATCTTAACCCTCTAATTTTAAGTACTAAAATGCATCAATAAATATAGCAATATATCTTTCCTTATTGAGAAGCACTGTCTCTTTCTCTTCATAGAAACTAAGAAAGTTTTAGGAAGTTTGGAGAAACTTATAAAGAGAACTGGCTTTCTGTCAGACTGAAATGATTTCACATCAGCAAGATTCAATTTGGTACCTTTGCAATAAAACAATCAGAGAAAGCAGCAGCTTTTAACAAAGTGGAAAAGGATTTGCTTGACAGTTTATGAATTATGGTCTAGGTGAACAAAGTAAAATATACAGCCTCTTTAAAAATTGGAAACCAGCCAAAATAAATGGCATCTCAGGCAAAACACATGTGTTGTGATGTGAGAAAAATAACATGACTATTTCCAGTTTTCCTTGCTGATTATAACTGGGTAGATTTGTTGAATAAAAGACAAGAGAGTCAAAGACAGAGAAAGACACACATACAGACAGAGAGAGATACACAAACATGGAGACAGAGAGAGAAATATGCAGAGGGAGGAAGAGAAGATGATGGAGGGAAGAATGAAGTAAGAGAAATAGGGAGAGAGAGGGAGAGAGAGAGAGAGAGAGACAGAGAGAGAGAGAGAGAGAGAGACAGAGAGAGAGAGAGAGAGAGTGAGAGAGAGATTATATTGATAATAGCTAGAGATGCAATAGTTATAGGTATAGCCATAACCACATATCTGTGTATCTCTAGTTGTGTTTGTGTTTCCAATCCTTATATGTCATTGAAGTAATTTACTGAAAGTGAAAAAAAATTACAGAAGATGGACAAAAAAAGATTAAGCATTTTAAGGGGGAGGATTCCTCTAGGTATTGATTTTGAAAGGGAAAATAGAGGACTCTCAGTTACCTCTGGTCACTAATTGTAGTGGTTTCTGAGTCAGTATCACTTGTCAGGTGTGCTCAAAAGTGTGCTGGAAGTAAGCTGCTGATGCAGTCTAGAAGGAAGTCTAAATATAAAATTGTCATGCCATCATTTCACTAACGGGCACTGCTGAATAATTCAACTCTGATAATAATAAGGCAAAATATGTCTTGTATTTCTACATTATGAGTCAGAGGGCCTAATTTACTTCCAGTATCCCAGGTAAGCTCTTTTTTATCTCTCAAGAAGATAAAGAAAAATTTCTTGTTCATTGACTTCATTCATCATGTCAGAAGAAAAGAAAGGGGTAGCAGAATAGTAGCAAGGGGACAAAGCTTGGCGGTTTAAGATTTGTGGAATGTTCAATGTTTTTTGTCATCTGGCCTCAGGAGAGGTTTCCTTACTTAGGGCAGAGGGAGGTTCATTCCTATTTAGGGTTATAGATACAGGTGGTTGAAAGGTAAAGGAAAGTAACACAGGGCATAGCTTCACAGCATTCTTGGATGTAGCTGCAGGTAATGGTTTTGCCTTTTATTTTATTTTATTTTTGGTAAGGGTGTATATGATGGAAAATGGAGATAGAAGAGAAATCAGTATGAACATTTGCTCACTCATAACACTGTATCTTCTGGAATTTGACAGAGGTTTTGGGATAATTAGTATTTCTCAAATGACCTGTCAGTTAAATTTCACTGTGGCAGAGAACTTTTATTATCTGTGTTGAGTGCTTTGAGATACATGTATAATGACATGAATTTCCTAGAAAGTAGGCAGAAGGCACAAGGTTTTATAATACCCAGAGGGTTACTATGAGGTAACTGATGTTTTCATAAAATTTAGCAGTACATGAATATTAGTTTCTATCTTCTGCTTCTTCCTAAGAAATCATATTTAGGCCATCAGACAGTAGAATTGAAATAGTTTATAAATTAAATAAGGAATATTTGAGAAATATTTTCTAATATATTTATTGGCTTTATTTGTGCTGATTTGGGAAAACAATAACTAGAAATTGTGTGCAATTTTTGATTTATGAAATAAAAATTTTGCTCTCTTGTTTGGTTTACTTAAATAAAAAAGAAAATCAAGTTGAATTGAATGTTTGAACAAATGTCATAGGAAAACAAAAAATTGTCATTTAAATATTCTTCTATCTACTTTTTTCTTTACAGAAAGACTACAGTTGTTTACAGATTATTTTTTAGAGTTTATAACATTGTTAAAATTTTATAGCAATAAAATTTATATAGGTTGTACTGATTGCACTTTGTATATAGGAAAACTTGCCTCAAAAAGATGTAATTTCCAAATTATGGATGAAGTAGTCTCTAAAGTTAAGAACAAAATTGATGATATTCCTTCTATATATATTTTTCTATTTCCTTAATTATATTCCTCCAGTGATGTTGGAATTGAAAGAAAAAAATGTCCATGTCCTTTTCCCCATTTGGATCATAAGGTCTTTTCCACACATACACACATTTCATTCATGATAATCCATTTATTTTTATTTTCTTCAATGGAAGAAAAAAAATTCTCAGAAGTGAGTTTCAAGTATTTAGTGTTGTCTACAATTGTCCTAAATGAAATTTCTCTTTCTATCTCTTGCTGCTAAACTTTGTTCATAATATAAAGAAATATGGACAATTTGTGTGAGTTCATTTTGTACCCTTAACTTTGCTAAAGTAATTAATTATTTTCACTAGATTTTTTAATTGATTGTCTGGAATTTTTTAAATATATCATCTGTAAAGAATGATAGTTTCTTTCATCTTTGTCCATTCTAATTTCTTCAGTTGATTTTTTCCCATTAATACATTTAACATTTTTAGTTTAATATTAAATAATAGAGGTGATAACAAACATCCTTGATTCACCTTTGAAATTATTCTTCACTCAAATATAATAGACTTTCTTAAAAGTACATTCTTAAATTAGAAAAAGGGTGTAATTTACTCAGTTCTTATAAAGTGGTTATGCAAACATAAAATAAAAAATTTACTATGATAATATAAATAATAATATTCATAACAGTTTATGTTACACAGTGACTTTCATTTACAGAGTAATTTTTATATAATTTCTTTTGATAAATCAATCCTGTGAAATATGAAGTAGAAAAATTGTTGTCTTTAACTTGCATATGAGGACAGGAAATTCTAAAAATAGAACTAATGACATATGACATCACCCAGTTATTCTACCTACAAATACCTACTTATTCTAGGAATCATTACTTCTCACAGATTAGATAATCTTAGTGGTCAGGTAGTTAACCAACCAGGTAGGTCAGCAAACTACAACAGTTAACCAACCCATCGCCAACTCAATATATACTCAAAATTCTTATCATATAGTTAGATGTCACAATTGTGAACATTTTCTAATTGTTCTTACTTATTTAAAAAAATCATCAGTGCTGTAAGATGGTAAAAATTCCGGTTGAAAATTCAGAAATATAGAATTTTTTAAAAATCCCAAGTGACACTGACAATATGTGATTAGTACTTGGAAATACCTGATTGTTTTCCATTAACTAGGATTTTAGTTCACAGAATTATTATTGTTATTCATCCTTAGTTTTGGAAGAGCGCCAATGATATTGTGAGGTAATGTAGACTCAAGAGTGAGAGAGATTTAAGTAAGATAGAGTCACAAAAAATATTTAGCCTCATTCTCTCTCTCAGAATCAT
This sequence comes from Pseudocheirus occidentalis, assembly GCA_028646575.1. Taxonomy (NCBI): domain Eukaryota; kingdom Metazoa; phylum Chordata; class Mammalia; order Diprotodontia; family Pseudocheiridae; genus Pseudocheirus; species Pseudocheirus occidentalis. The sequence goes on along the minus strand of CM053594.1, from coordinate 161,661,387 downwards.
CAAAGTCCTGTGACAAGACAAAAGTAAAAAAGTTTGTTGATATTCTGGGATGCAGTGGATGAATTTGGCTCTTAGATATTTGACAAAACTCTAAGGATTCCAGGGGTGGCTAGGTGGCACAGTGAATAGAGCACTGGCTCTCGAGTCAGGTGGACCTGAGTTCAAATCTGACCTCAGACACTTAACACAAAAACTAGCCATGTGACCTTGGCAAGTCACTTAACCCCAACTGCCCTCCAAAAAAAAAAAGCACAAAAAAACTCTAAGGGTTCCAGAATTCCCACATCAGTGACCTTCATGGCTGCTGAAACAAATTGTTCTCATTCACCCATTCCTCTGGGCGATGTTTTCATATGCCTGGGATAGACACTCCCCTGTCTCATTGACAGATTTGAGGCCTGTCATTGACCCTCAATCTGGTTTTGCCTAGCTATAGAGATGGTTTTACCAGAGAAGATCCATTCAACATACTACAAATTCTTGAAGGCACATCGTTTCCTTAGTTGAGGAACCTTGCTTTCTCTTGGCTTTGAAGTTTCAAAATATAAATCTATTTAGAATATAATAATACACATTTTAACTGAAAAAGTCTTCATGTCTTTACTAAGAATACCCTGACCCAAAATGCCATTTGTTTATGGATTTAACATTAGAAGAAAGGAAGAGAACATTTATTAAATGCTTAATATGTGTCAGGGACTGTACTAAATGCTTTATAAATATTCTTTCATTTGATCCTCACAACAACCTTGTCTAATAGATGCTATTAATATCACTAATTTAAAATTAATGAACCTGAGTGAGATAGTTAGTAAATAACTGAGGCTGTATTTTAACTTGTCTTCCCTACTACAAGTCCAGAACTTTATCCATTTTGTCACCTGCTGCTGGAATTATTGTTAGTTTGTGAAATTATAGTTTCATATTTCAAAGGGTATGTGCTTGCTTTGATATAGAGAATCCTTTTATTTGTATAGGTCAAAATCCATCTGTACCGTCTTGTGCTGTGAAATTTTTATCCATGTTCTTACACAGATTCTCCACAGGGGGTCCACCTAATATACTGAGGGCTATTTTATTGGTCTTTCTTTTAGGTCATTGAATGCAGTTTTTCAGGGTAAGTCTAAATGTTAGGTCAGGTTCAATTTTAGAATGACATGAGGTAGTCATAATTTATTTAACTTTCAACAAAATAGTCTGGTTTAGACACAATATAGTAAGGATACTTACTCATTTATTGAAATATTAATTGATTATTAAGATATCACTCTTCAAATTGTTTTCCAGATAAATTATTTTTATATGGCTTTAATGGTAATGGGGATTTGAAGATATTCCCTACCTTTAATGTGCCAAATATAATCATATGGATCCCATGGGGGGAGGAACTTGCTGAAAGGGTGGAAGAGGAAGAGTGGAGCAGGAAGGAGCAGGTGAGAGAGAGTTAGGGCTGCTAGGAGAAAGCAGTGCAGAGGCTGAGTGGCTATAATGCCAAGCAAAGGCAACTTTCAAGGTTTGGATACCAGCATAGCAAACCCCGTTTATTCAGCAAACATTCACAGAACAGAGAAAGTCAAAGTACAGTATAACTCATATATTTCACAAGTTCTTAATACAGTCCAGGTACTACTCCACCCCTTGAGGGTACATTCATTTAGTCAGTCAAAGTCTCCTCTCAAATGGAGATCAGTTTCTAATCATCACAAAAAGGCCAAAATTTTCTGACCCCTGGACTCAAAGTAATTACAATACCATCCATTAACACCAAGCACTTTCTCATAAGGGAGCAGGAGAGCACAAAAGGCCATCCACCCTTAAACCATAACAAGGTCAAGATAACATCTCAGCATTGAAAGACCAAGGAAAGACCCTTCTTTCATCTTCACTTGAGGCAAGCCCTCAGCAATCACAGTTCCTGGGGAGACAAGGTTCAACAAAACCATAGCCAGTGTCCTTATCAAGTCACACTCTGCCCCTGAAAGTATCAGCAAGGCCCCTGTCCAGGATTTCTGTGAACATACAACAAGAAAATCCTTCTTCAGGGCTTCTGCACCAACAGCCAGGTTCCAGGACCTCTACAACAGCAGCACTGTCCACTATCAGGTGAATCTGGAAAAACAACATCAAAAAAGACAGACAAAATACTGGCATCACAGCCATGCCTCCTAAGCAGGTGGCAGTCCTCAAAAGTCCCGGGCAGCCCCAATGGGCTTTTAGCAGTCTCTCCCAGCAACTCAAGTTCCATGACACTAGATACTGCTCTTCCCAAAAGTCATTCTTCTGGCTTTCTCTATGCTTGAGCTTTTTTTCAGTTCATGATTCCTCCCAGTTCAGCCCTTTCTCTTCATGTCCACAAGTCCACCCCAAAAGCGGGATCCACAAGCTCTGGGTCTTAACACTCAACCCCAAAGCCAAGTCAATTCAGGGGTATCTCTAAATTACATTACCATCACAGCAGCTAACATGAGTCAGAGAGGGGCATTCTTGCTCAACGGGGCCTGTTTTGTTTTGAAGGCCTGATGAAGGAAAGGCTAAGCAATGTTAGTGTTTGCTGCATTGGTTACATGTACCAGCTTCTTGGTTACTTCTTGGTTACTATGGTGAATTCAGCTTTCTGGTTTGGGGTCAGCTTTCTGGTATTTGAATAAATGCTTTAGTTCTGTCCTTCATGTGGAGAATCTGTTATATTTTGAGATTCACAATTATACCAGCATATTCATAGCCACCATAGTTGAGGTTATGGAGTGTCTTAAATTTACTTATATTAAAAAAAACAACACAAAACAACTTTTGACTTTTGCTGCGGCTAGCAAGTCTGCGCCCAGCTACAAGCTGAGTGAAATAAAGGGAGAGAGAGAGAGAGCTTCTAGCTGAGCCTTCCCCTGGGCCTTACCCCAGGGGGACTGGTAGCTAGAGCACAGTCTGGGCCTAGCTACCAGCTGAGTGAAATAAAGGGGGAGAGAGAGAGTGCTGAATAGGAAAGAGGGAGAGAGACGGGGATGTATGCCATAGTCTGTTTATTGCAGACCTATTTCATACAGAGCCAAAGATACATGGAAGATACAAGGTTTATATACCCTTAGCAAAATCCAAGGAACCACCCTTGGTCTTGATCTTTCTCTAACCCAGCCCAAAGCCAATCATTCCTCAAGCTCTTTATCCTGGGACCATGTCCAGAGGCACAAACAGGGTGTTACAACCAAGACTTGCAAATTAACTCACTACTTTCTTTAGATATTGATGAAAGCAATGAGATCATCCACCCAACAAGATTATACTTTCCTTGTGCATCTGTTTAATGACCTTTGTAGAACTGGGGAGCTAATGAGGACAAAGTACCCTGAAAGTCTTGGCCTACAACAGACTTTGTTTTCACATTTTTTTATTTTCTCCAGTCATTGACTTGCATTTAGTCCCATCTAATATTTAGGTAGTCTATTATTTGGGTATGTTTTGTACCTCTTATGTTTACCTATTAATTCAATTTTCATAACATTGAATTCTTAGATATTCTAAGAGTTGCGCACATGGGGCATTGCCAGGAGACAATTTGTTTATATAATTTGATATCTGCAATGGAGAAAGCTCAGAATCATTAAATATCCTGCATAATTTACCAAATGTGATTTTGCTGATTCTTTTGTTCTTGTTCAACACTTGGAATATTTTATAATTATCAGAAGTACCTGTCCTAATCTTCTCTGTGTCTTTCTGTATCTCTATTTCTATCTCTCTATCTCTGTCTCTGAATTTTTTCTTTCCTGTCATAATACAATGGACTAGCTATCCAATTACATGATGTAGTTAATGTAATATATGTGTGTATGAGTGTGCGTATATGTATGTGATTGTGTGGTGTGTATATATATCTTACATTTATTTTTATTTTTTAAAATTAAAATTATCACTAAAGTAATTTCTGGAGCCAACTGGTCTATTCTCCAATACCCCTCGAGCAAATCTTATCTGATCACATCTCACCTGAAGCCAAATTTGCTCTTATGTATTTTTTTTCCCAGACAGAATGTAAACTCTTTGAGTGCAGGGACTGTCTCTTTTTTTTTTCTGTTTGTTTCCAAGCATGTGAACTCTGCTTGGCAAATAGTGAGCTCTAATAAATATTTTTCCCTGTTCAACTACTGGAATTATTTGTATTTCTCATATAAACCTTAGCTTCAAAATATTATTCCAAAATTATAATTATAAAATTGTCAGTAATTGTTTAATATTCTAGCCTTATTACTCTTCTTTCTTTAGTTCTGCAAAATTTAATACAGTTGAACACATTTCTCCCCTAAAAATGCTCTGCTTTCTGAATTCTAGTGATTGCTCACTCTTTGTTCTCCTTTTACTTTTCTGACTTTTCCTTCTCAGTTTCTTTTGATGGATCTTCATGTCACACCAATAATTATTGGTATTCTTGAAAATTCTATCCGGGAACTTTTTCCCCCCTAATACTCAATTTGTAATCTCATCAGCTTCTATGGTTTTCATTTTCATTTCTATATAAATGATTCTCAGATCTATGTATCCACACTGATCTGCCTCCTTATTGCTAGTCCCTCATCAAGAAGTCAGGAAGGAAATAAGCATTTAAATTCTTACTATGAACACAGCACTGACTTAATTTGGAGGATACAAATGCAAGCAAAAAGAGTCTCTTTCTTTAAAGAGCTTAAATTCTAATGAAAGAGGATAATACACTAAAGGGATCTGAAAAATATGGGGGAAGAAAGAGGATGAAGAAGGATGTTTTTGGTTTCCAGAAAGTTAAGAACAGAAATAGGACAATGAAGTTGGTCCAACCCAGATCCTTTCACAAAACAGAAACTCTAGGAGGAATTCACCAATGAAAGAAGTGTAATGGGCTTTGGGGAGTAATATGTATGCCACGAACAGAGCACAGGGCTGATAGACTGTTTTAGGGTGAGGAGTCTCCAGGTATGTGGAGAAGTTACAGGAAGTAGAAAAGGGAATGATTCTGAAACCCATAAAATCAGGCATTTCAAATTGAATGTCTATAGTTATATCACACTTACTATTTCCAAAATAGAATGCATTATCTATACCTCCAAATCTACCACTTTTCTAAAAATCTTATAACTGCAGAGGACAGAAACATCTCTCTGGTTATCCAGGTCTGCAATATTCATCACTCTGATTTTGTCCTCTCTCTCTCTCTCTCTCTCTCTCTCTCTCTCTCTCTCTCTCTCTCTCTCCTCCTTTTCTCTCTCAGTATGTGTTTGTGCACGTGTGTGTGTGTGTGTGTGTGTGTGTGTGTGTGTGTTTTTGTATGCTGGAGTCAGACCACGGATGAAAGTTAGAAAAGTGGAATAGGATATGTTTCAATGATTCATTGTAATAATTTATTTTCTCCATGTATATGCATGTCTAAAAATTTCTGCAGAATATCTTACTACTATTTCATGGATGGATGGTTTAATAAAGGGTAATATCACATCTTGAGGTCCTCATACATGCAGGCTACAATTATGTAACACAGTATCTAGCCAGAGCTGCAATGACAACATCAGTTCCCTACATGTATACCTCTCAACTAGTGTCCTCTATGAATGTAACCACTTTTCCTACTGATGCTTCACATATTGGGGATGCATGGTGGTGGAAGAATAATTACATGTCTGAGGTTGCTATTCTTATTTTGTTGTTTCAGTATATCCCTTTTCTGTGAGCTATTTTTTTTTCACTTGACTGACTATTAAAGTTGATCACTCAAGAGCTATAGTTTTAAGAGTCTGGAACCAGAGTACCTTGAACTTGGGGTAGTTGTCCCCTGGGAGGAACCAACCCGCTAATAGGGAAGGTAGATGTAGCACTAGAGGGAACATTACATTTTAATGAGGTGACAGATGGTGCACCTCTTTATGCAAGAAACTTCAAGCCAAAAAACTTCATAAAATTTAACTGAGTATGAGAATATTTCCCTATCCATAAACCAAACAGGTTGGACTAAGTAATCTCAAGGATTTATTCTAAGTCTAAAAGTATAAGATCTGAATGTATGATACAGAATATCAAACAACATAGATTTGTCCCATTTATCTATTTATTTACCTACTTATTTAAATTATTATTTATAGAAATAAATTAAATACCTTTTTCAACAAAAATACACTATTTAAATACTCTTACATTAAAAAAAAATTCACTTCCAGTTGCAATTTTAATTAAATATGAAAAGCATGAATTATGATATTATACATACAGTTAGTTCCAAATTTTTAAGTTAGTTTCTATATCTTTTAATAATTTAATATTTCTGCCTATTTTGGAAACTAAAATACTTATTTGTATTATTCTTTCCATGTTTATTATATTTTGTATTGTATATTTTTCTGTTCTAAGGATTTTATAATTGAATATAGAGGTGTTGTAATTGCCCCAGAAAATCACCATAATCAGTCAAATAATTTATAAATAATTAGAAATGGATATTTTCAAATAAATATTTTTAAAGACTCTCCACTAAACCATTTGACATATGCTTACATTTTGAGTTCAGAAATAAAAAGAGGCACAGATGGAAACAAGACAGATATCTGGCAGGCAGGGAAAATCAGAGTGAATCCATAGTTTTAAGCACCTGAAGGTGGCAAAAGTTCATCTCTATTATCTCAAATTGGAATCCAGTTTTTATATATAAGGGTATTCATGAGTATTGGATGTGAGTTAAAAAATTGCCTCATTGTGAAATGTTTCAGTCTCATATTGACATGTCAACCCAGTTCACCTTTAGGAAAGAGTACTGTCAGTGTTCATTGAGAATTATAGGAAATCAGTCACTTGCTAAATAAGGCTTTATTAAGCACATACTATATTCCAGACTCTGTGCTAAGTACTGGAGACATGAAGAAAAGTTGCCCCCCCCCCAAAAGGTTTCTGCATTGAACAGCTAACAATATAATGTGGAAAA
>CM053594.1:161636147-161654353 GCA_028646575.1 Pseudocheirus occidentalis | reverse complement strand
ATAACAACAATATTATATATATGTATATATTTAGCATTTTATTATAGAACTTTAAATTCTAGATTCTTTCCCTTATTACTCACCCCCACTGGAAGGACAAGCAATTCAATACAGGCTGTACATGTGTAGTTACTCTGAATATCTCCACAGTGGGCAAATTGTGAGAGACTGATTATACATCCCTCATTCCCCCCACCTTGATCTATTCTCTATCCTGTCCATATGCCTTTACTGAAGTGTATGCTTCCAGCAACCCTCCCTCCACCCTCCTATCCCCTCCATTATCCCACCTCTCATTCCCATCTCCCCTACTCTCCTCTGTGGCAAGATACCCAGTTTAGAGTTTATACCATTCCTTCCCTAAGCCAAATTCAATGAGACTAATGTTGACCCTTTCCATTTTGCCTTCCTGTTCTTCCCCTCCATTGTAACAGTTATCCCTTGCCTCTTCTGTATGAGATAATTAACCCCATTCTGCTTCTCCCTGTCTCCTCTCATTCTCATCCTCTCCCACCTCAAAATTTCACCTTTTAAAGTATTGTCCCTTCCTATTCAATTGATCCTGTGCCCTCTATGTATACATATATACATATATTCTGATATGTATTCATATATATATATATATATATATGTAAATATTTGTATTCCCTTCACCTATCCTCATACTGAAAAAAGTTCCATAGGTTACATTTATTGTTTTTCCATGTTGGCATATAAATAGTTCAACTTTGATAAGTTCTTTATTATTTCGTTTCCAGGTTTACCTTCTCATGCTTCTTGTATTTGAGTGTCAAATTTTCTTTTCAGTTCTGGTTTTTTCAGCAGGAATGCTTGAAAGTCCTCCACCTCATTGAATGAACATTTTCCTCTGGAACACTATACTCAATTTTGCTATATAGGTGATTCTTGGTTTTAATGCTAGCTCCCCTGATCTCTGGTATATCACATTCCAGGCCCTTCGATCCCTTAACATAGAAGCTGCTAGATCCTTGGTTATCCTAATTGTGTTTCCACAGTATTCAAATTGTTTCTTCTTGTCAGCTTGTAATATTTTCTCCTTGATCTGGGGACTCCAGAACCTGGCTATTACAAATGTCAGTGTTGCTTTTTAGGAAGATCAGTTTGACAACTGAGTGAAGGGTGATCTGAATTAGAGAGATACTTGAGGAAGGAAGACCAATCAGAAGGATATTGAAATAGGTCTAGCATTAGGTGATGAGTGTCTGCCACATGATCATGTCAGCAATAGAGAAAAGTAGATCATGTTATGAATATGAAAGATATTATACACCTAAAATGAACAGAACTTTACCACTTATTGGATATGAAAAATCTATTTTTTCAAAAGTGTGTGACTGGAGGGATAGTGGAATGCTCAAAATTAATAGAAAAGTTTACAAGATTAGAGATTTGTTTTGGAGGGGAGAATCTAGTAAGTTAAGTTTGAGAGGTGTTGAACTAAAGATACATATATTACATCTGGTCTGAGATTTCTAAAAGGTAGTTAGAATGCAAGAATGGAGGTGAGGAGGGCCAGAAAAATTCTGATGACATCAATAAGTAAAACAGTATAGAGAAAAAAGAGAATAGTGACCAGTATAGTCTTGAGGAACATTGATCTTTAACAATATTATATAAGAGGAAGATCCAGGAAAAGAGACTCAGGAGGAAAGGTCACACAGGTAGGAGAATCATGAGAGAATAATGTCATGAAAAGCTAGGAAGAGAATATCATGTAGAAGAGGGTTGTTGACAGTGTCCTAGGTTGCAGAGAAGTAAAAACGATTTAAAATTGTGAAAAGGCAATTAAATTCCTCAATTAAGAGATTATTGGTAACATTGGAGAAGAGAGTTTCAGCTGAGTGCAGGGTCAGAATCTAGATTATAAAGAGTTTATAGAAGAATGAGAGCAAACAATTGAAGTTATCCATTTTGGACAGATTTCACAAGGATTAAAACATGAAAAAGAAAGAGATATACAAGATAGCTGGTTGGGATGGTTGGATAGAATATTTTCTTTTGCTTTTTGTTTGTTTATTTCATTTATTTGTTTCTGCATGAGAGTGAGATGAAAATGTATGTAGGCATAAAGGAGACGGGAGTAGTATAAGAGAAACTCAAGATCAATGAAAATAAAAATGATAGAGGGGACACCGTACTAGAGAAGATAATGAAATAGAATACTTGTATATGTAGAAGGACCTGCTTTGGCAAAGAGAAGGGAAGACTAGAAGGAAATAAGCATTTATCAAGTGGCTGCTCCATATCAAGCACTGTGCTAAGTATTTGCAAGCATTTTCTCATTTAATCCTTACAACAACCCACTCAGAAAGCTGCCATTATCCCTAATTTATATTTGAGTAAAACAAGAGAGGAAAATAGTAAAGTGATTTGCTCAGGGTCACAGAGTTAGTGGCTGAGGCTAAATTTGGACTCAGGTCTTCCTGAGTATGAAGTTGTGATTGCCAACATAGGGGAAAATAAATCCCTTATCATTATAATCAAATAAACATTATTTACTCAAGTGACACAATGTTCAACTCTCACAGATTTTTTTTTTCTATGCCTCATTGTGGAGTCAAAATGACTTTAGGTTTTCAAAGACTCAGCAAGTAAAGAGAAAGATCTGGTAGAGTCTACCAAAGTGAAAAGCTTTTGTGTTTGGGCTTGGTGGTGGATTTTATGTCTTTCACAGAATAATAGGATCTCAAGTTAATAGCTGAAAAGAACTTAGAAGTGATTTCATTCAAATCCTTCATTTCAGAGATGAGGAAACTGAAGCCCAAAGAGATTAAATGTGATCTGCTCAAGGTCACAGCAGTAATAAGTATCAGAGCTGGGATTTTGATTCAGATTTTCTAATTCTAAATATACTAAAATATGTGATAGTCTCCCTAAATCAGATTAACTAAGTTTTGAATTTTGGAGATTCAGTTTCAGAATAATGCTTACATGTTAAAGACTTTTACCTCTAAGTAAATTCAAATCATCAACAAGAATTTATTAAGCTCTTTCTGTGTGCCAAATAATGTGGAAAAAACAGAGAATACAAATGCAAGCATAACGATAGATAGTCTATACCTAGGAGCTTAGATTTCAATAGGGAAGACAACAAAAAAAACTGTAGGGGTGTGGGGAGGCTATCATAGACTAACTCATGTGCAGATGAGTTCAGAATGCAGTCTGGAGAAGAATGAAGTTATCTTTGACCTGAGTCTCTTAATTGAAATGGAGATTCTGGGAGGAACCATATAATCATTTGGAGAATAGGTAAGGGCTAAAAGCACTTCCAATGTAATATGTAGTCTATGGGTGGAATGAACTTCCAAGATAAAGAAGTTTTTTTGTTTGCTTTTTTATGGCATTGCTGAAAACCTTGTGGAAGTAAATCAACAGTATAACCTGGAGAGAAAGTCACAAACATCGTGTGCTGATGTTATGATCTCAGTCCATGAAACAAGCACACACCTGGATGAAATTACAAATCTGTGAATTATTAAAGGATTCCTGTTGATGTAGAGAAATATAAGGCATAATTTTTGTTTGCTTGTTGTTTGTTTTTCCAAAATCCTTTCTTGTTCTGTGCTAATTAGGATGCTTAGGCTTAAATGCAGAGCTCCAAATGTGTTGTCTGCTGAAAAAAAGAAAGATGGGAGGTAATACTTTGGGGAAAAATCAACTTCATAAGATCAGATATATTGTAACTAAGGTATTTTCTTTAGAGGGACTCAACAAAGTGAGTCAATAAATCATAAACTCTGTTCAGATTTCTACTATAGTGGTTTATTATGAATGTTTTACATGTCATTGCTATAACCTGCTGTGCTAATGGTTTAAAATGTTGATAATAAAATTGCAAAAAGTGAGACTATTCACTATTTTTACACACAAAAAAGGCTTTATCCTTGTCAATTGGAATTGTTCAATTTTACCAATTAAACTTTACAGAAGCTATTTAACACCAATTTAACCTACCAAATATTTGAAGGCAACACTCATGAAAAGACACTAGATGAAAATTTCTCAACACACATTATTTTCTCCTTTTCCCCCTAAATACTTAAGCAAATATATTTTGATTGCAATTGAAGGAGGATCTTTTCCTAAAAAAATTGTTAAGATCCTTCTGCACAGATAATTAAATTTTAGTTCATATATTTGGAATTAAAACTTACATTGAGCAACATAAACTTGAACCTATCCCAGTAATTCCTATGATAACATTCTGATTTTCTAGCCTTTGTTCAAGCACCCACATAATAAGATAGAATTGGAAAACTGCCTGTGACTACATTTCTTGTTTTTTTACATGCACATTTGTTCACTACAGGATGATTGGCTATAATGTACTTGATATGCTGCCTTATTTTGGTCTTAGTACATGGTTTTACCATCCATTCTCAAGCAATTATAGTCAATAAGCATTTATTAAATACTTTGTGCAAGCCTGAAAGGCATTATAGAGTAATGGATAGAAAATTGACTTTCAAGTAAGGAGGATCTATTATGTCTAGAACCTGACATACTAAGACTATCTGTATGATGCTGGTCAAATCATTGAATTTCTCTGTTCACTAGACAATATACTAAGAGTTACAAAGAAAGTGCCAGTCTACACTTATAGATGGAGGGCCATCATATGAAAGTATTCTGTACCAGTGAAATCAATGCTCAACCTCCTAACTATTCCTTTGAACAGGTTATTGTGATAGGTGCTAGGCTAAGGACAGAAATACAAAAAGATGACTGAACTCCTTGTAGTAGGTAACTTGCATTCTATCATGACAAGGTTAACCTATCTCTCTGCATAAATAATTCTGTTCCAAGTGTTTTCACCAGATTACCCATCATATCATTGTCACTCTTTCACTAATATTCAATATTTACCTATGGTTGCTTGTCTGATGCCTGCAAATATATTCATGTCACCGCTATCTTAAAAACAATCCTTATTTCATTTATAGAAACCAAATTTTTCATCCTGAAGCTATCCTCCATTGGAGGGTCAAAGTCCTTGGGAAGGCCATCTGCAATAGGTGATTATACTTTATTTTCATTCACTCTCTTCTTAACTCTTTGTAGTCTGATTTTGGATTACCTCATTCAACTAAAACTGCTCTCTTGAAATTTACTAATGTTCACTTAATTGAAAAATTTGATGATCTTTCTTTCAATTCTTGTCTTTCTTTTAATAACCATAGTCTTTGATATTCTTTACAAAATATTTTTTTCTATTTACATTTTACATTACAATGATCAGTTCCACAAACTTTTGAGTCCCAAAGAGTCTTGCCTTCCCTTGATGGGCTTCCCCTAGATTTCCAATTCTTTGCCAACACAAAAAGAGCTGCTACAAATATTTTTGTACAAACATGTCCTTTTCCCACTTTTATGATCTCTTTGGGATAACACCCTAGAAGTGGTACTGCTGTGTTAAAGGGTATGACCTTTTTTTATAGCCCTTTGGGAATCATTCCAAATTGCTCTGTAGAATGATTAGATCAGACAACTCCACCAACAATGTATTAGTGTTTCAATTTTCCCACATCTTCTCCAACATTTATCATTTTACTCTTTTGTCATGTTAGCCAATGTTACCAGTGAGATGTTGTACCTCAGAGTTGTTTTGCTTTGCATTTCTCTAATCAATGATGATTTAGAACTCTTTTTATTTGATTATTGATGTCTTTAACATCTTCCATTGAAAATTCCCTGTTCATATCCTTTGACCATTTATCAATAGGGGAATGACTTGTATTCTTATATATTTGACTCGATTCTATCTGTATTTTAGAAATGAGGCCTTTATCAGAGACACTTGTTATGAAAAAAAATTCTGCTTCCCTCCTAATCTTGATTACATTCACTTTGTGCAAAAACTTTTCAATTTAATGTAATCAAAATTATCCATTTTGCATTTTGTAATGCTCTCTATCTCTTCTTTGGCCATAAATTTTTCCCTTATCCATAAATCTGACAGGGAAACTATTCCTTGCTCTCCCAGATTGCTAACAATATCAACCTTCATATCTAGTTAATGAATCCATTTTGACTTGATTTTGGTAAACAGTGTTAGATATTGGTCTATGCCCAGTTTCTGCCCTACTATTTTCCAATTTTCCCGGCAGTTTTTGCCAAATAGTGAGTTATTATCCCAGAAGTTGGAGTCTTTGGGTTTATCAAACAGCAGATTACTATAGTCATTGACTGTGGTGTCTCGTGTACCTAAACCTTTGATATTCTTAATCACATTCTTCTCTCTAGGTTTTCATGACATTACTCTCTCCTTATTTTTAGCTGATTTGTTTGATGAGTACTTCTCCATTTCTTTAAATACTGTAATAACCTTTTTACTTTCAAATTATATAAGTCTGTGATTGAGTTCCTGGCTGATTCTATTCATATAGATAGATGTGGCTGATGTTCATCAAGGTAGCCCCTCTTTGCTCTCATAAACATGAAGCTAGACCTCTAACTCAAATGGCAAATTGATTATAACACCTCCTACTTGTCTCTATCCCCACTTCCTCATCAATAATCCAATAATTTCTATGTGATTGCCTTTGGACAAAGAGGTGTCTGGTACTTCATTAAAAACTATACTCCTGGGGTGCCTAGGTGGCTCAGTGAATAGAGCACTGGCCCTGCAATCAGGATGACCTGAGTTCAAATCCAGCCTCATACACTGAACACTTATTAGTCATGTGACCTTGGGCAAGGTCACTTAGCCCCAATTACCCTGACTTCCTCCCTACAAAAACCAAAAACCAAAAGCAAAACATAGTCCTGGTTATTAAATCTTTGTCCTATAAATCTAGAGCATTTTATGCCCATAATATAGCTATATTGGCCAAATAACATGAATTGCTTTTATATATTTGTATAAAGAAAATAAAGGTTAATTTATAATTAATAGGCAAGGCAAATATAGACATCCTTATGTTTACGAATTGTCATACACATTTACATAAATATTAACAACTGAAAGATTGTTCCCTATGTGAATTAAATTATAATCCAATACTATTCATATCACTATAATTGCTACTAAAATATAATTCTCTCCTTATTCTCTAGTAATGTGCTATCAAATATGGTTTATATTTCTGTTATATTTGGTGAAAGGAGACATATCATGGTGTAAAATAAAAATACTCAGCCTACATATTTTGAAAAGACACTTTAATTCCCTCTTCATTGAGCTGAACTTCTTAATGAAATAGAACCATTCAAAATCACTTTGTCCTTGAATGGGAAGGAAACAAATACTACATACCTACTCTCATGTGAAATTTTGTTCTTCTGTTGCCTCTGGTGACCTGGCTTTTGCCTATATTTCTAGGATGTTTTGATCATCTTTTTTTAAATGATTACATTTAGAAGATATCCCACATTTAGACACAGTTATGTACAAACATCTTAGATTATTATAAAGTGGCTAAAACTTTAATTTTATTTCTACTTCTTATACATTCTAACCACAGAGACAAAAAAAAAGTTGGACTTAGTCATGCTTGAAACATTTTTGATGACAATATAATGTGGATTCATGAAAAAAAAGGGTGCCTAAACTATCCAGAATCTACTTGATAAAGGGAAAATAGTTTCTCTGTTCTGAAACAATATGTTTTTAAGACAGGTAATTTTGTCAGCTTTATATTACACAAAAAGTGTTAATAATTAAGCTTTGCAATACCTTTTCAACATGTGCCATTGAAAACTAGTTTTATTATTTTAAAATCAAAATTTGAATATTAATATTTATATCTAGGTTTAAAGAAATTAATATATAATTTCATAACTATAATATTTTACAGGAAGATAGAATGGGAGAGAGTATTTTTAAACCATTTATGTGTCTACCAATGTGCTAAGTGTTAGGGATGTGAATTTAAGAAAAAAAGAAAGTATCTGCCCTTAAAGAGTTTATATTCTAATAAAGAAAGACAACACATATATTGAAGGAGAAAATCAGTAGGAAATGGCTAGAGTGGAAGATTGTTGGTGTACGGACATGGTTTTAAAGTATCCAGAAGCCAAGAACAGGTCTGGGAAGGGAATGAAGACTATCATGGTCCCCACTACATGGACAAAACAAAATACTTTTAGGACTAAATGAGGTAATAATTGTAAAGCACTTAACACAATGCCTGGCACATAGTAAATGCTATACAAACTTAAGGTATTTATATCCATTATTAACAGAAGCACAAGCTTTACCTCCTGAACCAAATAGCTATGTCATTAGAAAATCAATGCAAAATATGTTAGTGACTAAGTAAAGTTAAATGTCTCTTTTGCATGAATGTGCAATTGGAATATAGAACACGGTCAATAAAAATGATATAGTCCAGCATCATAGAACACTGTCATATCTTATGTTTTGAAAAGAAAATAATACACCTAAAAGTGACACCCAAATAATAGGCTGTCCTCTTCAGGATGAAGACCAGACAACCTGATCAAAAATAGATTTTACTTAAACTATATTACAACATATTAATTAAAATATTTTTTTCTTTATACCTTTGTCTTCAATAATGAAGCAAACTGAGGAAAATTTTAAACAGTTTACTATAGGGGCTAAGGCAAAAACAATTGAATGAGGCCAGAGGGGAATTTCAAACACCTGCTTTTTTTATAGATAATTTTTCTTGTAAAGTACAAGACAATCCTGATAGGTACATGTTTCCAAAAGGTCGTGGGCAATTGTGTCTCAGCTCCTCCCCCACTGCTCCATCATAGGGACATGAGATGAGAGATAAGGGGCAAGGGATGAAAGCACAGGTAGCTATGTGCTAACTAGCAGGTAGCACAGAGAGCAAGTGTATGGGATCAAGTAGATACCACTTCTCACAACAAACTGGTTGGCAAGTAGGGCTGGGACAAGCAAGATTAGAAACAATGGGATCATTCAGAGTATCTCAGCTTAAATTTCAATAGATTCCCCAAGAAGCTTCATTTAATTCATACATTCCAGTCTTGCTTTCCATCAATTTAAATCACAAGATGGGATTTTAGTTCATGAAACATAATCTAATATTCCTTTCCTTTAATATAAACGAGGCCTTTGGCCTTTATAAAGACACATGTCAGAAAGCTTTCTTTTTTAGCTAGCATTGGAAACACATGATCAGATTCTTCAACTGTACAATTTAGTCAGTTGTAACAGAAATAAAAGCACCACTTCGGATTTATTAATCTATATGAATCTCCACTACCTAAGAAAATGGTGTTAGGTTTTTAAAGTATTTACACTTGGCTAAAATGGAGGAGAAATGAATAGGTTTAGCACTAGCATTATAGGATGTCAAGCCCTATTTGGATAAACATTATTGAAATTATTGCCATGAATTCCTGTATACCTCTTACTCCAGGGATACCTAACACATTTGTTACTGAGTTCAGTTATCATGCTGTTTTGCATTTCATTTAGGTAGTAAAAGCAGTTGAGCTGCACCATTTAGTAACTCTTATTTCACCCTTCATAAACTACAATTTCTGCCTTAGAGGGTACAACTGCCATAGCACTTGGTTTTCTTTAGGGCGTGATCTAAATTTTCTTACAATGTGGAACTAAGCAAGTTGTCTATAACTGTATTTTCTAGTCCATTTATTACATCTGCAGTAATAAATATCCAAGTTTGTATAATTCTAGGCAACATAATATGTTTGCATAAGCATGTTAGGAATTATGATTCACAGAAATATTCCTTTCCATGGTATGTGTACAACAGTCATATTTTGTAGTTTACTGTTTGTGTGCCTTAAATTTTGATGGGTTTTCCCTATATTAGACAGCATGTAATAAAAGGAAATAAAACAAAATGTACCTTGCAAGAAGAAATAATGTACTTTGATTTATGAAGTTTCACACACCTATTTTTATTAGGTTTTTCACCCTTGTGGTCAGATATAGTTTATAGCAAGAACAAGCATCCCTTGTTATATCCCACCATCTAAAATGAAAGGTTCATTTTTGACTTGGTCACCTGAATATTTTAGTTAATACCACAATTGATGATACTTCCATGTAATCTATGCTAAATCTTAAAGGTGGTCTGCCCTGGAATTTGCACTAAATATAGTGTTGTAAAGATAAATACAAAACCAAAATACACCCTCCATCCCAAATAACAATAGCAAATATATATATATATATATATACCCCAGAACTGTGATATAATTTAAATGTAGATCATGTCAATAGAAAATACTATTTTTATATCTCTGTCATTTTGTGATATTTTCGGGGCTGTAAAATCAATTCCTTCCAATTGTGTAAAACAGGCCAGAGAATACTGGCTTTATTGTCTCATAATGATGTATTGTTTTAAAGTCAAAGATGCTCTGGTTTGAATTTATTTCATTTTCTTGGTTAATATTTTAAAGTTCTTTGAGCATACTAAGTTTTTATTGACCTACTCTAATTCTTTTAGAATACAATTAAAAAATCTGTTGGTCTGCATTCAAAGTAACTAGGACTAAACATCTTTTCTAATATGAATATATACGTATATGTATGTGTGTATATATAGATATATACATATATGCATATCTATATCTATATCTGTCAATCTATCTATCTATCTATCTATCTATCTATCTATCTATCTATCTATCTATGGAGAGAGAGAGAGAGAGGGAGAGTACAACTGCTATAGCACTTGGTTTTCATTAGGGTGTGATCTAAATTTTCTTACAATGTAGAACTAAGCAAGTTGTCTATAACTCTGTTTTCTAGTCCATTAATTACATCTGCAGTAATAAATATCCAAGTTTGTATATTTCTTGTCAATATAATATGTTTGCATAAGCATGTTAGGAATTATGATTCACAGAAATACATATATATATATATATATATATATATATATATATTACCTCTATCACCTTGGATAAGTAATTTAACTTCATGGAGGACTCAGTTTCCTGATTAATAAAATGAAAAGTCTAGACTAGAATATCACCAAAGGGCAATGAGTAATTTATATAAAGGCCCTTTATGTCAAATTATCTGTATAATTTATTTGGAATTTTACCCTTTTCCCTATTTCTCTGATCAGATATGTAGCATGTTTGGTGACAAGAGAATGCAGAATATTAATAATACTGACATCCACAATTTTCTCTTGAATGAATGAGTGATTACAACATTGTGATTAGTGCTTACTAGATACCAGGAACTGAGATAATCAGTGGGGATACAAATAGAAACAATCAAGATAAGTTCTTCTTTTAAAAATCTTACATTCTAATGAAAGATGATGAGAAATAAGAAAGAGCTATAGAGGAGGAAGAATACATATATGATGATGTGGTTTGGAAGTGATTCAGAAGTGATGCAGAAGTCTGGTTCCAAGTAAGACAGGACGAAGGAAGCTTTGAGGATGAAAATGTAGGCCAGAGAGTAGGTGGTATGTTTTAGAAATTATCAAAATGTTTGAGAATATTTTTAAAATAGTTCACTGGATCTTCTTTGCTGTGTTGATTTTTTTTCCAAAAATAAAAATGGATAAGTCAGGTGATTTTCTTCTTATATCAGCAGGACAGCAGCAGTAACAGCAACAGCAGCAGCAACATCAATAAGATATCAATTAATAGCAGTTTGAGGAATCATCAGTATTATCTTAAGGAAAAAGCAAAACAAACTTTTTTTTGTGCTTTCTCCACTTATCCTTCATGACTTCTGCTCCTTTTCTTGTCTGTGCTGTTCTATAGATCCCTCATATACAACCTATGCAAAATATTGAAGGTATTCTTTTATCCTTTGTTTTAAAATAAATATTTATAAAGAGGTTAATATATGCCAGGTGGTAGGCTAAATAATTTACAAATATCTCAGTTGATCTTCACAGCCACCCTTTGCAGTAGGTGCTCTTATTCTCATTTTACAGATGAGGAAATTGAAAGAAATAGAGGTCAACTGATGCCCACTGTCACAAGCTAGTAATTAGTATTATCATCTTACATTTTCTATCATCTTTCATTCATGACACGACTGAACCACTTTAGAATTTATATACGATCTCTTCCCTGCCCTTTGCACAATATTTATGTACAAATTACCCTGCTAACATGCTACAGATGGCTTCCATCTACCATGAGTCATTTTTTCTGTCCTCAGAGTTACTTGTCATTTTTATCCATCAAAGATAATTTTATTCACAGTCCTTAAACATCAATTCAAAAATATTGGCAATCAAAAGATTGGCTTTTTATGCCAATGGGCATCTTAGTGTCACTGAAAGTGTGTAGAAGACATTCACATTCACATGACACATAACACGGTAATGTTAGACTCAGAATCAAAAAGATCTGAATTGAAAATCCAGCCCCAGATGATTGCTAGCTGTATGGAACCATGCAATTCATTTAATCGCTGTATGTCTCAGTTTCCTGATCTATAAAATGGGAATAAGAACCCTTACCTTGCAGAATTGTTCTGAGGATAAAATGAAATATTTGTTAGGTATTTTTTTTTCAAAATTAAAGATCTATATTAACATTACCACCAAAGTTAATAATAATAAAATCATAATAACAATAAAATTAAATGTGATATTGGGTAGTGGTTCTTTCAGATTATGTTTCAGGCAATATGACTGCTGTAGCAGAAACAAGCAAGATAAGCATGGAGTTCTTTAATATTAGGATATTGGCTACATAGGCATAGTATTTTTAATGGAACTCATAAAAATATTTAAATGAATGTGTGATCTCATTTATTGGGAATTCTCTAGAAAAATGTTAATCATATGCAAAGCAAACCATGGTTACTCTTCTGTGTAACTTTTGTATATTTCCTCCCAAAAGTTCAAAAAATGATATAAACCCTACATGCTGGAGACATATTTTTCATTTTTCCTTCTCATGATGGGGCATTACAAAAAAAATCCCAGAATCAACCTGTCCTTTGCTCCTCCACATCAAAAGACTATATATTGCCTTTTATTTTGATTATATGATACTTCAATGCCATTATTTACTCTCAATCTCCACAGAATTTTCTTGCATATATTAATGATTTGATGTGTTCACATTTTATCTTGTTTTGGTGTACTTTATGAACTCCTTTTCAGTCAATAAAGTAAGGTTATAATTAGCCAGTATAAAATGACAAGAGAAGTAAATAGGATTGTAAAGGGTAATCTAGAAGTCAAATACAAACCATCCCAAAGATCAAAGGAGCAGAATTAACAAACTACATTATATGTAAGCTGAAAATCTCATCCTGGCAACATGTATTGCATAAGGTAATGTTACCTAGATTTTCTCTCAGTGCTTTTTTAGTACTAGGATATATAAATCTCAGGTAAGTTCCAGAATTTCTACAGATCACTGCATGTTTCTAATAACATTGAAATGATGTGTATTTTTTTTCCTTTTCAAAAATTATTAGTCTTCTCATTCTCTTTTTAAAGTGTATTTGCTTTTTGTTTACAACATTGAGTTACATAAGTTTTTGAGTTCCAGATTTCTCCCTCCCTGTCTTCCCCCTCCCCTACCACGATAGCATGCAATCTGATATATAGATTCTACATATACATTCACATTAAACATTAGTCAGGTTGGAAAGTATTATAACAGATAGAATAAACAAGGACAACAAAACAAAACAAAATGAAAAAAAAAGAGATAGAAGGTAGTTTGTTTCAATGTGCATTGAGGCTCTATAATTTTTTCTCTGGATGTGGATAGCTTTTCCCATCATGAGTTCTTTGGAGTTGTATTATAACCTTGTATTGATGAGAAGAACCCAGTCTATCAAAGTTAGGCATCACTGATATGATGTGCCTGTAATTGTGTACAATATTTTACTGGGACTGCTCCCTTCAGTTAGCATCAATTTATATAAGACTTTCCAGGTTATTTATGAAGTATGCCTGCTCCTTATTTCTTATAGCACTGCAGTATTCTATTACATTTATATACCACAACTTATTTAGTCATTCCCCTTGATGTCTAATTTGTTGTCACCAGGAAAAGAGCTGCTATGAATCTTTTTATACATATGGGTCCTTTACTACTTCTATGATCTCTTTGGGATACATCCCTATACGTCATATTGCTGGGTCAAAGGGTATGCACATTTCTATTTTGCCCTCTGATTCTAAACCATCAGGGCAATTTTCCTTGAGAATCCCGTGAAGGATGCTTTCTAAATTTTTTTTTTTATCATAGCTTTCAGGTAGACCAATATATATATATGACACTATATTCTGCTAAAAGTTACCATTAACAATGAAGTAATATTATTATTAAACATAGATACACCAAGTGGTATAGCAGCCACCTTCTTAGAGGAGTTAAATGATTTAGAGGAAGAAATAGATACAAAAATTATACTAGTGGAGAACCACAACCTACCCCTCTCTGAACTTGATAAATCTAACCTCAAAATAAGCAAGACAGAAGTTAAGGAGGTGAATAGAATTTTAGAGAAGGTAGATATGACAGACATCTGGAGAAAATTGAATGTAGATAAAAAGGAATATGCCTGGGGCGGCTAGGTGGTGCAATGAATAGAGCACCAGCCCTGGAGTCAGGAGTACCTGAATTCAAATCTGGCCTCAGACACTTAACACAATAAGCTAGCCATGTGACCTTGGGCAAGTCACTTAACCCCACCTGCCCTCCCCCCCAAAAAAAGAATAAAAAAAAAAGAATATGCATTCTCCTCAGTGGCATATTGTAAATACACAAAACTGACCAAGTACTAAGGCATAGCTACCTCCCAGTACAGTGCAGTAAGGCAGAAATATTAAATGTATATTTTTTTCAGATAATGACACAATAAAAATTACATGTAGTAAAGGGCCACAGAAATAGAGACTAAAACCTAATTGGAAACTATATAAACTTATCAGAAAGAATGAATGGGTCAAAGAACAAATCAGAAACACTCAGTAACTTCATTCAAGAGAAAGACAATAATGCGACAACATACCAAAATTTATGAGATGCAGTGAAAGTGATTCTTAGGGAAAGATTTATATCTCTGCATGCTTGCATGAATAAAATAGAGAAAAAAAGATTGATGAATTGGGCACACAACTAAAAAATCTAGAAAAAGAACAAATTGAAAATATGCAATAACATACTAAAATCAAAACACTGAAAACCAAAGGAGATATTAGTGAAATTGAAATTAAGAAAACTATTGAACTAATAAATAAAACTTAAGAGTTTTCTTATGGAAAAAATAATAAAACTGATAGATCTTTAGGTGATAAAATTAAAAGAAAGAAGAAATCCAAATTATATGTATCAAAAATAAAAAGGATGAATTTATGTCCAATAAAAAGGAAAGTAAAACAATTATCAGGAATTATTTTTACCTCTTGTATGCCCATAAAGTTGACAATCTTAATAAAAGGGATGGATAATTACAAAGATAAATTGCCCAGATTAACAGAAGAGAATGTAAGATACTTAAATAACTCCATCTCAGAAAAAGGAATTGAAGAAGCCATCATTTAACTTCCCAGGAAAAATTCTACAGGGCCAGATGGATTTATAAGCAAATTCTAACAAACATTTAAGGGACAATTAATTTCAATTTAATATAATTTCCTTCAATTTGGGAAAATTTTAGAAGAAGGAGTCTTACCAAATTATTTTTAGGATACAAATATGGTACTGATAGCTAAATCAAGAAGAGCTAAAATAGAGAAAGAAAATTATAGACCAATTTCTGTAAAGAATATTGACAAAATAATTTTAAATAAAGTGTTTGCAAAAATATTACTGCAATTTATCATGAGAATAATACATTTTGATCAGGTAGGATTTATTCCAAGAATGCAAGGTTGGTTTAATATAAGGGAAAAAATAATCAGCATAATAGATCATAGCAACAACAAAACTAGTATAATCATATGATTATTTCAATAGATACAGGAAAAAAACAACTTTTAACAAAATGCAACACCCAGTCCTATCAAAAACATTAGAAAAGCATGGGAATAAATACAGTCTTCCTTAAAATGATGGGTAGCATCTACTTAAAAATCATCAGCAAATGTTATATATAATAGGGATAAGCTGGAAGCATTTCCAATAAGATCAGGGGTGAAACAAGGATATCCACTATCACCTCTGTTATTCAATTTGGTACTAGAAATGTTATCTGTAGCAGCAATAAGAGAAAAAAATTAATTGAAGGAATTAGAATAGGCAAAAACAAGACTAAGCTATCATTCTTTGCAGATGATTTGATGATATACTTAGAGAATCCTAGAGAATCAAGTAAAAAAATAACTTTGAAATAAGAAATGACTTTAACAAACTTCAGTATATAAAATAAACATAAGTACTCAGTATGCCTGTAGTCCAAAAAGAAGAAATAAAAAGAGAAAATTCATATAAAGTTACTGTTGATATTATAAGATATTTGGGAGTCTACTTGCCTAAAATAACTAAGGAAATATATGAACACAATTACAAAACACTTTTAACACAAATGAAGTCAGATCCCAATAACTGGGAAAACATTAGTTGCTTGTAGTCAGATTGAACTAATATAATAAAAAAGACAATTTTGCCTAAATACATTTATCTATTTAGGGTCATAGCAATGAAACTACCAAAACCTATTTTATAGAGATAGAAAAAATAATTTAAAAAATCATCTGGAAAAACAAAAGGTACAGAATATCAAGATAATTAATAGAAAAAATGCTAGGGAAGGTGGTGAAGACACACCAGATTTGAAATTGTTTTATAAAGCAGCATCCATCAAGGCCACTTGGTATTGGCTGAGAAATAGATTGGTGGATCAGTGGAATAGATTAAGTATATAAGACACAGCCGTCAATGACTATAATAACCTACTGCTTGATACATCCAAAGACTTCAGCTTCAGGGATAAGAATTATCTATCTGATACAAATGGCTGGAAAATAGTATGACAGGAACTGGGCATAGTATCTTATACTGTATAGCAAAAGAACACCTAAGTCTAAACAGCTTTATGATCTAGATATATAAGCTGATACTGTAAGCAATCTGGGAGAGAAAGGAGTAATTTACCTATAAGATTTATACAGAAAGAAAGAATTCATGACCACACAAGAGATATAGAACTTAAAAAAATCAAAATGGATAATTTTGATTAAATTTAATTGAAATGTTTTTGTGCAAACAAACCAATGTAAACAAGGTTAGGGGTAAAGTGGAATATTGGTAAAGAACTTTTACAGTCAGTGTCTCTGATCAAGGCCTCTCTTCCTAAAAAATACAGAGATGTAAGTCCAATGTATAGGAATATAAGTCATTCCACAATGCATAAATGGTCAAAGCATGTGAACAGGCAGTTTTCAGAGGAAGAAATTAAAAAATATGTATTTATTTATTTTCTTGTTTACATCATTCATTTCCACGAGATTTTTGTGTTACAAATTTTCTCCCCATCTTTCCCTTACCCCAACCCCAAAACAGCAATCCCACTGTAAAGCCCCTCCCATGATCTGCTCTCTTTTATGTCATCCTCCAATGCCCCTCTAACTTTCTCGTAGGGCAGTCTAGGGTCTGGGGTCACCCTCCCCAGTCCCTGTATATCTTAATTCCCAGTTACATGTATTGTAGAGCTGTAAATTCCAGATTTTTTCAGTTCCTTCCTTGTCACCCACCACCACTGGAAGGACAAGCAATTCAATACAGGATGTCCAAGTGTAATTATGCAGGGCATCTCTACAGTGGACATATTGTGAAAGGTTAATTATATGTCCCTCCTTCCTATCCCGCCACCCTTTGTTTTGTTCTCTACCCTGTCCCTGTCCTTTAACTGAAATGTGTGCTTCCAGCAACCCTCTCCCAGACCCTGCCCTCCCCTTCATCATCCCACCTCTCATCTCCATACCCCCTCTTCTCCTGTGTGGCATGATACCTAGTTTAGAGTTTATGCCATTCTTTCCCTAAGCCAAAATTGATGAGAGTAAATGAAAGTAAAGAGGTAACAGTTATCCCTTGCCTCTTCTATATGGGATGATTAACTCCATTCTGACTCTCCTTGTCTCCTCTCATTCTAGTCCTCTCCCACCTCAGAATTTCATCTTTTAAAGTATCATGCCTTCATATTCAATTTATCCTGCACCCTCTATATACACATATTCAAACATGGTCAGATATGTATTCATACACATATATAGCCTCCTATATAGACATATGTGTAGTTTATATATATATATATATATATATATATA
>CM053594.1:161612893-161635647 GCA_028646575.1 Pseudocheirus occidentalis | reverse complement strand
AAATTAAAATTAAAAAAAAGATGAAGCAACATGTGTATGTTTAAATCTATAACAATGAATACAAGGTAAATATGGGGAGAACTGAGTGGCTAAGGGGTTCCAGAAGGATTTCCATTATTTCAGCAGAATTTTTAGGGCAACAGGGGATTTTAATGAACAGGAGTGATTTAGGAATTTTTTCTAGGAATAAAAGACATCCTTTACAAAAGAACTGAAACAGGAAATGTTATTTCAAGTGTGAGAAAGACTAGTTTATATTAACTATGGAATGAAAGAAGGGAAGAAGGAGATTTGGGATAAGTTGGTCAAGGGCTTAAAAGATTAAAAATTCCACAGAAAAATCTCAAATTCTAGAGGCAAAGGAGAAAATAGAATAAAAAGTGGGGGGATAGGATGGAGATGAACATAGTTAATCTTTCACAACATGACTGCTATTGAAATGTTTTGCTTAATTGCCATGTATAACCTATATTGAATTGCTTTTTCTTCCTAGTGGGGACGGCTGAGGAGGGAAGAAGGGAAAGAATCTGAACTCAAAGTGTTAATAACAAACATTAAAAACATCATTTTGGGGGAGGCTAGGTGTCACAGTGAATAGAGCACTGGCCCTGGAATGAAAAGGACCTGAGTTCAAATCTGGCCTCAGATACTTAACACTTACTAATGGTGTGACCTTGGACAAGTCACTTAACCCCAGTTGCCCTACATTTCTCCCTCCAAGAAGAAAAAAAAAACATTGTTATGTGCAACAAGGAAATAAGACATACAGGCATGTGATATAAAAATCCATCCTGCCCCAAAAGAAAGTATGGGGGAAGTAGGTAAAGGGATGGATGGGGGGGGGGGGTATATATGAGAGAGAAGACTGGGGGAAGGAAAAATCAGTATGTGTGTCATCTTGGGGTGGGGACTAGGGGAGATATGGGGGAAAATTTGAATCTCAAAATCTTGTGGAAATAAATGTTGGAAACTAAAAATAAATAAATTCTGGATTTAAAAAAAATGAAGGACAAAACAATGGAGTAGGGGAATTATATAGTCAAACCTACAGTTTTCTTTTAGCTCTGGCAAAATGTATTCAAGAACAGATAATGTAGAAAAGGAAGAAAAGAGGTCTCAGGTTAGAATCTTGGAGTAGAAGTACAGTTAATGGTTGTAACAAGGAAGCACTAGCAAAAGGATTTTTGTGAAGAGCATCGAAGAAGGTGCTGTCATAAATGCCCAGAAACTATGCAGAGGGTATAAGAGTATAAGGGTATAGAAGGTACAGAGTATAAGTCTCATCACTGCAGTAGTGTTATAAGAATCCCTCTTCTGCAAAGTTATAGACCAAATTCAAAAATTAATCATAAACTTACTGTTTATCTTTCTATCTACTTAGACCCACGATAATACAGCTTCACTTATTCATATTAGGTTTTTATTCTTTCTTCTTCAGAATATTATGGGGGTAGTAATGAGAAAGTTTCAAGGTGGCTAAATCTCTTCCATGTACATAGACAGAAGCCAGAGTACAGGGGTGGGGGAGAGCTCAAAAAATTAAACGACAAAAGCAGCCTTTTTCTGTCTCCTCCCCTTTTGTCTGTCCACTCTCATGGTTACCAGTCTGGTCCAATCTCACACCATGCCTTGCAAGGAATACTACTAAAACTGTCTTTCCCAACTCTTTCCTGTCTTTCATCAAGCCTCTAAGCAACTGACAAACTGGCATTTCTAAACACACGGTCCTGATCACATCTGGGAACAAAAAATTCAACAGATCCTTATTACCTATAGATCAAACAACTCTATTTATCAAAAGAAAACAAATTCTTACAGTAGAAAATAATGTCACAATCCTCTTACAGCATAAGGCTTATGGATATGGATATCATAGATCCAATTAATTGTCTGAGATATTTTGAACCAAGCCATATTTATAACCCATTTTTCACTCTGATAATATGATCAGTGTTCAAAAATTTTATATCCAACTTCAGCATGCTGTGAGGTGGCAATGCCTTCTCTTATCACTTTTTTGACATCAGGCTAGTTATTTCTAATTTTGTGACATTAACTTTTTTAATTTAGGGTGGCATGTTTTCTCCCTTTCCATGGTTGTACTTATGTAATATGCTTTTCTCTCTCTGCTTACTTTATTATGCATCAATTCATGTAGAGCAGCAGTTTTCAAATTGTGGGTCACAACCCCTTTGAGAGTCAAATGCCCCTTTCACAAGGGTCACCTAAGACCATTATAAAACACATATTACCAGTGGTCTTAGGAACTGAGACACTGCTCCTCTATCCATCTCCAGGTGGGTGCACCCACATGCATGTATGCCTACATATGAGCATCAGGAAGGTTGAAAACCACTGATGCAGAGCATCCCATGTTTTTTTGGTATTCACCATTTCTCAGAGTTTAACCATATTCTATTCATGTACCATGATTTGATTAACTGTTCTCCATTCAGTGGACATCTCCTTTGTTTCCAACTCTTTTATCACAAAAATGGACTGCTACAATTATTTTGGTTTATATGTGGAATATCTTATTATCAATGCTCAAATTCATGCATAAGCCTAGTAGCAGATCTCTAAGTCAAAAAGAATGAAAGATTTTGTCATTTTACTTTTATAATTCCAAACCTCTCACCAAATTTATACTGATGAAAAATTCAGGTAGCAATTCACTAGTATGTTGAGCTTCCCAAAGTTCTCCAACACTGACTTTTGTCATTTCTGTTCATTTTCAGATAACATAGTTGAAATTCCTATTTTTTTATTCCAGTGATAACTAGTAAATTTTGTCAAAAGCCCTCAGTTTTCATTTTAGTGCATGACTTTGTTTTCTAAGGTGTATTTTGTAGAAGGAAAGTATGATGGAGATGCATTTATATTTTTTCTAATATGTCATTTTTGTGTGTTATCAAGTTGTTTCATCCATTCATATCTCTGATTACTAATTAGTTTGTAGATGAGCTACATTAGTTCTTGAGTACTTTAATCTACTTTAAGAAAATCCTATTTGCACAATCTCTGTTCCCCTCAACTTCCATATCTCCCCATTTATGACCTTTTCCCATGCTTTTGTAGTTTTACATCTTCAGGTTTATTTTCTTTTCTTCTTTTTACCTACACCTCTAATGAACCACTTTTTCCTTTTCAGGAAATTAAAGCAAAACCTTTTTTCTCTCACCTTTTCATGATTTTTTGTAATTTTTGTTTTCTGTACTTTTTTGTTTAGAAATTATTTTACTCATTGCCTTCATTATTAATTTTTTCTTTATGTCTACTATAGATTTTTATTTCTTGATTCATGGACAATACATTTATTTATTCTTTCCTTCTGATCTGAATTCCTTGTGGAAATATAATTTCTGAGACACTTATCTAGGGTTTCTTTTTTAATTTTTTTTTTGCTTTATCTGTCATGTCCCCTGACCTTCTTTGTTTTTCTGTTGTGACTCATTCTTAGAATCATTAAATCTCACAAGCAATAAAGACAAGATATAAATATTGGTGAATGATAGGAATTAACATTATGACTCTGATTTTACAGTTCCTGACTTAACCATGATCATGAAATATTCTCTTATTGCCCATGCTCTAATTTTCTATGTATTAGTAGCTTCCTAGGAAGTCTCATTCCTCTTGGCTTGAGGCATAATGATATCTATATACCTCAATTCCTGTAGATTATGCTCATTCTAAAGTTTCCATGTGCATTGTATAATATTTTTTCCCTCATGAACATTTTCCAATGGGATATCATTCTACCACGGAAATAAGATTCCTTTCTTTCTTTCCCCTTTCTTTGATCTCTCTGCTTTGTATCCTCACGGATTCTCATTTAGGCCTTCATTTTTTTCCCAGAAAGATGACAGAAGTTTCATTTCTTAAACTTTGCCTTGAGTAAGGCAGATTATATTCAATTCAATAGACATTCACTAAGTATCTCCTATGTACCAGATACTCTGCTAAGTGCTGGTAATATAAATAAACATAAATACCCTGCCCTCAAAGAACTTATAATTTTATGAAAGAAGGCAACTCACAAAAGGATGTTGGAAAGTGGAGGAGTAGAGATGGGGACCCCAGAGGAAACCTTACATGGAGGATTTTTTTTCAGTGGAGTTGAAACAAAAGAGAGTTTCAGGTGGAAAGTGGAGTAAACTAGAGTACAATTCCTATTCTCCCTTTGAGAGTTTAGAATACCTCCACTCCTCCACTCAGAGGGGAGAAGAGGTGGGGGGGGAGGTGGAGAGCTTGAGTAGCCATGACTTGAGTTAGCACTAGGATGATAAGATTAGAAGTGATCAGTTTATCTTGCTCTCTTCTTAAGTGCTCCTCTTTACCTTGTTCTTCCATTATCCCCTTTTACACACCCTTCAATGCAGTAATTTAATCCCATAAATGAATAGGTACAGGCTCTAGGAACCCCCTTGAACTCTGATTGAGTCTTCCCATTTGATGAAGCATTTGCATGAGATTGTAAGCCTTTCCTTGTGGCTTTGCCAAACTTTTTTATTTTTTACTAGCTTGGCCCTCCATTGTCCATCTACTTCCCACCTTTGAGCCTATCAAAATATCTATACTCAAATAAATTGTTACCTCACCTCATTAACTCCTCCTGAAGACCCTCCTCAAACTCACTACTGGAGCCTGACCTCATATGACTACTCCTGGAGACCCTCCCTAAACTCCTCCCCGAAAACAGCCCTAGATTTCACCCACAAACTTTCTGTATATAATACCCCATCTTGCCTCCATGTGTGTGAGAGCACCATAAAGATGATGAGGTTAACCATCAAATGTAGAGGATCAGGGTTAGGGGTGCTCGAGACCTGAAAATACCAGCATGCCAAGTCTTGCCAAATGAATTCGACTCAGATCTTCTCTCAGCAAAAGAAAAGCAAAGTTAATTAAAAGTTCACTTCTATTGGACACAGAACAAGTCTGTGCTAGAAAATTATATTTCACTCTCACACACACATGAAGGCAAGATGGGGTATTATGTACAGAAAGGATGTGGGAGAAATCTAGGGGTAGTCTAGGGGAGGAGTTTGGGGAGGGTCTCCAGGAGGAGTCAGATGTGGTCAGGTAACAATTTATTTGAGTATAGATATTCTGATAGGCTCAAGGGTGGGAAGTAGATGGACAATGGAGGGCCAAGCTAGTAAAAAAAAAAAAAGTTTGGCAAAGCCACAAGGTAAGGCTTATAATCTTATACAAATGCTTCATCAAATGGGAAGATTCAATCAGACTTCAAGGGGGTTCCCAGGATTCAAGGAGAGCTCAAGGGGGTTCCCATAGCCTGAATCTCATCTTAATTTGGGTTTTTTTTGGTTTAATTTGTGGTACGTCAGATATATTTTTTCACCAATTTTTATTTTCTATTTGAAATCCACTTTCACCCTTGGCTAAGGATACACGGGGTGTTCATGGAGGAGTCATATATCTGGGGAGAGGACTTGTTGAGACCTCTTTAGGGTTGCTCACCAACCTTTGGTGGCCAGCTGATACACAACTCTCACCTCAAACTTCAGAAAGCTGCAGTATGTGCAGCAATCACATTGTAGGTCACTTATACATTCATAAAACATCAAAGATGTCAAAATAATTCACTGAATCCTGATTTTTTTGTCTTGCCACTGGATTTTAAAGTCTCTGCAAGAGAAAGTGTGGCTGATGCCTTAAACAACTCCAGTTCATGTAAATCTAACTTACAGGTAGATCAAGTCCTTGATCACAAATACCACAGTGCCATTGGTCTTTGAAGATGAAGAACAATGACACTTTTAGAAAGAAATAACAATGATCTCTATGATTGTCTATTATTGTTTCCTTTGGTTGCTTTACATACATACATTTCTTGTATTTCCATTACCTAAGGTGTTTAAAAAGCAAATAATTTGTTCAGTTATGCATTTTTTTTGTTGTAAGAAATGTTTTAAATGCTTCTTTTGCCCAACATGTAATATATTTCATTAAGATTAGGCTCCATCTTGCAGAGCATTTCCTTTTAGGTTGCATAGTGAGTTATTTTTCTCTTCTCTTTTCTCTTTTCATATATGGAACACATTGTTCCATTTATGAGTTCAAGATAGTCTTCTGTTATTCAAGTTCATTCCCTCAACAGTTAAAGGTCATTATCCTCATCCTTTATAGAATCAGTTGTTTATAATTTGAATTGTAACTTAAACACTAAGTGTCTTAGAGTTTGCAACATAATTTTTGATGTTATTATTATACATATTATTATAATTGTCCTAGCAAAGGCAATAGTGAGAACAAAGTAAAGATGGAGGAGTAAAAGGAGGAAATTGCTTGAGCTCCCACTCCAACCACCTCCAATACCTGGAAAAAATGATTCTAAACAAATTTAAGTGCTTCAAAATCCACAAAGTGGTAGAGAGAAACAAATCTGACTGCAGTCTGGAATGCCAACAGGAAGCATCTATCACACTGGACTGGGAGTCAAACAGAGTCCTACATGAGCCATATTGGCCCAGACTTGTGACCCAAACCTGCCCAAGCAGACATCAGGAGAGTGAATCACTGGCAATGGTGGCAATTTCCAGACTTCTCAACCTATAAATGCCAAAGATAAGGCAAAAGGTCAGTAGGGAACTCCCTTGGAACTGGGTGAGAGAAGAATGCTGTTTGAACCCTGACCCTGGGGCAAAAGTTGGTGGCCACACAGAGGCTGTAGCTGCTGTCACATGGATGCCTCCAGAGCTCCTGGCCTGAAGATCATGGGAAAAAATTGACCATGCAGAGATTAATCACTCTTGTTTAGATCTGCTTGAATCTGGGCCAAAGTCTTGGGAGTTATTCCTGGGGTGAGGAACGTTAGTGTGTTTGGTCTTGAGGTGGCTGTAGAGAGGGAGCTCTCCTCATAGGTCTGATAACAGGTCTGGCAACAACTGCTAAGACCCCAGAAATTTGGGACTTAGCTTTCTCCACTCTGAAAGCAGAGTTCTACCACGGTAAAGAGCTCAAAAGTCAAATAATTGGCTAGCCAGATGACCAAGCAAAGGAAGTGCAATCAGACAATAGAATCCTTTATGGGGGGACAAAAAGGATCAAAACATGGAACCAGAAGAAGTCAACAAAATCAAAACTCCTGAATCAAAAGCTTCCAAGAAAAATATGAACTGATCTCAGGCCATGGAGGATCTCAAGAAGGATTTTGAAAATCAAGTAAGAGTCAGTTTAAGGGCATTGTGGGAAACAATTATGGTCTGAGAAGGCTTCACCTGTCACGTTCACAGACTGCGGCTCCACATCTGCCAGTCGAGCTATGTGGAGAGGTGGGTGGCAGCCTTAGCATCTGCCAACATGATCCATTTCATATTGCTGTTCAGTAAACAAGGGAAAATAAGGCTGGAGAAATGGTATACTGTGCTCCTAGATAAAGAGAGAAAAAAGATCACCCAAGAAGTCATACAGATGATTCTGTCTTGTCATCAAAAGACAAGCAGTTTTGTTCACTGGAAGGATCTAAAACATGTATAAAAGATATGCCAGCTTATATTTTTGTTGTGCAGTAGAAAATCAGGAAAATGAACTGTTGACACTAGAGATTGTACATCATTATGTGGAATTACTAGACAAGTATTTTTGAAACTTCCATGAACTAGATATTATATTTAATTTTGAAAAGGTGTATTTTATTGTTGATGAGTTTATAATTGGTGGAGAAATCCAGGAAACCTCCAAGAAAACTGCTGTCAAGGCTATAGAAAACTCTGCTATGTTACAGGAGACAATGGAAGAATACATGAGCAAGCCTGCATTTTAACTGAAAGATCTACTTGACAACACAATGATGCTGCATATCACATACCTATAAAACTTCAGCTGGATGTGGTTCTTTTCCAAGGTGCCAGAGCTTTACACCCAAAATAAGTTAAATGGATGGTGTGTGAAACTTATTGATACATTGGGATACTGTATTCAATGAGCAAGATTTAAAACTGTAGCATATTTGTAATAGGTGCAGATCTATATTATTCTCTGTACATGGATTCTCTCAACTGGAACTTAACCATCATTCAGTAGATTGCATATTTTGTTTATTCAATGGTTTTATCACCAAAGCAATTTTGAAATATTTTTTGAGAAATGATTTATTTTATATTTTTGCTAGTATTCTCAAAGAACAAGGTAGAAATAATTTTGTAAATGTTATTACAAATGTACTACCTGTCACAGACTAAAATAATACTTTTGTCTACCTACATAGATTTTTTCTTATGATTTCATATATGTCAAAGTAATAAAAGGTTATTAGAGAACTGTAGACATATCATATATGTATATGTATGTATATATGTATACACACATATTTATGTGTATATATGTGGGTATATAAATATACATGTATCTATATGTGTGGGCATTATATATGTGTTTATGTATGTATGTATGTGTATATGTATAAGACTTCAGTAAATCTTCAGAACCTCATAACAGGCTTGACTATCTTAATCTGGAATTTCTTATTCAGTCTTGACTTTGAGGAAATAATAGCAATGACAAAACCACAACTCCCTATCATTTAAAACAAAAGTGAAATCTTCAATAGCAACTGTCTAGGATGAAATTGTTCTAATACAACTTTGGCAGTCAGAATTTTAAAATACATGAAGTATTCCATTTGTATATTCACAAAATACATAAAATTTCAGATGAGAAGGGAGTTAGTTGAGTGGCCAGTTGGTTTAGCCAATATTCCAAACTTACTAATTTACAAGAATATTTTTATAACTTATTTTTTTAACCACTCAAATGATTTGGGTTGTCTATGACTTCCTTTAAGATATGTGATAAGATGATTGAATTGTCTTCCCAAATCACACAGTATAATACCCTGGGATTCCAACCCTTGCTGTTGACTGTCATGTCAACAATTCTCTCTTTGGATACATAGAGAATCCATGCTCATTGAAATGAGACATACTCAACAGAATACTCAAGGGAGTGAAAGCCTCCAGTTAGTAAATATTTTGTAAATTTCAGTCATAATTTTCTAATATCAAAGGACTTTTCTATATCTTAGTTTGCACCAAGTGTTTTCCTTAATACCTGGACAGTGTTAGTCTGGATGTTTAAATTCACTCAAATTGAAGTGATTAGTGGGACAATCATGCTCAGTTTTCTTGGGAGATGAATCTGCCTAGTATGTGGATGTCTTTAGGAAATTTTGGATGGGATTACTTCTAAAGGAATTTACTAATGCTAGAAATGACTTTCTGTCTGTCTTAGTAGACATGTGCACACATTTATTACTTAAATTCCCGGTTGATAAGGCAAAAACATAGTAGGTAAGGTGAATTAATACATTTTAAGTTTTTCCCCCAAATTAGCACCATTTATAAACATTATACACATTAGCACTTTAAATGTTCACTGATTTTCATATCTGTTTCCTTGAGTAATCACTTAACTTCAATCAATGTATCAAGCTGTGATTTTGTTTGATCTGTTTTCCACTTGGCATACTTGGAGAATTGGATATCCAGTTTTATATTTAAAAATCATCATTCAGGCCTTTGTTACCTAAAGAAAATAAAGATGAAATTTAAAAAAAACAAGTAAGAGAAATGGAGGAAAAATTGGGAAGAGAAATGAGAATGATGAAAGAAAATCATGAAAAGTAAGTCAGAAGCCTGACTGAAGAAAATAACACCTTAAAAAGGGACTAACTCAAATGGAAGAGGCCCAAAAACCCAATGGAGAGAAGAATGCCTTAAAAACCTCAATTGCCCACATGGAAAAGGAATTTCCAAAACTCATTGAAAAGAGTAATTTCTTCCAAATTAGATTGGAACAAAAGGAAGCTAATGACTTTAAGAGAAATCAAGATAATATAAAACAAATCCAAACAAATTTTTAAAAATAGAAGGCAATGTGAAATATCTCATTGGAAAAAGCACTGAGCTGAAAAATAGATAAGGAGAGATAATATAAAAATTATTGAACTTCCTGAAAAGCATGATTAAAAAAAAAAGGTTAGAAATCATCCTTGAAAAAATTCTCAGAGGGGCAGCTAGGTGGCACAGCGAATAGAGCATTGGCCCTGGAGTCAGGAGGACCTGAGTTCAAATCCAGCCTCAGACACTTGACACACTTACTAGACCTAGGGCTTTGATAAACTTTTTGAAGGTCAAAAGAGCTAGGATTAAAACAAAGAATCACCTACCCAGCAAAATTGAGGGAAAATGTCTCAGGGAAAAATATGGTCATTCAATGAAAAGAGGAATTTCAAGCATTATTGATAAAAAAACCAGGGCTGAACAAAAAAAATGGCTTTCAAATAGCACAATAAAAAGACTCATGAGAAGGTAAAAAGGAAAATGAAATCATAAGGAACTTATTAACATTGAAGTACTTACATTCCTACATGGAAAAACGATCATTTTTACTCATGAGACTTTACTTAGTATGAGGACAGTTGAATGGTGTGTGTGTGTATGTGTGTGTGTGTACATGCATACATATGTATGTATAGGAGAGTGTATTGTGTATAAATATGTATGTGAGTATATGTGTGTACATACATACATAGAGGGCGCAGGTGAATTGAAAATTGAGGGATGATATATAAAAATAAAATTAAGAGGAGAGACAGGAATATATTGAGAGGAAAAAGGGAGAGGTAGAATAAGGAAAATTATCTCATATAAAAGAGGCAAGAGAAACTATTACAATAGGGGGGAAGAACAGAAATGTGAAAGTAAACAGATAATCTTATTCTCACTGAATTTGGCTTAAGGAGGGAATAACATACACACTCAAGTATCTTACCCTACAGGAAAGCATGGGGTAAGAGGATAAGAGGTGGGATGATAGAAGGGAGGGAAGACTGAGGGAGAGGGTAGTTAGAAGCAAACACTTCTGAAAAGGGACAGGGTCTAAGGAGAAAACAGAGTAAGTGGGGGCGGGATAGGATGGAGAGAAACATTTTGCAAAACTACACGTGTACAATCTATATTGAATTGCATGTTCTTCCAGTGGGGGTGGGTGAGGAGGGAAGAAAGGAAAGAATCTTGAAGTCAGAGTTTTAAAAACAAATGTTAAAACAATTATTTTTTACATGCAAGTGGGAAATAAGGTATACCTGTACTGGGGTAGAGAAATCACTCTTTTCCTGCTAGAGGGTTGGCAGGGAATGGGGGAGCATATAAGAGAGAAGAGAATGGGGGAAGGGGTATTCAGTAGGCTCACTATCTTGGGGTTGGGTCCAGGGGAAAGATGGGGAAAAAATTTTTAACTCAACATCTTGTGGAAATCAATGTCAAAAACTAAAAGTAAATAAATAAATTAGGGAAAAAAGAAGCAATGATGAGAGGTTGTTAAAAGCATAGTTTCTCAACTTTGGAGTTTCCAGGGAAGAAAAGCACATGGACACTCTGCTTCCAGAAATGAGATTTGGTGTAACCATTACCAAAAAAAAAAACATTTTTGGACCATGTGAAAAATATTTTCTTTTAAAAATTGGCCACTAATCATAGGCTCAGTGAACTCATTGTTGATCATATACAGTAAAATGCCAAAACTAAGTAGAAAGTTACCAGCTTAAAAAAAAACATTATTATACATATTTATTTAGGAGGGTATTTGGCAACAAAGTAAATGCTGCCGTGGACTAAGAAAATTACAATTTATGAATATAAATTTTTGTATAGGAAGAAAAAAAATGCTCTGTTCCAGCAACTATACTCCGTTCTAGGGATACAAAGAAAAATAATACAGGATTACCTGACCTCAAAGAGTTTCAATTATATTAAATGACAAAAATAAATATTTTAAAAATTCAATTATAATTAATTGTTAAAGGTAATAAAAGACTTGAAATATTCCTGGTTTTAGGAGTATTGTAATGATTGCTATATGAGATTAATGTGATATATTGGAAACAGAATTAGATTTGGCATCAAAAATATTAGTTCACCTCCCAGTCATACTACTTGCCATCTGTGTGGCCTTGGATGAGTCACTTAGCCTACATAGGCCTCAATTTCCATCCCAGTAAAATGAGGTAAATGGACTAAATGACTCTTAGGAGTCTTCTAATTATAGATGATCTGTAGTCCTATTTCGTGTATAACATCGCTTGAATAAGGATACACATGCATGCATATAGATAAAGAGAGACAAACAAACACACACATAAGCACACATATGTGTATATGTATGTGCATGTTTATATGTGTTCATCACAAGCAGAGATTTGAAGCAAAACAAAACAAAACACTTATTCTAAATTCTATTCACCTGCTTGCAGCTTTGATGACTGTCTGATAAAATTTATATTTCTTAATAAAGAGACTTGATTATAGCTTTTGCAGATGGCCATGGGAATGATTTGTATTAAAATATTTCTTTTAATGACCTGGATTTCTAAATCCTGGCTAGAGACCAAAACAAGTTTTCATTATTAAGCACAGTTCCGAAGCTTTCAGTTAGCTCATTTCAGTTTTAATCTCCATGCTTGCCATTCCTACCTCATAGCCAGAAAGTGGATTGGGACACACTGACTCAATTCTAGAAGGAGGCTTCAGACAGAGAGTACTCCTGTGCTACAGTTGCTGCTATTACAGAAAACAACCATCATCAGTAAGAGGCAGAGAAGCACAAGATACAGATTGTCTTTTTAGAAAGAGATTACACATGAGTCTCTGTATTCTTGTCTTGTTCTTCTTTTGTCAATTATTTTGCACTGTCTAAAGTTCGCTGCATTTCACAATGCTAATAATGTTAGAAGTGTTCCCTGGATGTCTCATCTACTGTTCCTGATGCTCTCTTCAAAGAAACTCCTTAGAGGTTTAGATCTGGATGTATGTAGGAGGTTGGTGATTTCTCCAAGTACAATGTTACCTTGTTTTGATAGCTCCATAAAATGGAATAAATGTTATTAGTGAGACATTTAATCATGTCTTGCCAGGAGGAAATATATCTTATTTGCCTGCTCTCTTAGATTGAGGATAATAGAGACACAAATTCAGTGAATTCTGATGAATCTAATTAAATTTAAATATAATCATTTGCTTCCTTAAGTGATCTTTTTTACCATGTTAAGATGTGTTTCAGGGTACAAGTAGTAACATGATTTGTTTTTTGTTTTTTCACATCATCAAAATGAAGCAGATTGGGACATCTAGTTGGAACAGTGTATACAGAATGCCATGGCTGAAATCAGGAACACAATAAATAAAATCTGCTTTCAGATACTTGCTGTCTATGTGACTCTGGGCAAGTTATTTAACCTTGTCTGCCTCAGTTTTCTTATCTGTAAATGAAATGGAGAAGGAAATGGCAAACCACTCCAGCATCTTTGCCCAGAATCCCCAACTGGGGTCATGAAGAGCTGGACACAATTGAATCAATTCAACCACAACAACAATGATATTATTATTTGTGTGGAAAACATCCTGAACCACAGGGTGATGGAAGAGGCAAGCACAAACACTAGGACCCCACCAAGTGCTCTAGCACAGGCAGGGGAAGCAGCAGCAATCAGCTTAGTAAACCACTGTATGTGCTGGTCTTCTCCAGCAGCCAAATCTCCTAGTACTTCAGTTTAACTCCATGAAGCACTATTCCAGGTGGCCAAGCTCCAGACAGCATGCAGACATACTCCAGCAGTCAAATACTGGAGTGCAAAGTCCTAGTGAGCAAGAGCCAGAGCAAGGACCAGGTTAGCAGGCATCCCTCAGGAGCAAGACTCCCCATCCCCAACCTGATGATTCAGTATTTGCTGACCCTGGCTCAGCACCAGGAAAGTTTCTATACCCCTAGAGCCTCTAGCTGCTACCACCTGAGGGCTCACCCCACATAGCCAATGATCAGATCTCAGGCAGCCATCACAAAAAGCTTTGGTAAGTGCGCCCTCTGCTCCATCAGGAGATCTCCATTCTAAAAGCCAGGAATTAAGTGAACAGCATGAGCAAAAAGGATAAAAGAAGAATGATCATAGATTCTTATTATGGAGCCAGGGAAGATCAATGCACAAATACAGCAGAGGACATTTTTGTCAATATACCCACATTTTGTTGCTTTTTTTTTTGGAAGGCAGTTGGGGTTAAGTGACTTGCCCAAGGTCACACGGCTAGGTTTGTGTGTGTGTGTGTGTGTGTGTGTGTGTGTGTGTGTGTGTATGTGTTAAGTGTCTGAGGCCAGATTTGAACTCAGGTACTCCTGACTCCAGGGCTGGTGCTCTATTCACTGCGCCACCTAGCCGCCCCAATATACCCACATTTAAAAACTCAAAGGGGAATATGAACTGCTCCCAAGTCCCCAAAACCTTCTTAGAAGAGCTCAAGAAGGATATAAAAAGTAAAATAAGAGAGGCAGTAAAAGAATTCAGAAAAGAAATGAGAGATAGGCAACAGACAATCAGTAGCCTGGAAAAGGAAAGACAAAAATTGAGTATAGAAAATCAGTCCTTAAAAAAGTCAAATTGGTCAAATGGAAAAGGAGATATAAAATCTAATAGATGAAAACAATTCCTTAAATATTGGAATTGGCCAAATAGAAGCTAAAAATTCTATGATATATCAATAATAAGTGAAATAGAAATGAAACACAGAAAAAGATAAAAAGAAAGAAAATAGGTCATTTGTAAAAACAACGAACCTAAAAAAATGGTTCCAGGAGAGACAATTTTAAAATTATTTGTCTACCTGAAAACCAAGATTAAAAAAAGAGCCTTGACAAAATGTTTCAGGAAATCACCAAAGAAAATTGTCCTGAGATCTGAGAACCAGAAGGTAAAATTGTCATTAAAAGAATCCACTGGTCATCTCCTGAAATAGATCCCAAACTGAAAACACCAAAGAATATCACAGCTAAATTCCAAAATTACCATGTCAAAGAGAAATACTACAAGCAACCAAAAAAGAAACAATTTAAATAACAGAAAACCACAGTCAGGATTATGCAGGACCTTGCAGTAGCTACATTAAAAGATTGGAGGGAATGGAATATGATATTCTTTTTTTTTTGCACCAAAAAGGGCTTTAAAAGTAAAGAACAGGGCCAAGTTTCTCCTTTCAAATGCAGAATTTACATTAAAATAGGTTTACAAATCATTGTTTCCCCCCTTGATTCTTCTGTAGCCACATGTGAGAGCTCCCAGAAATTGAGCAGCATCTGAGTAACTAACAGGAAAGGCAATCCAGCTGCCCCCTTCCTAGTTGTATTCTGATGACTAACGGATTATCCAACTGGCCCAGGGCTGCCCCCAAAGAAAGGAGGTAGTTACTAAGCCCTCAAGGAAAAGGGATACTGAGGATGCCACCAGTCAAAGAGACGAATACTATGCACTGGAGTCCAAAATGACTTGTACACCCTGTTCACTGCGT
This sequence comes from Pseudocheirus occidentalis, assembly GCA_028646575.1. Lineage (NCBI taxonomy): Eukaryota > Metazoa > Chordata > Mammalia > Diprotodontia > Pseudocheiridae > Pseudocheirus > Pseudocheirus occidentalis. The sequence goes on along the minus strand of CM053594.1, from coordinate 161,620,291 downwards.
AGTTTCTGACCATACTGAATAGGAGTGTCCTGGAACACCAGCCTCACCCGATGGTGCCTCATGTCAGTACTCACGTTGATGGTAAACAGGGTAAAAATCATGCCCATGACAATGGGGATAAAGATGAAATTGAGAGTGGTGACTTGTAGGATGCAGCAGTCCTGGTCTGGGTTGGTGTGAAAATCTTCATGCTGAACGGGACGCTGCAGCCTTCCCACACACTTACTCTTTAACCTGGCGGACTGTTTTTTGAACTTGAAGTTAAATTCCCACATTGGTTCTTGTCTGTTCTAGAAAAGCAGACATTTGGAATTCTTTAAAGTGCTGGGAGTGGTCTCTGGATTGGCCGGATTCTTGGAGATTCGAGCAGTAAACGGCTCATACATGTGGAACAGAGACCGAATCACACATGCCTGGAGACAGCACAGCTTCTCCATAGACTCCAGCCACAGGCGGAGGGGCAGGTAGGCGTCCAGCGGGTAGTGCCTTCAATACAATCTGGTCCAAAAGGCGGCAGTGCAAGTGATGGTCCAGGCATCCTTACAAATCAGGGAAAATTTCACTATGTCCTCAGGACGAATGTAGGAGGCAAATAAAAGCCACATATCCATGGGATACTCTTCTCCAACAGTCCCCTCAGGGTCTTCTTTGTGTCTCTTGCTTTTCTTTTTTCTGGAGACAGTCTGCTCATGAATGCTCTCCTCTTGGGCATCCATCTCATCACTGCTGTCACAGGGCTCCCCAGCCCCAGAGAAAACTTCTTCTGTGGGGACCTGGGAAGCTTCCAAGCCACACAAAGATTTCACTTCCTGCTGGATAGCATTGGCAACAGCTTTTTTGACTTGTCCAGTCTTCAGGACTGCCGGATCCGAGTTGGCATAATCTGCCACAGTCACTCGGCTGGAGCAGGCATCGTGGGCCCGGAACTTGGGTCGTTTCCCTCTCTTGGGCATGGCGGCAGGCTCGGGGCAGGGACAGCCACAACCTAGCTGGCCGGGGCCCTGGGCCATGTCTCGGGCTGGCAGGAAGGCCCGGGGAGCAGTGGACCAGTTCCTCCCAGCTCCCCATCCATCCCACACCCCAGAATATGATATTCTGTAAGGCAAAAGAGCTTGGATCAAATACTAAGGTTAAACTACCCAGCAAAATTGAACATAATCTTTCACACAACAACACAAAAACATGTTATTAATAAGGACAAAATGTTTACATGCTGACAAAGGAAGATGGCACTTGTAAATCTTGAGAATTGTGTTATTACACTATTTGAAGGAGGTATGCATATGTGAATATAACTTGACTTTTACGTGATGATAAAACATATCTAATAAAGCAGTTAAAAGGAATTGTACTGGGAGAAAAGGAGGAGGAAGCACCAAGGATAAATTATCCCACATGAAAAGGCTCAAAAGCCTATTACAATAGAGCAAAGGAAAGGAGTGACATGTGTGTCATTTGAACCTTACTCTCATCAAATTTGTCATTCAGAGGGAATGATATAATCAGTTAGGCATAGAAATCTAACTAACCCTGTAGAAAGTAGGAGGTAAAAAGAGAAAGAAAAGGCATGTCATGGATTGAAAGAAGGGAAGAAATAGTGAGGGTAAAGGGGGAGATAGAGAGTAGGATAATAGAAAGAAGGCAGTCTGAAGAAGACAGTGGTCAAAAGCAAAATTCTAGTGAGACAGGAAAGGGAGAAAGGAGAGAGAAAAGCATAAAAGCAATTTTCACCTCCCAATGTGGGAAGTGGCATCTGAGTCAATGAAGAATGAGGGAATCTCTGTGGACAAGAGAAGCTAGATCCAGCTGTGCTGCCAAGATGCATGCCCGGGCAAGAAAGACAGTATACACCCAATGAGTGCAGAAGCAGTACGGCAGGTATGTTATTGACCATGAGCACTTACAAGAGAGATGAGTTGTTGGTCTTGGTGCCAGACCAGAGGAGAGAACTTGCTTTGAAGGTCCTAGCCACTGGGTGTTTCTTAAGGATCAACAGCACTTCCACCATAGTATGCCCAGGGGGCCCTAGATGTGTCTTGGAGCATGAAAGGAATGAAGAGATAGGACCCAGGAAAAAGTTGTTAAAAATAACAGTAAGAAGGACCTGAGGCCAGAGGTACCACCCACCATATCCCAGGTTTAGAGGTGATCATAATAAGAAGTTGCTATTTATTTTTAATTATGAGGCAAAGAAGAAAGAATCTAACCAAAGAAATTTACTATGGAAATAGAGAAGACCAGAGATCTTCTTCAGAGGAGGATACTGAAGCAAAACAAAACACAAAACACTCTCCTATCCCAAATAGCAACATCAAATGGCGACCTGCCCCAAAAGAATTCGTAGAAGAACTCAAAAAAGGACTTCAAAAATGAAATAAGAAAGATTGGGGAAAGTGTTTTTTTCTCCTAAAGTGGAAACAACCCAAGAAAAATAAGATTGTGAAAATAAAGTAAACTGATGAGAAAAGGAGAAAAGCAGGAAAAAATCCTTGGAAATTAGAATTTGGCAAGCAGAAGCCAGAAAAGTTATAAGAGGCCAGGAAACAAGAAAACAAAATATAGAGAATGACAAAATAGAAGAGAATGTGAAACATAAGGGGAAAAAACTAATCTAGAGAATAAAAATTGAGAAAAAACATAAGAAAAATCAGACTACCTACAAGCTATGACAAAACAAAAGAATCTTCATATCATAATGGAAAAAAATATTTGTAATTGTCCTGAAGTGTTAGAAGAGGAGAAAAGTAGAAATCAGAAAAAAGTACACTGATCACCACTTGAAGGAAGAAAACCTATACGAATATCATAGCCAAATTTCAAAATCATCAGGTTAAGGAGAAAACATTATGAGCAATAAAAAAAATCAAACATGGTAGAGCCACAATTAGAATTACACAAGACCTAGCAGCAGGTATACTAAAAGACAACAGATTTTAGAACACTATATTGAAGAGCAAAAGATCTAGCTTACAGACAAAGATATCATACTTAGCATAGTTAAGTATAATACTGAATGGAAAAAAGGACATTCAATGAGTTGGCAGACTTTTGGGATCTTGGTGCAGAAAAACCAGAACTTAATAGAAAAATTGATGAAGAAGATCCAAGAGAATATAAGGAAAATATCTAAGACTAATTACAAAGGACACCATAAGGATAGACTTTACTTTTATATGAGGAAATGTACAATATGTTTAAGACTGTTATTAGTAATTGGATAGTTCAAAAGAAAGAGTGGAGTAGAGTTTTGTATGATGTGATTCTAAAAAGCAAAATGAAGTAGGAAAAAGTAAAAAGTAATTATCTCATGCAAATAAATTATGCGAGGAAGAACTGATAGAGAAGAATTAAATGCAGGAGGAAGGTTGATAGCTCTGGAAACCTACTCCCATTAGGAATGGGTCAAAGATAGAAATACAGATAGAGATAATAGATGTGTGTATGTATATATACATATACATATATGTAATTTATTAAGCCTTATATATATACATACATATGTGTATGTATAAAAGTCTTCTAAATTCAGAAAGAAATAAGAGGGTAAAGGGACAGAGTGAAGGGAGTGAATAAGAGAGGGATTATTGGAGGATAGTTTAAGAAATAGGAGGTCAAGGTATTGGGTAAAAGTAATGTTGAAAAGAGATAGGATAGAGTGAGAAGGGAAGTGATGAAAATAGAAAGGAGAAAAATAAACAAGTAACTATGATTTAGAATGTGAATGGGATGAAGTTAATCATAAAATGGAGACTGATAGCAGATTAAAACATTGAATATGACAATATGTTAATTTCAGGAAATGTTATAAAATGAGAGACAAAAATACAAATAAGGTAAGGAAAACTTATTTTTAAAAATTATTATATAGAATTTACTATGTGAAAAAAGAGGGATAGTAATCATGAGTTCTGACAGAGTTAAAGTTAAAATCCGCTTAATCAAAAGTGAAAAATAGGGAAACTATACTGCATGTTAACCATATTGATAAATACTGTCTTAAGTCATTAAAATAGGTACACAGTATTAAAAATGAGTATAGCTGCTAAAACAGAAAAAAAATTATATGAACATAAGCAAGAAACACCTTTTATACAGTTAGACCTAAATAGTTGAATTAATGTTTATTTTTCATGGTTAGGTAAAGCTAATATATTTAAATGAAAATTTTAAGTAATCTATTTATATAATGATATCCCAAATAAATTACTAAAAATATTTTACTAAGTCAGAGAATATTATGACCAGGTTCATTTGAAAGAATAGATGGTCAGAAACTTCAAGGAAACCAGGGGAAAAACATGTGAAAGAATTGGATTCAATCCTATCAGAATTTAAACCATATTATTAGGTGAGAGTAGTATTAAAATATAAAATAGATAATTTTGATTATTTTAAAATAAAATTTTCCTTTATGAATAAAACCTATATATCCTAGAATATAGAAGATGCAGAAAATTGGAGGGGAAATCTCTCACAGACTCCCAGAATGTGATTGTCTCAGAATACTATTGCTAGCAGATTTAGAAAAACATAGAAAGACTTTTACTTTTAAAAGAATATGTTTTCCACCAGCAGAGAAACATGGCAAATGGAAATAAGCATAATACAGTCTTATATCCATGTGCTTGAATATTTATGAGTATATGCATGTATATTTCTGGATATATATGTATGTATGTATACATATATACACACATATACACACATGCATACACACACTGACACATGTGTGTGTGCATACATGCATATACATGATTAATTGTAGCCTTCTTGGGAAGGGGAGGGACAAATGGGAAAACTAAAGTAAAAAATGCAGAGCATAGACCAAAGAAAACCTACAAGGAAGCAAAGAAAACATAGTTAGGAAAATAATGTTCAATATTTATTAAATAGATTTTCTTGAAATGTAAATTTATTGCTTTATATTGATTGTATTTTATATTGATTGTATTTTTTCTTTTCTTATTGTTCTATTTAAATTTAAAATGAATTTAAAAACTTAAAAAAAATTAAAAATATGGAAAACATGGCATTAGTACTCAAGGTGACAGAATTCAGAGTTGATTTAGAGTCCTAGGCTCATAGTTTTAGAAGTAGAATGCAGAATTATCACCAGAGTGAAACTTATTTTTTCCAAAACATTCAGTTAACAAGCTTGTATTAAACTCCTATTATGTGCCAGGAATTGCAGTAGATAATAGAGATACAGATTCAAAAATGAAATAGTCTCTGAAATAAAGTACCTTACATTGTATTGGGGAGAGAAGATGGACATGTATAACTGATACACATGTGAATGTGTATACACACACACATTTACACAAACACACACACACACACACACATATATACTCCTGTATGTGTGGGGGAGGGTGTACAAAATATATACAAAATGATTGTAAAATGAGATTAGATTGAAGAGTTGATGGTTCACGTATACATCAAAGGAAACTAAGGATTCCAAAGAAGCAGAACAGAAGAATTAAGACATTCCAGGCATGTGAAACTTCCTTTGGAAAAACACAGAAATGTTACTTACAGAGCTTACCAGGCCAATTCACATGTGAACAAAATGAGACAAAACTCAGAAATCTCCTAACAATTAACAAAAGTAGGTTTACTTAGCTATAGCAAGAGATTGTCATGCTGATCAGGAAAGAAATATTTATATTTTTCAATTCTCATAAAAAGTCAGAAGTAGTTGTAAATAATAAAACTGTGGTCCAGATAGTAATCTCCTTGAAAAAGAAGATAGAATAATTAGGTATGGATAGATAAATTTCTTTAAGATTTCGATTATGTGACATACCGGGCTACAGTGAAAAAAGGAAAGCAGTAATGAAGAGCAAGAATCATTCTGACTCTTCCTACACTCTCATGTTATTGAGAGATATGAAAAATCAGTATTTGAAAGCTTGTAATTCACAGTCTCCCAGAAATGTGTGTTGAAGGTGGGAAGGAAGAGCTTTCTGAGTTCCAAATCACAAAAGGACTGTGACAGTAAGGGATAAAAGAAACAGGGTGACTTTCATTTATTTTATTTTGTTTCAAGTAAATCATAGGAAATCATAGTGTCATAGGAATGCAATGGAAAACACAAATTGAGCAAAACTGTTGCTTAAAAGTGATATGGGTGATATGGTCATTAGGCATGAAAAATTAAGAGGTGCTCTCAGGATTGGATTTCTTTTCTTGTTTTGGATTGGTTCCATTTTCTGCACCATATATTAATATGTTATTCATATTTATGTCTCTAATAGAAAAGAGAATATCACATAGAACTCAGAATTAGGGATAATAGTATTAGACTTTATTAATATATTCAAAGTGTAACAAAATGATTATTTATGTGGGTCTGAATTTGATTTGGGTTCTTATAGAATGGACAAGCAAAAAGTATTGTTTCATGACAAGAAGAGCCTGAGTCTCACTGAGAAAATGTATTCTAGTTTAAGGGTTATATCAGATGTTCACTATCTCACAGAACGTGTGCACATACACACACACACACACACACACACACACAATGTAATTGTCTAGAAGGTTTACTTTCAATGAAATTTCTGAGCAGTAACTGAAACACCCAGGGAGCACACCTCGCATTATTAAGAAAATGAATTGAAGTGATTTGGGGACAGTGAGAAATAATTGAGCAGAAAAAAATAGACAAGAAAACTGTGGTTAATGTATGTCGATTCTCAAAATACGCTTAAGTTTCACAGATTTTGATTCCCTCAAAATTTTGTCTGCAGCCATCAAGTGCACTCAATTTAAGCCTATTAAGCTATCTGTTCATAAAACAAATCCTTAAAGCTCATCAGAAGCACTTGTGCACAAGTGTTAATTATGCTTATTATAATTAACTCACCTGATGCTCATTTCTAAAATGGGAGTAAATGAGAACTGAATAGGAAAAAAAATGATTGAGAACAATGAAAAGGAAATTGACTAGTTTGAAGAATAATCATTTATGATAATTTAGCAGAATACAACAGGATCTTTCCTGAAAATGTTACCATGTTAATGTTTTGCTATTTCTCATTACTGATCTTGTCAAAATTGCTTATCTCATATAAAATGGATTTCATTCATTTTGGTCTGAAATTAGGGATCGACAGCCCTTTCCCAAAATCTATATCTACATTCATATTTCTTGGCTTGATAATTTCAAGTTGCATATGAAATTAAAATATAAAATTCAAAGCAGGGGGAGCAGAGCCAAGATGGGGGCATAGAAGCAGCAAAGCACCGCAGCTCCCACACAAACACACTAAAAAAACTCATAAATGGGACTCTAAACAGATTTTCAAGCTCCAAAACCCTCCAAAAGACAGAAATCACATTTGTTGCTACAGGCAGTGCAGCAGGCAGGGCTCTTTGCGGCAGTCTGGGAGCGGC
>CM053594.1:161582786-161603098 GCA_028646575.1 Pseudocheirus occidentalis | reverse complement strand
CCCTTCCTATTCAATCGATCTTGTACCCTCTATGTACACATATACACTCATACTCAGATATTCATTCATATGCATATATAAACCCTCCTACCTAGACAAATGTGTATGTATATGTATATATACATTTGTGTTCCCTTCACCTATCCTCATACTGAGAAAAGTTTCATAAGTTACAATTACTGTTTTTCCATCTTGGCATGTAAATAGTTCAAGTTTGATGAATTCCTTACGATTTCTTTTCCATGTTTACCTTATCATGCTTCTTGTATTTTAGCATCAAATTATCTATTTAGTTCTGGTTTTCTCAGCAAGAAAGTTTGAAAGTTTTCCACCTCACTGAATGACCATATTTTATCCTGGAACATTATGCTCATCTTTGTTGGGTAGGTGATACTTGGTTTTAATCCTTGCTCTGTTGATCTCCAGAGTATCATATTGCAGGCCCTTTGATCCCTCAGTGTAGAAACTGCCAGATCCTGTGTTATCATAATTGTGTTTCCAGTATTCACAGTTGCTTCCTCTTGGCAGCCTGTAATATTTTCCCTTTGATCTGGGGACTCTGGAACCTGGTTATAACATTCCTAGGAGTTTTCTTTTGGGAATCTTTTTCAAGAGGTGATTAGTGAATTCTTTCAAGTTCTATTTTTGTCCTCTGGTTCTAAAAAATCTGGACAATTTTCCTTGAGAATTTCTTGAAGGATACTTTCTTGGTTCTTTGTTTGATCATGGCTTTCAGGTAGTCCAATATTTTTTAAATATTCTCCCCTGCTTCTATTTTCCAGGCCAGTGGTTTTTTCAAGGAGATATTTCACATTGCCTACTATATATATTTTGTAATTTGTTTGGTTCTGTTTAATAGTATCTTGATTCCTCATATAGTCATTTGCTTCCATTTGTTCCACTCTAATTCTGAAGGAGTTATTCTCCTCACTGAGATTTTGAGATTCGTTTTCCATCTGGCAAATTTGACTTTTTAAGGCATTCTTTTCCTCATTGGCTTTTTGGGCCCCTTTTACATTTGAGTTAATATATTTTTATGGTGTTATTTTCTTTAGTCAGGTTGTTGACACTCTTTTCATGATCTTCTTGCATCATTCTCATTTTTCTTCCCAATTTTTCCTCCACTTATTTTATTTGGTTTTCAAAATCCTTATTAAGCTGCTCTATGGCTTGGAGGCAGTCTTCATGTTTCTTGGAACCTTTTGGTGTGGGAATTCTGACTTTGTTATCTTCCTCCCATTGCCTACTTTGTCCGTTTTTTGTCCCCAAAAATGGAATCTAAAATTTGGTTGCTGTTCTTACTTTGCTTCCTCTCCCTGGTCATGTTGCCAGTGAATTGCTTGATTATTTTTTAGCTCTTTGGTACTCTGCTTCCAGGGGGAAAATCTCTGTCCCAAATTGCTGTGGTTTTCACAGCTTCCAGAGCTATTAGGAGGCTGCTGCATCTCCTACCAGCTTTGGCTCACTGAAAATTCACCCTAGGACCACTACCCAAGACCAGAATCTGTGTCCAGACCACTCAATGCAAAAACATTTAGCCTCTGAGTGATTGCTTGGTTCCCCTGCAGTCTGCAGGCCTGAGAGCTCTGAAGCAGCCAAGTGAAGCCTACTGCAGGGCTGTTGCTTCTGCTGCTTCCTTGCCCTGGAGGCAATTCAGCCAGACTGCTTTTATCCCCCAGCTTTAGCTGAGTTCCACTGACATTTCACTTAGTCCTTGTTTCTTATGGCTTGATAATTCTGGAAAGTTCCACAGCTGCTGCTAATCCACTCTCCTGAAGTCTCTAGCTGTGGCTTGTCCTAGGCACCCTGGGGGCAAGCTGCAGTTTCAGGCTTAGCTGGTTTCTGCTCCCAGCGTGCTGTGATGAGCCCTTCCTGCTGAACTGCCTTCAGCAGGAGATGTATTTTTTTTGCAATTTTCTGTGAGTTTTGGAGCCCTAAAATTTGTTTAGAGTCATATTTTCTGAGTATTTGAGGTGGCTATGTGCATATGGCAAAATCTTCCTGCTTTTGCACCACCATCTTGGCTCCAGCTCAGAAATATGTGTTTTCTGATGGTCTTAGGCAACCCCTGTGACCCCTGTGAAAGTGTCCTTTGAACCCCAAAGTGGTTGTGACCCACAGGTTGAGAACCGTTGTTCTAAAACTATTCTTTTGGAAGTTTCTCATTGTTAATTACAACTCTATACTTTTTTCTAACAATTCAGAATTTAGTAATTTTGTCAAATTTGATAATATAAAATAAAATATCTACAGAACCTATTTTCTTTGACATTAATTTATTTTTCTAGATTTTCTAATTGTTAGGAAATTATCCTAACATAAGAAATCCTTTTATAGCATACAGAAGTCTTTTTTCATATTTATGAATAACTGAGTCTACCATTTTCCTACATTCAGTAATATATATGAAGCCAGTCAGAGAAATTTAAAAAATCAGGTTTTGAACTAGATTAGTAAATCAATGAAAACAATTTTTCATGTCTTGAAATTAAGAAATCAATTTCTTGAGCACACTTTCCCCAAATGAAATAATTTTTATTATTTATAGTTATTAATTAATTAATTGTTTAGTGAATTAATCATTCATTAATTATTCATTCCATCCATAACAGTTAATTTTCTACCCAGAAATGACTTATACCTTTGGATTAAGTTTGATCAATTAATATTTTAATATATGTGATTTGTATGGCATCTCAGAAAGTACCTAGGCACTCTCAGGTGGTGTTGGTGGAGTTAAGAACACTATAGGTATGTAAAAATATTCTTTATCAAGCAATCACTTTGGAGGAATAAGAAGTTTACTCTCTAACCTCAAAGAAAAACAAGAAAAGACAGAAACAGGGAAAGCCAGGAAAGAAAAAGAAGGCTGGAAGGAAGGAAGGAAGGAAGGAAGGAAGGAAGGAAGGAAGAAAAGAAGGAAAGAAGGAAGGAAGGAAGGAAGGAAGGAAGGAAAGATGGTAGGAAGGAAGGAAGAAAGGAAAGAAGGAAGGGAGGAAGGAAGGAAGGAGGGAAGGAAAGAAGGAATGGAGGAGTGAAGGAATGAAGGAAAAAGGAAAGTGAAGGAGTAAAGAATGAAGGGTGGGAGGGAAGAATAAAAATAGAAGAATAAAGAAAAAGACAGATTGGGAAAGAGAAGAAAAAGAAGATTCTTGGTGTGTGTTTTCTGCTAAAGGCATCTCGATTTCTCCTTTGGCTGTATTGGAATAACAATTCTTTTCTCAAATCTATCAAAACCTAAAAGGAGTCATTCCTTTTTTTTTTGATCTTTTTTTTTGGAGGGCAATTTGGGTTAAGTGACTTGCCCAAAGTCACATGGTTAGTAAGTGTGTCAAGTGTCTGAGGCTGTATTTGAACTCAGGTCCTCCTGACTTCAGGGTTAGTGCTCTACTCAGTGTACCATCTAGCCACCCCAAAGGGGTCCTTCTTAATGTAGATTCTATTCTCTTGAAATTTATACAGGGACTCTTGCTCAGATTTAATCTTTCTCTCTTCTTTCTCCCATTCTTTTCAGACACTTTGTATTTCATATTTATGATACAAATAATGATTTTTTCATCCTCTACTCAATAAGTTAAATATCACAAATATCATTCACAAATCTTTTTTCAGACCACATGGATGTTCATATTTGTTATCACATGTTCTTTAAAAAGGGCTATGTCAGCACCCTGACTCAAGTCATCTCTTCAAGTGGGAAAATGTTGCCAAAATATCTCCTTTTGGGCTAAGAAACCTATATTGGCCATTTTATCTTCCTGTGATGGCCTAAACCAATTAGGAGATGCCTGTGTTTTTGTAGGCAGTTATGTAATTTAATGGATAGAGAAACAGTTCTGGATTAGAAGACATCTTTCCAAGTTTAAATCTAACCTCAGATAGTTACTGGCTGTTTGACTTTGGGAAAGTCTCTTAAACTAATTTGTCTAAGTTTCTTCATCTGTAAAATGAGCAGGAGAAGAAAAGGGCAAATTATTCCAGGATATGTGCCAAGGAAATGCCCAAATAAGGTCATCAACAAAAACATTTGACTGAAAATATGACTTAAAAGCCCCAACAACTTCTGTGTCTTCTCAGTAAGACTCCAGTTGCTACGTTTCCTCTCTTCTTGGACAGATATTACTTGGATGTCAATGAATAAAGTCTCATAAAAAGCATATTCCTCAGATTAATATGTGAACTTACCAAATCCTTCCAGGACTCCTGAATTATCTGTTTAGTTCTAGAGAACTGCTTGGACTGAAGAATTTTTAATGGTTTGCTCAAGGTCACATAGCTATATTCCAGTAGTAGAGTTTGAAACAATGTCTTTATGACTCCAAATCCAGGTAACATTCACTATTTAATTATTTTTCTTATAACTAAGTGATGTAAAGGAGAGAGTACTGGAATTGGAATCAGAAAGACCTGAGTTAATAGATTTCCTTAGAAACTTGTTAGTTTTGTGACTCTGTGTAAGCAATTCATTTCAATACCATCAGCACCTATTTCCCTCAGTCTTTGTGCAGAACTGATGAAAATATAAGACTAGAGATTATTGAGCAGGGGGTGTCATTGCCAGAATATGCTTTAAGTATATTTATATAATAGATAATGGATGATTAATTTAGATCTGGAAGAGACTTTAGAGATCATAGAGTCAATCCCCTTATGTGTAGATATAGAAAATGAGACTAAGTTATCATCCTGTAGTCATTTTATGTTAGGTCTCTGATACCTCACGTGGGGAGGAGACCCCTAAAGAGGGTCGTTGATACTCCACGTGAGATGGACAGGTTGAACCAGTCCTCAGGTAACAGGAGTGCACATGGTTAATCACCTGGAGGCAGCTGCACCTGCTTACAATAAGCAGGATAATCTCTCCACCTTCAGGGTGAGGCACATTGGCTCGCTGTGGTGAGGGCATGGCCAGGGGAGGGGCCCTAGGGAGCCCTGGAGAAAGGACTTAAAGAGAGGCTACTCGGAGGCAGGGGAGTTTGGAGGAGCCAGGCCAGTCCAGTCCAGCCAGGCCAGTCCAGTCCAGCCACACTAAGATAGAGGATGAACTCTCAATAAAAGCTAGAAGCAAGTCCTGTGTCCTGAGTTTCTCTGTGCAGCTGTTTCTCCCAGAGTGGACCGGGAGCTGGGGATGCCCGAGGCCTGTTGAGGTGGGTATAGGTAAGCCCTATACATCCTGACCCAAAAAGATAACCCTCACCTGAATAAAAAACCAGTAACAATTTTACAAGCATAAATTATTTTACCAACATCACAAATCTGAAAACAAGTTATATTCCTCCAAATATGGCATAGTTCCACTGTACAGAGCAAGGCCCTTATTACTTTGGCATCTATGTTGAGGATATACTGAGAAAAGTAAAATTTGAGATACAAAGCCTAATAAGAAGACTCTTGACATAGTCTGCATAATATATGATAAGGGCTTATAGTACAGTAATTGTGTTATTAGTGGAAAGAAGATAGGAGAGATGTAAAGTTAAAATTGACAAGGTTATATATAGGCAGTGAGGCATGGTGTAGAGTTGAAGATTTCTCTGTTGTTGAGTTTAGTGACTTAAAAGATAGTGGTATTTTATGAAAAAAATAAGAAAAATAGTAAAGTTTTGTATTTTAAAAAATGAAGTATGTTTAGGACAAGATAAATTTGAGACTCCTACATAATATCCAGTGGAATTCCCCTAACAAACTCTTTGTTATAAAGTGGGAATGAAATTCAGGAGGGAGTTTAATGTAGGGACTTTAGATTCTGAAGTCAGTTGCTTGAAGATATTGGATGCCATGGGAAATTATAGAAATCCTAAAAGAGAGAATATGGAGAAAGAAAAGAACAAAACTCAATACAACTAGGAATTCAACCATGGTTAAGGGGCAGAGATGAATAAAAATGAATGACCAGAAATGGGAGAGTAGAACCATGATAGATAAATGTATTGAAAACTCATAGAAGGGAGAGCATTCAAATAGTTTGGAAATACAGAGGATGAAAACTGAGAAAATGAAAATAGGTTGTTATTTTTAACTTTATTCATTTTTATCTTTTTGGAGGGGGAAGGGAAGGAAATTGGAGGTCAAGTGACTTGCCCAAGGTGACAAAGGTAGTAAGTGTTAGGTGTCTGAAGCTGAATTTGAACTGAACTCCTTCTGACTCCAGGGCTGGTGCTTTATTCATTGCTCTACCTAGCTGTTCCAATAACAATGGATTGTTTAAGAGAACTTTGAAGAGAAGTTTCAAATTAGTGACATCAGAAACTAAATTTCAGGCTTAAGGATTGAGTTAGAGGAAAAGCTATGATGGCAATGAGAACTATTATATTTAATTCCATTAAATAAACACTGACATAAAAATAAAACCACATAAAGATATTTTTACAATTCTGCTCATCACATGACCACAGACATGTAAGAAAAATGTTACATTTTCATTAATCATTCTAAATAATTATTTGTTTTTGGTTAAAACTTTAGGAAAGCAAGAATAGAGTTCCATTAAGGAAAGAAAGTCTGCTAGTGTCAACAAGAATAATATTAGAAAGTCTTAGAATCCCACAGCAATTTCACAATGAGTAATATGTTTGTACTAAATTTGCCTCATTTCTTTGGGAGTATTTAATTAGCACAATCCAGAAACGAATAGTAAGAAATGAAGTTAATTACTCTCTTCACACTTCAGAACCTTTTTTATTCCAGTATATAGAAAGATAAGTTATATAGCTGAGATTTTAGGTAAGCAGAAAAAATCAATACAAAAAGAACATTTGCTCAGCTGACAACTTTTCCTGTCTTTCCTTTATTAGGAGCAGAGAAGAACAATCTCCAAGTTCACACAGAACAAGTAAGTTCCATTTTGGGGGCACTCAACAGAAACACAAATATATTGGTCCAGAAGTCTAAAGTACATGTTGCAGTAGATGCTGCTCACCTGCCACAAGGTCATTGAGATTTTTAGCTGCAGTACAGAAACAGCAGAACTCTGGAGACAGAAGTAGGTGATTTGAAATAAGGTCCAGGACTTCAGAAGATACTAGCAAGAAATAATGGCCCATGAAAGTGTGTTTACAGAGCTACTCTTGGCAGAACCTGAAGGGAAAGAGGGGACAAACATTTATTAAACCATATCTATAATTTTGTAAGTCTGCTTAAGTATCAGATACTGTGATAAGCATTTTATAATCATCTTATTTGATCCTTAGAACTCTGTGAAGTAGATGTTATTATTATCTCCATTTTATAGTTGAAGAAATTTAGTCAGATGGAGGCTAAATGACTTGCTTAGACTCACATAGTTATGAAGTGTTCTTTCCACTGATCCATTTAGCTGCTCCTAATGAAAAAGCAACCATGATGACATCAATGTATATCATAGTTTCCCAGGCCCAGGTGACTGTGATGAAGTTTAAGGTGAAAAGAGGATATCAAACTCTACATGATATTATGACTTGATTCCCAGCTTCAGGAACATGATGTTCCTAAGAAACTCCTGTGACATAGATATATTTTTGATATGTGTACTAAAAGTGTTAAAACAGAAGAAGTGAGTATTTCTAATGAAAACAAGTACTAATGGATTACCAAAGATCAATATTTCCAATGGCTATTGGTGCAAAAATTTTAAACAGAAGATTAGTAAACAGACTAAAACACCCCAAACTCAATTTCCTCTTTCCAAACTTGCTTCCTCCCCCAGACCTACACAGTCAATCACTTGAAATCACATCAATTGTTGATGCAGATGCATTCAATTGGCAAAACCCACCTCATTTTTAAATCATTTGGTCCTCCAGTTACCTGCAAACTAGGACATCACAGCCAACTCCAGATATGAGACATGGTCTGATGTTTTCATCTTAGCCTGGAAACATTCCCATTGGGTGGGTGAAAGAAGATCTGTGTGGAACTTTATAGGCAGTATAAGCTTTGTAACAAAATGCAGGGTCATATCTAGGACAGTCATTTATAGGAATTCCTAACTTTTTTTTGTTTTGCACTTTGGACTCCGGTGAATATACAGTGAACCTGTATAACCCAATGTAGAATAAACATTTTTTGATCCAGAAAATTAAAAAAATAAACCACCATGAGGACTGTATGGAAATAAAAGTGACTACAAATATAGATCTATTATCCCAAATTTTAACAAACCCTCTGTTGTGTCCATCTCTAATATATAGGTACATATAGGTAATGAAAAATGAAAGTAATGTGGCAATGTATAATTATATCTGTATAAAATCATGTGTATAACATAGGTCAATCTGGAATATATGTATATCCATAGGCATATGTATATATTTATATGCATATGTGCATATGTGTGTATATATGAATATGTAGGTATATATGTATATATAGTCTACCTGACTCTAGGACTGATACATTGAGCTACCTGTTTGCCCTTCATATAGATCTTCCAATATTAAATCAATGTGAAAATATTTATACTGCCCTAAATAACTAGATTTTTTTATTTCACCAATCAGCAGAATTATTTTTTACATAAAATATGATTGCTTCAGAAGGAAATTAGAAATAGTCACAATATTTTTTACCACAAAAAGTTTTAAACAATAATTGTAGTTTTTAATGTTTATAGGCATTGTAAGAAGCAATACTAAATTTTATCTGTGATTTTAGACCAATGAATTTTTATGATTTCAAAAAGTCTAATTATTTTAGTTGGCTCAGAAAACAGCAGTCACTAAGGATTCAATATGATAAAATACGTAAAATCTGATGTATGTATGCATGTATTTTTTCTGCAGCCCATTTTTCTAACTTGGAAGAATAACAATTTTTACTTAATTACGCATGAACAACTGAGGAAGAACTTGTGTGTTATAAGGAGTACTACCTCTTTAGTCAGAAGACTTGAGAATAGTTTCTGCTTCTGTGGCTCAGTACCACTCTAACTTGGGCAAATTACTTTACCATCTTTTGCCTCAGTTTACTTTGCTATGAAAACTGTAATATAGTTTTAGAAATTGAACTTTAAAATATAATTGAATTCATTTAAACTAATAATCTCATTTAAAATTAACAGATTAACATATACTTAAAAGATATATTTTCAGAAACAAAAATAACAGAAGAGAAAAGTACAACTGTTTTTTTATGTATTTTCATAAATCTATTTACTTTGGGGTTAGACAAATTAAGCTAGATTCCCTTATCTGCTCCTATTATGATGTATTGTTTGGTTGAAATGAATGAACAAAATCTGGTCTTATGTGCATATTTATTTGGAAAAGGGAAGATCATATTAGTAGATACACTAACAGGACAATATTATGAAACTATTTTTAACCTAATAAACCTACACCTAATAGGTATGAAACACTCTCAAAGGTCTATGAAACACACTTTTAAACCTCTATGTGAGGCATACTGGATAGATTTGTGTTCCTATACACACTGACTTGAAGTTGCTATTTAGTAATTATACCTATTGGATTCTTACTCATCATTTAAAGTTCAACTAAAATGTTACTTCATGAATTATCTGCAGTCCTCTCAGTTCATAATTATTTTTGGTCTGCCTCCAATACAGTACTCAATTGGAATGTCAAATGATTATGACATTGTTATAATTTTTAAATATTCTCTCCTTGATTTGAGTTGCCACAAAAGCAAAGATCATGGCTTACTTAATCTCATATGTCCTTCAGTACATGGTGTAGTGATATGACCACAGTAGATATTTAATAATATTGAACTCAATCTAATTTATTTTAATGCTGATTTCTCAGTTGGAGTAATTAAAAAAATAAATTTCCTCATAACAGATTAAAATCTCATATAATTTTGGATCTTGAAGGGAACCTAGAGATCGTTTTATAAAATCTTATTTTATAGAAAACTAGCATCAGGGATGATAAAGACTAAATATCACACTTTCATCAAATAAATAGGGGAAGTGGAATTTTTCAGTGACATGAATAGAGGACTCAGCTTATATCTTTATAGCTGGCAATCACAGTAATAGAAATATATTCACAAGACACATTATAGTCCCATAACTGTAAGCAAAGGAAAAATGAGTTAAAGGCCCACAATCCTATGCTTAAGATTATCTATGAGAATAAAGCTGTCTTAGAAATAATGGAGGAGATTCTAAGGAAAACAAAAAAGAAAAGAAAAAGAAAACTCCCTGTAACTTACAATGTGATACAGAAAAAGGAAAGGGATAAGAACAACTGAACATTTTGACTTACATATTAAATTTAAGAGTTTTCTAACATAAGGTTTCCCAAAAGACTGGGCAATCCCTAAGGAGGAAGTGAATTCCTAAAATCCAAAGGATCATCATGTGACTATATAGTTGTCACAAGGAAAGAATCCAAAGAGTAATGATTAGAAAAGTTGATGACTCTCTCTTAGGAAGGCCAAATAACCATTTGTTAATTTATGTGAATTTGATATGAATATTAATCTGATATAAAAGGGATGTTGTCTTTCCAGGGGATGTATTTGGAGCATGGTAGAGAAATTCCCAAGATTTTCTAGACCTGATACCTACTGTGAAATACTATTGATTTTGAATGGAGACAAACAAAAAAAAGAAGATAAACAATTGCTAGGATTACACCATTGTAAAAATCGGAAGATTTTAGACAATACAGTTAGTATTTTCTTTCAAACCTTATGCCAACTGGAAATAAGCATTAGAATAAGAAGGAAGATTTTACATGATACTGTTAGAGTGGGACTTGGATTTCTGTGAAAATCATTTTAATTGTTAGCAGTTAGGAGTTCTTAGAAGTGGGGTCAATTACAACTAATTAAAGCATAAGCACACATGTACCTGTGTATATATATGAGTATTTCACATTTATACATACACGTTTACACATGTGCACAAGATGAATAAATATGTATCATATATAAGTGTGTATCCACTCATATGCATGATCAGAATTTTACAAATCTGATTAAGAAAACTTTTCATCCTCAATGGAGGAAGTGGGAGAAAATAGCTATACTGAACCAAACCAGATCCTCTAGAGATGGTCAGATGCAACACAGGAAAATAATGAGAGAGTATCAGTAACACATAAGAGAAAATGTCCAAATTTGCTATACTGCTCTATTACTCAGTAGTCATATTTTTACCCTGTTCCTAGTGGGTGGATCAGAGAATCTTATGGAAGGACAGAAAATGGAGATCTCCTGGAAGATAATGAAAATAAGATAGAGTTGTTGATACATAGGTAAAGTGAGTTTTTACTCTATTTTCTACCCCATGCTTTTCATTCAAAAAAGCCAATGTTGAGGAGATCCAATTGAAAATAATTTAGTAGTACTAATTCTTCTTAGGAACTTGATTACCATGAAAAAAATACCTCAATGTTTCCCATTCTCATTGTGTAGCATGCATATATCATACTTACTCTAATTTTGCATGTGAAATTATGCATATCCCTATGCAATTAGAACAAAGAACCACTTAGAGGGCATTATGACTGGGCATAAGATACTCATCTTAATAGGGAAGACCTCATTGTTTTGTCTTTCTATTAACTATCTTCGTTTTCAGGATTGCATTCTCTCCTCCACTCCTAGAAAAATCTGAAATGGTTTCATTCACATTTCTGCTAATGGACCACGTACTATAACAATCCTTTCCAGGTTTTGCAAACTGCTAGTGACCTCTCTTCCCATACAACAGTACATCCATTTTGTAAACACTCTGTATATACTTAAATGTGTCCATTACAATGTAAGCTCTCTAAGGGCATCTCCTATTTAACTTTTGTCTTTATATGATTTTTATAATGCCTGGCACCAAATTACTATTTAACAAATATTTTTATCTAATTGGTTAGCTAAGTCAGTATTTTGCCATATATTCCTTTATTGCTGATGATTGTTTTTGAATGCAGGTTTAGGTACTTGTCTCACAGGTCATAGTATTTACAGGATGAAAAAATAATCATAGAAAGGTTTAGATAAGTTTTTTTCCCACGTAAAATCAGAGGAATGAATTCTTGAGTCTCAAATATTCCTGCAGTCTTGCATTTTTTTCTTTGTGTTGGCCAATAGCCATTGTAGATTCCCAACATATTCTTTATTAAAAAAATCTTACATTCATTAAAAAAAACCTGATATTCATATCTCTCCCTTCTTCTCATGTCCCTACCACCCCAAAAGAAGAAAATGTGATATTAATTATACATAGGAAATCATGCAAAATGTATTTCCATATTAACTGTATTGTAAAAAGAAAATCAAGGAAAGTAAAGAAAATGGGAAAATAGGTTTTAATCTGCACTCACTTCATCAGTTCTCTCTCTGGAGATGCATAACACTTTTTCATCATAAGTCTTTCAGAATTTTCTTGGATTATTTTATTTCTCAGAATAGCTATCTTTCACAGCTACTTATCATTGAGATATTGTTGCTACTCTGTACAGTATTCTCCTTATTCTTCTGACTTCATCTTTCTTTGGTTTGAATAGACCTTCACATTAAAATATATATATATTTCCTTTGTTGTTTTCCTTATAAACCGGTATTTGTCTGATGACAATCGCATACCATAACTTGTTCATGCTGGACAGCTCATTAATTGCAATTATTTGACATCACAAAATGAACTATTATAAACATTTTTATAGATATTAGTCATTTTCTCATTTCTTTTATCTCTTTGAGATATAGACATAGGTGGAATATAAGGTGATCAAAATATATTCACAGTTGTATAGATGTTTGAGCATAGATAAAAATTGTTCTCCAGAATGGATGGATCAATTTAACACTACCAATAGTTTATTAGTGTACCAACTTTCAAACATTTCTTCCAATATATATCATTTTCCTTTTCTTGAAAAAAATATATACACACACACATACACACACATATATGTATATATATGTGTTTAACATATGATTTTAGAACATTAAATTCTGCAGTCTTTTCTCTCCTCCCTTGTCACCCATGCCCATTAGAAAGACAAACAATTCAATACAGGCAGTACATGTGTAGTTATGCAGAACATCTCCACAATGGGCAGTATATAATGTGTAACACTGACCATATTTGCCTCCTTTCTATCCTGCCTTCCCCTTGTTCCATTCTCTACTTTTTCCTTGTCTCTTTACAGAAGTGTGTGCTTCTAACCAACCTCCCCCACAATGTACCCTCCTCTCCATCCTCCCCCCTCTCATCCCTTTTCCCCCTTCTCTCCTGTAGGGCAAGATACTCATTTTAGAGTGTATGTCATTCCCTCCCTAAGCCAAATTAAATGAGAGTAAGGTTGACCCATTCACTTTTTGTCTTCCTGTTCTTCCCCTCCATTGTAAAAGTTATCACTTGACTCTTCTATATTAAATGATTGACCCCATTCTGTCTGTCCCTGTCTCCTCTCATTTTATTCCTCTCCCACCTCTTAATTTCACTTTTAAAATATCATCCCTTCCTATTCAATTGTTCCTGTGCCCTCTGTCTATGAATACATATATGCACACATTCCCATATGTATTAAGATGCATATGTACCCTTCTATATAGACATATACATATGTATACATATACATACATACACACATACATATATACATATATAAACACACACATATATACATTTATATTGCCTTCACCTATCCCTTTACTGAGAAAAGTTACATAAATTACAATTCTCATTTTTCCATGTTGACATGTAAATAGTTAAAGCTTGATAACTTCCTTATGATTTCCATCTTTACCTTCTCTCATTTTCCTTTTCTATTATGTTAGGCAATCCAGTAAGTTTGAGGTGATACTTTTATTTTGCCTTACTCTAATCTATATTTGGATCAACTTTTTTTCATGTGACTATACACAGCTAAAAGCATCAGGATCTCCCATTGCATCCTGGGTCATCTCCAGGGATCCTGATGGATATCTAGTCACTGAATCCAGATGACTGGAGGAGAAAGTGAGACTGCTGACCTTGCACACCCCTCCATCACTCAAATACAAGTCAACTGCAAGTCATGTCACCATTTCCCTGATGCAATGGTCCTCTTTGAAAATGAAGGACAAACACAGAGACAAAAGAGCTTTGATTTCTTCTTTTGAAAATTGTATCTTCATATATTTTGATTATTTATCAATTAGGGAATAGCTCTTATTTTTATAAATTTGATGTAGGCCCTATGTTTCGAAGAAATGTGACCCTTATTGGAGATAATTGCTGTAATTTTTCTCCCAGTTTTCTTATTTTCCTTCTGATCTTGACAACAATAGCTTGTTTCTGTAAAAGTTTTCAAATTTAATGTAATCAAAATTATTCATTTTACTTCCTATTATCCTTCATATCACTTGTTTGGTCATAAAATCTTCCCTGATCCATAGAACTGACAAGTCATAATATCTATGATTCTCTAATTTGCTTATAATATCATTCTTTGTTTATAAAAAGTGCCCATTTTGTCTTTATCTTGATATATACTGTGAGATGTTCGTCTGTATCTAGTTTCTGCCAAACTGCATTCCAGTTTTCTGAGTAATTCATGTCAAATAGTAATTTTCTGCCCCTGAAGTTCAGATCTTTGGGTTTATCAAGCAATATATTACTAAAGATATTTACTATTCTCTACTGTATACTTAATCTATTCGACTGATCCATCACTAATTCTTAACCAGTACTAGATTATTTTTGACTGTTATCATTTTGCAATATAGTTTGAAATCTATTACTGCTGAGCTGTCTTCCTTCACCTTTCCTACTATTTTTGTTTCGGTAATTTGATTGGAGAACTTGTAAATTTATTTATATAGAATTGTATTTTTTATTACTCAACCTACCCATGAGCAATTGGTATATTTCCAGTTGTTTAGATGTAACTTTATATGTTTGAAAAGTATTTTCTACTTGTGCTCATACAGTTCCTAGGTTTACCTTGGCAGGGTAGATGGACTACTAAATATTTTATATTGTCTATAGTTATTTTAAATGGAATTTGTCTTTTACCTTTTTGACATGGTAATTTGCTGGTAATATACAGAAATGCTGATAGTTTATATGGATCCATTTTATATTTTGCAGTTTTGCTAAAGTTGTTATTTTTAGTTAGTTTTATAGTCTACTTTTTTTAGAATTTTCTAAGTATAACATCAACTTATAGTCTACAAAGACTGATGTTTGCTTCATTGTCTGTTCTAATTTCTTTAATTAATATTTTCTTGTCATTGTTAAAGGTAGTATTCCTAGTACAATATTGAATAATAGGGGTAACAATGAACATCCTGCTTTTACCCCTGATCTTAATGAGAATGCTTCTAGCTTTTCCCCATTATAGATAATACTTACTCTTCATTTTAATATAACGCTATTTATCCTTGTAAGAAACTATTCATTCCTATATTATGCAACTTACACATAACAGTTGCTGATTGTTTGCAATACTAGATGTTACTTAAATTTTAATTTGCTTTTAAAATCTTTATTTTAATTTCTTTTTTTAAATGTCAAGGTTTAAATTCTCTGTAAAGTTTTTACAATATTGTTATTACTGTATGATAGCCTAGTTGTTCTCTTCATAATTAGCCTCCATACATGTGAGTCTTCTCATGTTTTTTACTACACTATCCCTCTTATAAATTCTTAGAAAACTGTAATACTCCACCAAAATAATGTGCCACAACTTGTTTGGCCATTCTACAATTGATATGTATCTCATCAATTTCCAACTCTATTTCATCACAAAAAAATATTTTTTTATAAATAGGGTAGATAGGGAGGTAGGTGGAACACTGGATAGAAAAGGGCTTGGAACAAGGAACACCAATCTGACTCAGACACTCACTAGTTGAGTGACCCTAGGCAAGTCACTTAACTCTGTTTACCTCAGTTCCTCATTTGTAGAATTAACTAGGAAAGGAAATAGTGAACCACTACAGCATCTTTGCCAAGACAACCCCAAATGGGGTCACAAAGAGTCAGACATATCTGAACAAATAACAACCAAAGTATAATCAGCAAATTGTTATTTTTAAGGATAGGTAGGTGGTACAGTGGATAGAGTGTTCAGCCTGAAGTCAGGAAGATTTATCTTCATGAATTCAAATCTGGCCTCAGACACTTACTATCTGTGTAATCCTGGACAAGTCACTTAACGCTACTTTAGTTTCCTCACCTCTAAAAGGAACTAGAGAAGGAAATGAAGTATAATGGTAATGTAATTTGACTTTGATCCCTTTGTGTTGGCAAAGGTAGCAGGCATTAGCACATAGTAATTGATCAATCCTCTATTGGGGAAACAGAAGGTATGAACTCCTGTCCCTTAATCCTAATGTAACAGAAAGGGATTGGCTGGAACAGGAAGTTAATGCTGTTTGTATATAAGAAAAAACCCCAGAGAGGGGGAGTGAGATTTTTCTTGGAGCAGGCTCAGTGGAGGCTGAAGAGGAGCTGACAAAACTCCTCCCAGATTTGAGAGAATGATTTTGCATTTGAAAACCTGGATGGAGTGATTTTGATTTTGGTAATCAGCTGAAACTTTTGATGAGTTCAAGGGCCAGCCAGAGCTGCTGAGAAATTGCAGATGATTTCCAAAGGCCAGACAGAGCTGTGGAAGACTGAAGAAGCATGATCTTTATGCAGGTACTTTGGCTGAACTTATTTGTGGTGTTGTTAAGCCTTCACTTCCCAGAGATGGAGACTGGACACTGTGGGATCCAATGTGTAGTAAAAACTGCACAGAGAGCTGGACAAGGACCTGGGAGCTGTCTGCCTTTGAACACAGGTGACGGTTTGGTGAATCCAATTAGGATCTGGTACCATGGAAGGGGATCCAGGGAATCTGAGAGACCACCCCAAGTCAAACTGAAAGAATACCTCACTTGGGTATTGTGTACTGACTGAGAAATTGTAAATTTATTCATGGCCTAGGGGCGGAGGGTCTGTGTAGTTTCTAATGATTGAATAGTGAATAAAGAATGATGATTGATTGAGTAAATGATTGTACTTAGTGATTGATGACTGAATAAGTAATTGGTTTGTAACCTAGTTTGCCCCATGAGTGGAAACCATTGACTCTTTTACTTTGTGTTTGAATTAAGGATTTTGTGAATGCTTGAGTTACTAAGTGACTGTTCTTTGTTCAAAGTTTTGTGGCCACTGTAGTGGAAACTATGTGGCCATTTTCTCTGGTAAGTTGTTGTGAATGCTGTATTTTGATTATCTGTGATAAGTTATAATGTTGTAAATGCTATACCTTGATTAACTGTGAAAGTTTTGCTCTGATTTGCTATGGACTAAATAGAGTGTTCACTATACTGTGTAGTTAGAACATTAAAAGCTGTTCAGAGTAGCATTCTTCTGAAAATCTACTAATGATTGGCTTTACAAGAAGTCCCTAAAATATATTTGTCAAGGAGTGTCTAGGTGGTGCAGTGAATAGAGCATGGGCCCTGGAGTCAGAAGGACCTGAGTTCAAATCCATTCCCAGACACTTAACAGTTACTAGCTGTGTGACCTTGGGAAAGTCACTTAACCCCAATTGCCCTGCATTTCCCTCACAAAATAAAGCAAAAAACAAAACAAAACAAGACCTTTGTCAAGAAAACCCCAAATAGAGTCATGAAGTGTGGGATGTGACTGATAATGAGAAAGCAACAGCAACATATTTTTTTTAACATCTAGGTCCTTTTATCCTTTTTATTTGCTCTCTTAGGGATATAGAACTAGTGCTAATAATACTAGGTGAAGGGATAGGCACAATTCCATAGCTCTTTGTGTATCCACAAAAAGTTTATTAGTGTACCTATTTTCCCTCATTTCTTCAGCATTTGTAATTTCCAAAAAGTATGTGGTGGTACCTCAGAGTTGTTTTAATTTGCATTTCTCTAATCAATAGTAACTTAGAATTTTTTTCTCATATCACTAGATAGCTTTGATTTTATCTTCTGAAAAGTGCCTCTTCATATCCTCTGACAATTTATCAATCGGGAATGGCTCATGTTAGTACAAATATTCATCAATTCTCTATGTATTTAAGAAAAGAGTTATTTATCAAGGAAACTGTGTCAGGTGTTTTATGTACCTTCATCATCTATGCTACATTTTAGAACAATGCATCTTCCCTGATTATCTCTTTTAATTGCATCTCTATTTGATTTTTCATTGTCTGAAGTCATGATTTGCTACCTTTCTCCTTTTTAATCCAGTCTAAGCATAATAGATTTTACTCTAGCCCCTTATTTTAACTCTGTGTGTGTGTCTTTCTCTTTCAAATTTGTCTCTTATGAACAACATATTATTGTATATTGGTTTGCAGCCAATATCAAGTTCTGTTTTATGGGTGAGCTCATCCCAATCCCATTCATATTTATAATTACTATATGTATATTTCCTTTCATCTTATTCTCTTCTATTTTTATCTTCTTTACCTCCTTTTAAATATTCTCCTTTTCACTGCCTTAATAATGATAAAGAATCAGTATCCCAGAGAAGAACATAAACATTTACATTTTACAGAGTCCCTTATGTTTTCTCTTCCAAATTTTCTTTCTTATGCTTTTATTGAGTCTTGTGTTTGTATGTCATTTCAAAAAAAACTTCCTATAACCATTTAACCAAGAATACTTTAATGCCTTTTGTTTCATTAAATATCAATTCTCCCTTCTACCTCCCAAAAACCTTTTATTTAGTTTGCAGATGAAGTTATTCTTGGTTCTATAACTATTTCTTTTGCCTTCCAGAATGTGATATTGCAAGTCCTCTGCTCATTGAATATGCAGTTGCTACAACTTTTGTGATACTGACTTCAGCTCTATAATATTTGAGTTGTTTCTTTCTGAAAGCTTGCAATAACCCCCTTTCCCTCATACTCCCACCCTTGTATGGTGTGATGCCATGCACAGGGGCTTTCCAGAAGAATGCTACTGTGAACTAATTTTAAGGTTCTGATTGTACAGTATAGTGAACACTATTTATTCCATGACAAATCAAAGCAAAGCATTCTCAGAAAATCACAATATTGTTTTCCCAACAGCTTTTTGTTAAAATGGCCACATAGTTTTCACCAAAGTGGTCGCAATGTTTAGAATTAAAAACAAAAGAACAATCATCTAGTATTCCTAAGGAGGTGTGCCTCCTTGCTCAGTCATTCAGTCATCTCAGAATACAATAATCAGTCTTCTACTCATAGGGTGATTAGATTAACTTTTGGTCTTTTATTCAGGAGGTGATAAGTAATCACTTACCTAGCAACAAGTTACTAAGTATCATTAATCACCAACTACAATCATAAGAAAGTACACAAGCTCTCCACCCCTAGGTTTCTAGTAAACTTCAATTTCATCCGAGCATTCAATAACCAAGGAAAGATCTTTTCTTCATCTTGACCTGATGGAAGTTCTCAGCAATTTCCGTTCCTGGGGAGACAAAGTTTAGCACAGTATTCATTACCAGTATCCTCATCAATTCACTTTCTGCCTGCAGAACAGTCTCAGGACCCCTGAAAACATCAGCAAGACCCTCTCCTAGGATTTCTGTAAACATACAAGAAAATCCTTATTCAGGGCTTCTGAGCCAACAGCAAGGCTACAGGACCTCTGCAACAACATTACTATCCTTCCTCAGCAGATGAGTCTGGCAAAACAACACCAAAACAGACAGGCAGAATACTGGCACCACAGCCCTGCTTCTTCAGTCCTCCAGCAGTTTGGCTGGCCATAGGACCCAGAAAAAATCTCAGCTGGCTCCTGGAATCTGAATCAGTCCTCCCAGGTTTTCTAAATCAAAATGATTTTCTCCAGCCTAGGGGAGTCATTCCTCTTCAGCCTTTCGGGTGGCAGCAGCTTCCATCTCCATGATTCTTGTGCAAAGAAAATTCTGACTCAATTGTCAATCCAACAGTAGTAGCCCTGCTTCCAGATGCTCACTGAGAGAAATTCTCTCTCCATCCAGCATAATAGCTTCTTTCACCTGGATCTTGTCAAGAGAAAATTCTGACTGTCTCTGTCTGGGGCTTTTCTTACATATACAGACACAGCATTGGCTTCCTGTTTCAGCAACATCTTCCAAAACCTTCTGTTCCTTTCACAGATGCTTGATTAGTTACTAAGGGCTAAGTACCTGCTTATTTGACATAACAAAAAGGGATCTTCAAATTTAAAATTAATTATCATTACACATGGGAGCGTTAAAATGTGACTTTACTATTTCAGGGAGTTTTCATTTTGGTCTTTTATTCAGGAGATGATAAGTAGGCTCTTTCAATTTCTATCTTTGCCCAATATATTTAAGATATTGTGCAATTTACCTTGATGATATTTTGAAATATATTTTTAGATTTTTACTTTGATCAAGGCTTTTAGGAATTTAAATA
>CM053594.1:161529374-161582286 GCA_028646575.1 Pseudocheirus occidentalis | reverse complement strand
TATACATACACACACACACACACACACACACACATATATATATATATATATATATACTCATTTATATTCATTTCACCTATCCTCATACTGAGAAAAGTTTCAGAAATTACAATTATCCTTTTTCCATGTTGGCATGTAAATAGTTCAGCTTTGATAAGTTCTTTATGATTTCTTTTCCAAGTTTGCCTTCACAAGCTTCTTGTATTTGAATGCGAAATTTTCTATTCATTTCTGATTTTTTTCATAAAAAAGCTTGAGTCTCCTACCTCATTGAATGACCATACTTTCCCCAGAAACATTATACTGAGTTTTCCTGGGTAGGTGATTGTTGGTGTTAATACTAGCTCCCTTGATCTCTGGAATATCATATTCCCAGTCCTATGATCCCTTAATGTAAAAGCTGCTAGTTGCTGTGTTATCTTGATTGTGTTTCCACAGTATTTGAGTTGTTTCTTCATAGCAACTTGTAATATTTTCTCCTGGATCTGGGAACTCCAGAACCTGGCTATAACATTTCTAGGTGTTTTCTTTTGTGTATCTTTTTCAGGAGATGATTGACAAATTCTTTCAAGTTCTATTTTGCTCTCTGGTTCTAAGATATCAGGGCAATTGTCCATGAGAATTTCTTGAAGGATGATTTTTAGGTCATTTTTTTGGTCATGGCTTTCAGGTAGTCCAATAATTTTTAAGTTATCTCTCCTGCATCTGTTTTCCAGGTCAGATTTTTTCAAGGAGATATTTCACTTTGCCTTTCATTTTTTCCATTTGTTTGGATCTGTTTAATAGCATTTGTTTAATAGTAATTTTTCATAAAGTCATTTGCTTCCATTTGCTCCACTCTAATTCTGAACTAATTATTCTCTTCAGAAAGCTTTTGATATTTGCTTTCAGTCTGGCAAATTTGCCTTTTTAAGGCATTCTTCTCCTCATTGGCTTTTTGGACATCTCTTGCCATTTGAGTTAATCTATTTTTTTCCTCTGTAAACTGTTTCCCCCTTTATTTTTCTACACAAACAGAAAGTCTAATAAAATAAAAAAGAAAAAAATGGGAAAAGTTTATTGTTACATTAAGTACTAATTATTATGGTTAAAGAGTCTGTGTAAATGCAATTTTTCTTTAGAAGAACAAGTGTTTTTGTTTTCCAATTGAGAAGTAGCAATATTTTGGAAATTTCCAATAATTAGTTGTATGTCATGTAATGGGGAGAAGTCTTGAATATGGTGTATGATTTGATGACCTTATTCACAGGTTCTAAGCAATCCTTCTTAGTGGCAAATTTTTGTTGCACTCTGATTGCAAACATCCGTGCTTCTGCACAAACACTTCTTATTTCAGCACCTGTGCTATTGGGACACAACCATGCTGACAACTCAAATCTTATATCTCTTTCCACACTCATTGACTGAGCACGAATCTTGAAAATATGTGTCTGACTATCCAGGTCAGGTAAGCTAAATTCAGTCTTTCTATCCAGTCTTTCAGGCTTCATCAGTACTGGGTCCAAAGTATCAGGTCTGTTGGTGGCTATCAGTACTTTAATATTACCTCAAGGATCAAATTCAGCTAGCTGATTCATAAGTTCCAACATGGTACATTGCACCTCATTTTCACCTCCAGTTCCATCATCAAAATGAGCACCTCCGATAGCATTGATTTCTTAAATGAATACAAGGCAGTTCTTTTTGGTTCTGGCCATTTCAAAGAGCTCATGGACCTTTTGATTCCCCTCTCCAAAATATTTCTGTACAAGGTCAGATCCAATAACTCAGATGAAGCAAGCATCTGTCCTGTTAGCAACAGCATGAGCACAAAGAGTTTTTCCTCTTCCTGGGGGACCACAAAGAAGAACATCTTTGGGGGTTTCAATTCCAAGGTTAACAAACCTCTCCAGAAGAAGCAGTAGGGCTTCAACAACTTCTCTTAGCTTCTCAATCTGTTCTTTACAACCACTAACTTCACTCTATGCAATATCAAGTTTTTCTTCCACCTGCATCATGGTAACTGTTGGGTCAAACTTGGGATGCAGGGGAATATGAATTTGATACTTATTTCTGTCCACACCAACTCTCATTCCTTCTTCAATGTCAGTAGGTGCTACCTGATCACTGAGATCAACCACAAACTCGGCAAACTGCTTCACATTGATAATGTATTTTTGGGTCCTCTGAATCAGCATTGATTATCATGTTACACCTTGTGACCTGTAGTGGCTGTTCACTCTGAAAAGTCTGTTTATCTGCAGACAAATCCCAAAGATCTGTGGTAGCCAGAACAGTGTCTGACTCTTTAATGCCAGTGAGCTCGTTGATTTTCTTAAAAAGTTGCTGGATATCACATTCCACCTGTTTGATCTGTCTAGAATAAGTGTTCTCCCCGTATGTTTTCAACAAGGCATTATCACCCTCATCCAGTGCTCAGATGGGCTTATCATCCTTTTCCTCCTCTTTGGTTTTCCACTGATCATTGCCTAGGTAATTTGGCATTTTGGGACTCATAGCTACCTGGGTTCCTTGGAACCATTACACAGCAGCTTCCCCCTAAGTTCCATGGTCCTGATTTAATCTGTTTTTAAGGTTTCTATTCTTCAGTCGGGCTGTTGACTCTATTTTCATGCTTTTCTTGCAAAATTCTCATTTCTCTTCCCATTTTTTCCTCCAATTCTCTTATTTGGTTTTCAAAATCCTTCTTAAGCTCCTCTATGGCTTGTTAACATTTTTCTTGAAAGCTTTGGTGCAGGAGTTCTGACTGTGTTGTCTTCTTCCTATTCTGTGCTTTGATCCTTTTTGTCCCCCAAAATTATCTAAAATTTGATTGCTGTGCTTGGTTTGTTTCCTTTGCCTCCTCATGCTGCCAGTCAATTACTTGACTTTTAGGTTCAGTAGAACTCTGCTTTCAGAGAGGAGAGCTGTGTCCCCAACTGCTGGGGGTTTTGCAGCTGCCACAACTGTTAGGAGGCAGCCATTTCTACAGTCCCCACCAGCTTTGGCTCACTGGTCACACACCTCAGGACTACCACCCAAGGCCTCAAACCTGATCCAAGTAGGGTAAGGCAAGAACACTTAGCCTCTGAATGATGAACTGGCCCCCTGAAATCTGCAGGCTGGGAGCTCTGAAGCAGCTAGGAGTTGGCTGTAGAGCCACCACTTCTGCTGCTTTCTTGCCCTGGGGACTGATGGCTGGACCCACTTCTCTCCCCTAAATTTAGCTGTGTTCCACTGACCTTTCACATTGTCCTTGGGACTTATGGTAATATGGCATTAAGATAATTCTGGAAACTGCCACAGCTTCCAGTGATCTCCTCTCCTGAATATTTCAGCCCTGCTTTGTGCTGGCCACTCTGGGGCTAAAGCCATGGGTTCATGCTGGACTGTTCTGTGCTCCAATGAACCCTTCCTGTTTGCCTACTGTTCTGCCTTCAGTGTGAGCTTCGTTTCTCTGTCATTTTGTGGATTTCAGAGCTCTAAAGTTTGTTTAAAGTCGTATTTTATAGGTATATGAGGTGGTTATGGGGAGAGCTCATGGAGTTCTCCTGCTTCTAAACCACCATCTTGACACCACCCACTCAATTTTTATTTTCTGTTCCAAATTCTCTCCTTTCTTTCCCCCTCTCTCCTACTCATTGACACAAAGAAGATGTGACCTAATATATATTTGAAGACATGCAAAGAAAGTGAAAAAATACTAAAATCTGCACTCACAGTTCACTAGTTCTCTCTCTAGAGATGTAGAACATTTTTCATAATTTCTCCTTTGGAACTGTTATGAGTCATTGTGTTAATTTTAGTAACTAAGTCTTTCCTAGTCCATTATTATTAAAATATTGCTGTTAACTGTTTTCAATGTTTTGCTGATTTTATACTTCATTTTGTGCCAGTCCATATAAGTCTTCCTTGATTTTTTTTCTGAAATCACCACCTTTATCATTTTTAAAACACATTAGGATTCTCTCAAAATTGTATACTACGGTATCTTCAACTGTTCTCCAACTGATGAGTATTCTCTCAATTTCCAGTTCTTTGCCACAACTATAAAAAGACTTTCTATAAATATGTTTGTACACTTAGAAATTTTCTCTTTTTAAAAATCTATTTTGGATATAGACCCAGTTGGGATACTGTGGGACTAAATGGTATTCACAGTTTTATATTAGGCTTAGTTCCAAACTGTTGTTCAGAATGATTACACAAGTTCACAACTCCACCATAATTGCATTTGTGTACTTATTTTTTTTAGTATTTAACATTTTCCTTTTCTGTCATATTAGTCAATATGGTGGATGTGCGGTGGTACCACAGAGTTATATTAATTTCATTTGCCTTATCAATACTGATTGAGAGATGGCAAAGTCAAGATGACTGAGTAAAAGTGGACACTTGCTTGAACTTTCCCACAAACCCCTGCAAATCCAAGCAAAAAATTACTTTAAACAAATTCTAGAGAAGTAGAGTCCCCCAACAGTGACAGAGTGAAACAAATTTTCAACTCAAGATAACATGGAAGGTCTGCAGGAAAGGTCTGTTTCACAAGTCTCAGAGAAGAGCACAGTATAACATGGGCTGATTTGGAATATACAGAGAACCTAGCAAATTGGAACAGAGTTCAGGGCACTGAATCATTAGCATCTGTGCCAGTTTCCAGGTTTCTCAACCCAAAAATGCCAAAGAACTTAAAAGGTCAGTAGGAAATGTCTCTCTGCCTGTGTGAGATTGGAGACCAATCTGGTACAGTTCCAGAGTAGTAGTTGTAGCGGTCACCTGACATTATGACCAACAGATGGTGGGGGGACACAGCAACTGATTAGAGGGTGATTATCTCTTTTCCATCACTGAGGCAGGATTCTCTTGATTTGCCTGTTTTGGGATTTGGATTGTAGTCCTGGGTGGTTGATTATAGTGGGAAAGGAGAGGAAGTCATCCTTGAAATTCCAATGAAGAAAAGAGAGTTTGCAGTCACCCACAGACCAGAGCACAGACCAGGAGAAGAGTAAACACCTCTTCTTTGATCATACAAACTGAAAATTTACAGGTACCTAGAAATATCTATAGCCCCTGAAGTTAGGGGACAGGATGCCCTCCACACAGGAAGCATAGTCCTGCCCTAATAAAGAGTTGAAAAAAATCAAGTTATTGGCTGGGGAAATGAATAAACAGTGTTAAAAAAATGATAGAATCTTTCTTTGATGCCATGGAAGATCAAAACATACAACCAGAAGAAGACAACAAAGTCACATCTCTTATATCCAAAGCCTCACAAAGAAAGGAAAACTTAAGAATTGTTCTCAGACCATGGAAGAATCAAAAAGAAGTTTGAAAATCTAGTAAGAGAAGAAGAGGAAAAATTGGGAAGAGAAATGAAAATGATATAAACAAATCATGAAAAACAAGCCAATAACTTGCTAAAGGAGACCTAAAAAATACTGAAGAAACTAACACTTTAAAATATAGAACAAACCCAAATGGCAAAAGATGTCCAAAAAGCCAATGGGAAGAAAATTGACTTAAAAGTTTCAATTGTCCAAATGGAAAAAGAAGACCAAAAACTCACTGAAAAAATATCTTCTATGAGAAATCAAGAAATTATAAAGTAAAAATCTCCTGATACTCTAGAATCAGAAGGCAAAATAGAAATAGAAAGAATTCACCAATCATCTGCTGAAAGAGATTATGTTTTTGCTTTTTGGAGGGCAGTTGGGGTTAAGTGACTTGCCCAAGGTCAGACGGCTAGTTTTTTGTGTTAAGTGTCTGAGGCCAGATTTGAACTCAGGTACTCCTGACTCCAAGGCCGGTGCTCTATTCACTGTGCCACCTAGCCACCCCACTGAAAGAGATTATGAAAAGAAAACTTTTAAGAATATTGCAGCTAAATACCAGGGTTCCCAAGTCAAGGAGAAAGTATTACAAGAAATCAGAAACAAACAATTCAAGTATTGTGGAAACAAAAAGGATAATATAAAATTTCACTGCTTCTACACTGAGGTATCAGAAGTCTTAGGATATGACATTCTGGAGGTAAAAGGAGCTAGGATTAAAACCAAGGATGACCTATGAAGCAAAATTGAGGATAATCCTTTTTGGGGAAAATGAATATTCAATGAAATAAAGGACTTTTAGTCATTCTTTGTGAAAAACCACAAGTGAACGGAAAATTTTACTTTCAAATACAAGAATCAAAAGAAGTATAGAAAAATAAACAGGAAACAGAAATCATAAAGGAATTACTAATGTTGAACTGTTTACATTCCTACATGGAAAGATGATATTTGTAACTCATGAGAACTCTCTCCCTATCAGTGTAGTTGGAGGGAATACATGGAATACCCCCCCACACACAAATATATGTATGTATGCATGCATGTATGTATGTATGTGTGTGTATGTATGTATGTATGTATGTATGTATGTATATAGAGACATAGGGAAGAGAGTGAGTTGAATATGAAGGGATGATATCCAAAAAAAAATTTAAGTGGTGAGAGAAATATACTGCAAGAAAGAGAAAGGTAGAGGTAGAATGGGGTAAATTATCTCACATTAAAAAGGCATGAAAAAGCATTTACAATGGAAAGGAAGAGAAGGGATGTGAGAGGGAATGAAAGAACCTCACTCTCATTAGATGTGGTTTAAGGAAGCAATAACATACACAATTAATTGGGTATAGAAATCTATCTTACCCTATAGGAAAGTAGAGTAAGGGAATAAGAAAGGAGGGATGATAAACGGGAGTGTAAATGGAAGGAAACGCTTCTGAGGAGAGGCAGGGTCAAAGGAGAGAATAGAATAAATGGGGGGGGGAGGATTGGATGGAGTGAAATATAGTTAATCTTTCACAACATGACTGTTTAAGAAATAGTTTTGCATAAGTACATGTTTCTAGCCTTTATCAAATTGCTTGACTTCTCAAGGAGGGTGGGTGAGGAAGAAGGAAAGGAAAGAATGTGGAACTCAAAGTTTTAAAAATGAATGTTAAATATTGTTTTTTTATTCAACTGAGAAATAAATTATGTGAGAAATAAGGTATAGAAATCAATCTTGCCCTGCAGGAAAATAAAAGAGAAGGGCATAGAGAAGGTTGGAGGGGGTGATAGAAAGGAGGGAAGATAGGGGGAAGTAGTGATCAAAATGAACACTATCTTATGACAGGGGCAAAGGGAGACATGGGGAGAAAATTTGGAACTCAATATCACGTGGAAGTGAATGTTGAACACACTAAAAAATTTAATTAATTAATAAAAAGGAAAAAAGAGAAATGATGGGCAGGTTAACTTAAGAAAAACCTGGTAAGACTTATACAAACTGATGCTGAGTGTAATGAACAGAATAAGGAGAACATTGTATACAGTAACAGTCACATTGTACAATGACTAACTTTGATAGATTTAACTCTCTCAACAATGCAAGGATCTAGAACAACTCCAAAAGACTCTTCATGGAAAATCCTATCCATATCCAGAGAAATAACTTTGGAGTCTGAATCTAAATAGAAGCATACTATTTACTATCTTTTTCTTTTCTTGTTTGGTTTCTTCTTCTTGTGGTTCCCCCCATTAACTCTAATTCTTCTTCACATCACAAGCAATGTAAAAATATGTTCAATATGAATATATAAGTAGAGACTATATCAGATTGTACAACATGATGGGCAATGAGGAGGAGAGGGGAAAAAGTTTTAAGCTCAAAATCTTATGTAAGTGAATGTTGAATAATAAATATATGTAAATTAATTATATTTTAAAAATAGGGACTGAGAACATTTTTATGTGAGGATCAAGAGTTTTGATTTTCCCTCTGTAAACTGATTGTTCATATCCTATAATGCTTTATCAATTTTGGAATGTATCATTTAAAAATAAATTTAGCTCAGTTCAGTATGTACTTGAAAAATGTATTTGATATATTTACCAGAAAAACTTGCTTTAAAAATATTTTCCCCATTTCCTTCTTTCCTCCTAATTTTGACTACATTGTATTTGTTCAAAAACTACAAAAAATTGTCCATTTTATCCTCCATAATCTTATCTCTGTCTTATTTAGTTGTATTTTTTCCTTTCATTTCTATATCATGTAAGAGATTTTTTTTTGCATGTTCCTAACTTGATTGTAATATGCTTTATGTTCCAATTATGTACCCATTTTGAGCTTACCTTGGTATGCAGTGAGAGATGTTGATATTTGCATAGTTTCTGCCAGACTGCTTTCCAGTTTTCCCAGAAGACTTTATCAAATAGTGAGTACTTGCTCCATTACCTTGGATCTTTGGATTTATGACAAAATAGGTTACTGTGGTCTTTTAACTCTCTATGTTGTGTATTTAATCTTTACTATAGATCAAACACCATTTCTTAGGCAATACGGATTTTTTTTATTATCACTTGATTTCTTTGATTCTAAAATGAGAGATTTGTACTAGATGATTCCTAGAGTTCCTTCCAGCTAAAGCATTCTCTGATTCCTCTGAGGAACTCTGAAAAGCCATTGGGATAATCTTCCTACTTAGCACCAGTTTCTTTGGGAAAATGAAATAGAGAAAGAAGGGAGTCAACTGTAGGAACCTCCTAAAGATGAGTTCGAGGAGGGATACACAAATAATTTGTTATGTGATCATGTTATGCCTTATGATTTTTGCCAATTCTGCCTTGCCACAGCTTAGTTTAAAGCCAGATTTGTTTGTGTGTGTGTGTGTGTTGTTGTTGTTGAATGTCTGAGGATGTGATTTTTAAAAAATAACCACATGATGAAAGTATGAGAGGGTATCATTTTATCAAGTAAAAATATACCTCTTGTTTCTTTTAGAGACTATATGTGTCTGTGTATAGTTTATATATACACTACACACATACATAAATAGTATGTATGTATAAAGAATTTCCTTAAACTGAAATACAACTTCACCATGAATTAAATCTACGTTTTCTTATTAAAACTATATTTGTAATTTGCCCTTGTCTGAGTAAGGCCCAATGACATTCACGTATATTCAAATGGTATTGCCATAGATGGAGAAATATCAAATTGGGGAATATAGGTCTTTGACATTTCTCACATTTCCACATTTCTCCATATGATATCTACCCCTCAATGCATTACTACTAAGTATGTGTGTGGGCATAAGAATGGCATTCTTCCCTCCAGGAGATCTGAGGGAGACCTCTGACTCATATGGCAGCTAATATATTTTTTATGTTGTTTTTCTTTGCTGCATAGAGAGCAAACACAAGAAGCGTAATGTCGTCCTGAATTAGGTCAAGGCAGGATGAAGAATATAACTGTTTAAGTTGTCAGTTAGTTCTTCTCAGGAGATCATTTTACCCAACAGATATAAGAATTGCATACTTTCCATAGACTCCAATGGGATGAAGCACTGTGTGCTTCATGCCTCATTGTTTTGAATATTTAACACACTGCTTTCACTCCTGAGCCAAAGTCTAAAAACTGAGACAAATGTTCTATTGCTGACAACAAAGTGAAATATTGATAAAGTAATTAGTTTCTAGTACCATATGTTCTGATTGTTACATGTAGTTATTATGCAGCACAGATTCCAGTGCAGATGATGAGGAGCTCCTTAGTATCACTCAGAGTTGCAGTTTTTACTGTAATGAAGCACAGTCTTCCCCAGCAGGAGACACACAAAGGTAAAATCCAGTTCAAAAATGAGGTCAAAGGAATGAAATCGATATTCAATGAGTTTGTGGATTTGGACAGGGTCAAAGTATCCAGATAAGGCTATACTTTCTTCTCTTAGTTCTCTCTTTCACCTTGTTTCTCATTCCTGGCCTCATTTTGCTTAACAATATCTCTGCTTAGTCATGAGAAATGAAGACAGCAATAAATTACCAGGGCCTATTGCTTCCCAGCAATGATTTCTAGTCTTGAATGAATTAATATTTAAAAATACATAATTATACAATAGCTTATAAGGTTAATTTTATTACTGGATTGTTTCATTTAAAATATATTTATCTACAGAGTTTTTACTTGACCTTAAGTAGTCAGTCAGCATGTGAAGATAATCATTTCCTCTCACAGTCCACTCCTTCTGAACTTCTTCTGTTCTTTGTGTTATTTGGGGATAAAGTCAAGAAGAAAAATAAAGAAAATAAAAAAGAATGTAGTTTTAACAATAAAAAAGAGACACTGAGAAACAACATATTCTGCTTGTAGGATCATTCATTGCTTTCATGTCAATCATTGAGTTTAGAGATATGTCTCAGTATTTGTTTCAGATTTCTGAAAGGGTAAGTGTTTTCAGAGAAAGTGATGCCAGTTGGGGATTCCACTAGGTAACTCCCTTTTCTTCCTTGTAAGGGATATATTTTCTCAAAAGTGAGAAATGCCATAGCTCCAACATGCCATATCATTCCCATGACATGAGATGTCATTGTGACACTCCAATGTATCTCGTAATCTTAACTGCAGAATATTACACTTAAAGATGATTACTTAATGAACACAGTTAACCCAGTTCACCTGC
Organism: Pseudocheirus occidentalis; assembly: GCA_028646575.1. Classification (NCBI taxonomy): domain Eukaryota; kingdom Metazoa; phylum Chordata; class Mammalia; order Diprotodontia; family Pseudocheiridae; genus Pseudocheirus; species Pseudocheirus occidentalis. The sequence continues at coordinate 161,571,815 of CM053594.1, read as the reverse complement.
AAGCATAGGATATTAGGGAAAGGAGAAAAAGCATTATGAACTGAGACATTCCAGATTTACTTAATAGAAAGAAGAACAATTATGGTCAGAGTATACTAGACAGCAGTTGTCTTTTAGTATGGAATCACGAACACTGCTTTTGCCATATAGAACATGAGAGGACTTATTTGGAATTTTTCTCTATCTGTATATATGAAAGCACATAGCTACTGCAAACCATCATGTAGAATTGCTCTTTATAGACATAGATAGCTCTTTCTACCTTTACTCAGCAATAAAATAGTTGGGAGAAATGTAATCTCTTTGGTATAATATTATAGTTTGCTAGATTGGAAAATCTAGAATGCAAATTGGTTTACAATCTGTTTTGTCACTAAGTCACTGCATGACTTTGACCTGTGCATTTAAACTCTGTATTTATTTAATTTGTAAAATGATTATACCTCTCCACTCTACTTGCATGATAGAGGAGAAGTATGGAATGGTAATACATGGACAGAGGGTTTCAGAAAAAGGAACACCTTGCTCAGGTACCCACTGGTTATATGACTCCAATCAATTCTCTTCACCAGTAAGTATTTTTAGCAACCAAGATTATAAGTGGGGAAGCTACGTTCATCATAGTTAGAGCCCTGGGCCTGGAGTCAGACACAGTGGAGTTCAAATCTGGCCTCAGACACTTACTAAGCAAGTCACTTATCCTGTTGCCTCAGTTTCTTCATCTGTAAAATAAGCTAAAGAAAAAGGTTGATTAGAGATGATGATACTTGAATTACCAAAAAGCATAACATTTGTCAAGGATAGACTTAGAGGCAACATTGACTCTAGGCCACCACACTGACATGCGCATTCCTGTGCCTCTTGGATTAAGTCAGCATTTTCCTTTAAATGAATCCATTTCCACTGAAGAAATGCTTAGGAATAGAAAGGAACAAAAGCCAGCTTGATGGAAAATAGAGCTGGAGACACTAGAGATGAAGTCCGGGACTATGAAAAAGAGTTCTTGCAGCAATTTTCATCTGTTTCATCTGTTTATATGAGATGATAAAAATATTTGTGAAGTAAGTTATCCAACCCAGATATCTTCATCCTTCTCTGATTTAACTCTTATATTCTAATTCCACAATACGAGTACATACGGGGTCAATTATAAGACATTGAATTTTTCTGTTTTCCCTACTCTCTTATGTGATACAGTTGAGGGCTAAAAGTTTGGAGGAGAAACAAGACTCCAACCTGAGAAAGCTTTTTGTTTATGTTTGTTTAAGAGACAAACTTGCCTGTTAAAAATGCCATCACCAATAATTAATATAAAGAATTTCTAGAACTAATGTTACTTTTAAACCTATCACTGCTTTCAGTGCCTAAGAAGAAAGATGTTATCAGGGCAAACAGTTTGTAGTTCAAGAGTCATATCTAGAAAAGAAAGCTCTAGTGGCACAGAGCCAGGGTGGCTTCATCTACAATAGACTGCACAAGACTAACTTCATTTTCTTCTCTTTTGGCAAAAGTTAAACTGGACTGGAAGACCAAAATATGCAAAAGTTTAACTAAATTTTAGCAAAACCTTCAATAATGTATCTTCTGAATTCTTATGAAAAAAGAGAGATGAACTAGATGATGACACAAATAGATGAATTTGAAACTAGATGAATGGTATGGCCAGTACACTCATCAACAGCTTAATGTCAAAATTATAGGAAATCTTCTATGAAGTGCCTCAGAAATCATTTCTTGATTTTGTGCTAGGTAACATTTTTATTCAAAGGTTTGGAGAAGTCATTGTACCAAGCTAGATGGGAGAGATAACATTTGGTAATAGAATCAGGATCCATAAATATATTGGCAAATTGGAGGTGCTAGTGCTTCTCATACATTTTTCCCTTAAGATGCCAAATTTAAAAAATATATTAAAAGCCTACACTAAAAATAATTTATGTTGATTGTATTTATTAATATTTACCGTGTTAGAAATTAAAATACCTTTGTATTATTATTAAAATAGTTAACAGATCTCCTAAAAGTATCTCAGAGATCTCACCTTACCCCTAGTGACCTTGGATCACACTTTGAGAAACTCAGGGGTAAGTGAATCTAAGATGATATTTAATAAAGATAAATGTACACCCTTACACTTGAGGTTTCTTTTTTCATCAACTTCATTGGTACAGATTTTGGAAAGGACTTGTAGACACATTTTTCTTCTGAAAATATTCTTGGGGTATATGAATTTAGGGCTCAGTGTAATTCAGCAGCATAATGTAGCCATCCAGAAAGCAAGTACAATGTTGCTGTTGTTGTTCTTGTTATTGTTTAGTCATTTTTAGTCATGTCCAATACCATTTAGGGGTTTCTTTGGAAAGATACTGGAATGGTTTGTCATTTCCTTCTCTAGCTCATTTCTCAGATTAAGAAACTGAGGCAAAAAGAGTTAAGTGACTTGCTAAGGGTCACACACCTAGTAAGTGTCTCAATCCAGATCTGAACTCAGGAAGATGACTCTTCCTGACTCTTGGACCAGCAATCTATCTACTGTGCCACCTAGATGCTCCTAAATTCAGATGTTTCTGACAGTCAAGAAGTGATAATCCCTCTGTTTTCTGTCTGTTCTCTGTCTCAATTTTACCTCATCTAGCATACTAAGTACAATTCAGGCTACCAAACTTTAAGAAGGAAAGAAAGCCATCAGCAATCTAGGGAAAACTCAGAAGCAACAGATTAGGACAATGAAGGACTTATTGTTTAAAAATCAGTTGATAAAAATTGCAAGGTTTAATCTATAGGAGAGACAACTCATAGGGAACATAATAATTGTGCTCAAATTGTGTGGGCAAGTGTAACCATCTCAGGTAACATTTTAGAAATCTGAACATAATTTTAGTAAAGTACCAAAGACCTAGCAGCCTAAGACCCTTGTCTTACTTCCCTGGTCATGAGTTGAAGGTTTTGGTGTGCTTAGCTAATATGTAGGAGGGGAAAGTACATACTCCTCAAACATGGTTACATGCTGTGGCCAGCACAGCCTGGGCCTAGCCACCAGCTGAGAGAAATAAAGAGAAAGTGAGAGAAAGCTTCTAGCTGAATAAGAAAATGGGGAGAGAGACAGGGATGTATCCATAGTCTGTTTATTGCAGAAACATTTCATACAGAGCCAAGGATACAAGAAATCATAGAGCTTATATTCCTTATTTCAGGGGTAACTTTCCCCCTACCACAGCCTAGGACTAATCAGTCATTAAGATCTTTATCCTAGAACCACCTCCAGTTGCACAATAAACCTGGAGTCCTAATCAGAACTTGCAAATTAACTTTCAGTACAGTCTTTAGATATTCAAGAAACCAAGGAGAGCATCCACCCAACAAGATCATACTTTCCTTGCATATCTGCCTAATGCCCTTGTAGAACTGGGGAGCTAGTGTGTCAAGACCCCAGAAAGTCTTGGCCCCCAACAGCTACAGACTTAGTTTCCCCTTGACCTGTACAAATACAAATTTAGAAAGCTTGCAGTAAGACGTACAGACTGGTCATCATGTTCCAAAATCTCCATGACTAATAAGATATCTTCTACTGTCCTGTTGCAAGAAGGAGGGTCATCATAACCCTAAGTCCCCAACATCCAGATTATTCATGAGATATTGTTTCATATCTGCACTGACAAAGTTGATATTCTTCATCTACTTTCATATCTATATTTCTGTTGGTTTTTTCTATTTTTCAATTTTCTTTTCTGATTATAGCTTTATTTTTTTAATTTTCTTTTTTACTTGTATTTAACATTTGAACATTTGATTGTAGAGCTTTAAATTCTAGATGCTTTCCATTTCTCCCTTGTCACCCACCCCCACTGGAAGGACAAACAATTCAATACAGGCTGTACATGTGTAATTATACAGGACATTTGCACAGTGAACATATTGTGAGAGGCTGATTATATGTCCCTCCTTCCTATCCTGCTACCCCTTGTTCTATTCTCTACTCCATCTCTGTCCCTTTACTGAAGAGTGTGCTTCCAACAACCCTTCACCAGACCCTGCCCTCCACTCCATCATCCCACCTCTAATCCCTATCCCCCCTAGTCTCCTGTTTGGTGAGACCCGCAGTTTAAAGTTTATGTTGTTTCTTCCCTAAGCCAAATTCAATGAAAGCAAATGAAGGTAAAGTTATAACAGTTATCCATTGACTCTTCTATATGGGGTAATTAACTCCATTTTGTCTCTCCCTCTCTCCTCTCATTCTAATCCTCTCCCACCTCAGAATTTCACCTTTTAAACTATCTCCCCTTCCTATTCAATTGATCCTGTACTCTCTATGTACACATACATACACATGCTCAGATATGTATACATATGTATATATGCCTGCCTACATAGACATATATGTAGGAATATGTACATACATATATACATATATATATATGTACATTTATATTCCCTAAACCTATCCTCATACTAAGAAAAGTTCTATAAGTTACTATTATAGTTTTCTATATTGGCATGTAAACAGTTCAACTTGATAAGTACCTTATGATTTCTTTCTCATGTTTACCTTCTCATGCTCCTTGTGTTTGAATGTCAAATTTGCTGTTCAGTTCTGTTTTGTTTTTTTCAGCAAGAATGCTTGAAAGTCCTCCACCTCACTGAATGACCATATTTTCCCCTGGAACATTATACTCAATTTTGCTGGGTAGGTGATTCTTGGTTTTAATCCCAGCTCCTTTGATCTCTGGAATGTCATATTCCAGGCCCTTCTATCCTTCAGCATAGAAGCAGACAGATCCTGAGTTATCCTAATTGTGTTTCCACAGTATTAAAAATGTTTCCTCCTGGCAGTCTGTAATATTTTCTCCTTGATGAGGGGGTTCCAGAACATGGCTATAATATTTCTAGGATTTTTCTTTTGGGGATCTTTTTCAAAAGGTGATTGCTGAATTCTTTCAAGTTCTATTTTGCCCTTTGATTCTAAAAAATCAGGGCAATTTTCCTTGAGAATTTCTTGAAGGAAGCTTTCCAAATCCATTTTTGATCGTGGCTTTCACGTAAACCAATAATTTTCAAATTGTCTCTCCTGGTTCTATTTTCTAGGTCAATGTTTTGTTTCAAGGAGATATTTCACATTGCTTTCTATTTTCTTTCATTTGTTTGTAACTGTTTAATATTATCTTGGCTTCTCATAAAGTCATTTGTTTACACTTGCTCCACTCTAATTCTGAACGAATTACTGTCTTCAGAATGCTTTTGAGATTCTTTTTCCAGCTGGCAAATTCGACTTTTTAAGGCATTCTTCTCATTGGCTTTTTTGGGCCTCCTTTGCCATTTGAGTTAATCTGTTTTTTAAGGCGTTATTCTCTTCAGTCAGGTTGTTGACTCTTTCTTGCATCATTCTCATTTCTCTTCCCAATTTTTCCTCTACTTCTCTCATTTGGTTTTCAATGTCCTTCTTAAGTCTATCTATGGCTTGTAGGCAATCTTTATGTTTCTTGGAAGCATTTGGGGTGGGACTTCTGACTATGTTGTCTTCCTCCCATTACATGCTTTGATCCTTTTTGTCCCCAAAAAAGGATTCTAGAGTATTGTTGCTGTTCTTAGTTTGCTTCCTTTTCCTCATGTTGGCCAGTCAATTAATTGCATGATTTTTTAGCTCTGTGGAACTCTGCTTCCAGGGGGAAAGCTCTGTCCCAAATCACTGAGGTTTTCACAGCTGCCAGAGCAATTAGAGGGGTGCTGCAACCTCCACTATCTTTGGCTTGCTGAAAGCACACCCAGGATCACCACACAAGACCACAATCCAGATCCAGGCCGCACAACACAAAAGCACTAGGCCTCTGAACAATCGCCTGGACCCCCTGCAATCTGCAGGTCAAGAGCTCTGAAGCAGCAGGGTTGGGCTGCTTCTTTGCCCTGGGGCAGTTCAGCCAGATCATTTCCCCCTCTCCCAAATTTAGCTTTAATTCCACTGACCTTTCTTTTAGCTTTATTTCTTCTGGCTTGATAAATGCGGAGACTGGCCCAGGTACCGCTGATCCACTGTACTGTAGACTCTGGCTGTGGTTTCTCCTGACCACCCTGGGGCCAGGCTGTGGTTTTTGAGCTGTGTTGGCCTCGGCTCCAAACAAATTTTAGGGCTCCAATACTCACACAAATACAGAAAACACATCTTTCCCTGAAGGCAGCTCAGAACAAAGGGATCATCACAGCAGGCTAAGAGCCAAAACCAGCACAGCCTGAAACCACGGCCTGGCCCCAGGACAGTCAGGAGGAGCTGCAGCTGGAGTCTTCAAGACAGTGGATCAGCAGCAGCTGTGGCAGTTTCCAGATTTATTAAGTCAGAATAAATAAGGACTAAGTGAAAGATCACTGGAATTCAGATAAATTTGGGGGAGAAAAGAGATCTGGCCAAACTGCCCCCAGGGCAAGGAAGCTGCAGAAACAGCAGCCCTGCAGCAGCTTCCACCTGGCTGCTTAAGAGCTACTGGGCTACAGACTACAGGGGGACCATGCAATCACTCAAAGGTTTAGTGCTCTTGTCTAGTAACAATTATGCTCTGAGTGTGAGATCACTCTTCCTTGAGACTCTGCATGTATTTATGAGAAGTGTTTTATTGGAAGATGTTGTTTACGTGTTTCTTATACTCAAAATTTTAGCTTTGAGCTAATCATTAGTATTGATTTTAGAAGTCCATAAGTGTGGTTTAAGGAGCTACAGTTTTAGAAGACATGTGCCATACGGCACTGTATAACTCAAGGGTAGTGGTCATCCCTTCAGGAGAACAGTTCTGGTAGAGTGTCAAAATATACAGAAAAAGACGTATACCTCCAGTCCCATTCTAATGAAACACCCAACTCATAAGACTCACATAAGAAAGAGCATTTTAAAAAATATGATGTGTTCAATTTAGCTCATGAGTCAAAGTTAAAAAGAAAGACCTAGAAATTTAATTCATTAGTTACAATTGTTTTCACTTATTTTCTTGCTTTCAATATTCATTTCCACAAAATTTTGCATGACAAATTTTCTACCCATCTCTCCCCTACCCCCTATTATAAGATGGCAAGCATACTGAATGCCCCTTCTTCCAATCTGCTCTCTCTTATGTCCCCCATGCCCCTGTATTTTCTTGTAGGGCATGATGGAGTTATATACCCTACTGCCTGTATGTCTTATCTCCTGGTTGCAGGTAAAAAAAAATAACATTTACTTTTGGAACTTTGAGTTTCATATTCTCCCCATTCTTCACTCCTCACCCATCCCTTCTGGGAAGAAAAAGCAATTCAATATAGGTTATACATGTATAGTTATGCAAAACATTTCCATAGTAGTTATGCTGGGAAAGACTACATACTTTACCCTTCATACTATTTTATTTCATCCTCTTTTATTTCATTTTATCTTTTGACCCTGTCTGCTTTCAAAGGTATATCTTTCTCACTATTCTCTCCTCAAATCTGCCCTTTTTTCTATGATCTCCCTCTTATCCCCTTCACCCCTACTTTCCCATAGGTTAAGATACCTAATTGAGTGTGTATGTTATTCCTTCCTTAAGCCAAATCCGATCCTTATTCTCTTAAGGTAACTCATTCCCTTTCACCTTCCTGCTCTTCCCCTCCATTGTAAGAGTTTTCTCTTGTCTCTTTTATCTTGACTCTCCCTTTATCCTTCTGTCAATATATTCCTCTCTCACTTCTTAATTTTATTTTATAGATATCATCCCTTCATATTCATCTCATCCTTTGCTGTTTGTCTATGCATACTTGTACACACATGCCCACCACATATATGTGCACACATTCATTGACCTACACATGCATACAGATAGAAAGATAGATAGTTAGACAGACAGACAGGCATAGATAGAGATAGAGATAGAGAGAGATAGAGATAGAGATAGAGACAGAGATAGAGATAGAGATAGAGACAAAGATAGAGATTAGATAGAGATTAGGTAGAGAAAGAGATAGAGATAGATAGATATAGATACAGATACAGATACAGATACAGATACAGATATAGATATAGATATAGATAGGTGTATATTACCTTCAACTCTCCTCATACTGAAAAAAGTCTCATAAGTTACAAATTTTGCCTTTCCATGTAGGAATGTAAATAGTTGAACTTTAACAACTTCCTAAAGCTTTCTTTTCACTGTCAACCTTTTTGTCCTTCTCTTGCTTCTTATACTGAAAGTCAAATTTTCTGTTCATCTCTGGTCTTTTCATGAAGAATACTTGAAAGTCCACTATTTCATTGAATGTCCATATTTTTCCCTAAAGCATTATACTCAGTTTTGTTGGGTGATTCTTGGTCTTAATCTTGGTGCCTTTGACCTCCGGAATATCGTATTCCAAGCCTTTGATCCCTTAATGAGGAAGCTTCTGGATCTTGTATTGCCCTGATTGGTTTCTACAATACTCAGATTGTTTCTTCTTTACTGCTTGTATTTTTCCCTTGGCCTGAGAACTCTGGAATTCTGTTATAATATTCCAAAGAGTTTTCATTTAGGGATCTTTTTCAAGAGGTGATTAGTGAATTCTTTCCATTTCAATTTCATCCACTGCTTCTAGAATATCAAGGATGTTTTCCTTGATAATTTCTTGAAAAATGATGGCTCAACTGTTTTTTCATCATGGCTTTCATATTGTACAATATATTTTTTAAATTATTTCTCCTGGATCTATTTTCTGGGTCAATAGTTTTTCTAATGAGATATCTCACATTGCCTTCTATTTTTTCCATTTTAATCTGTTTTATAGCATTTTGATTCCTCATAAAGTCATTTGCTTCCATTTGCTCTAATCTAATTTTGAAGGAATTGTTTTCTTCAGTAAATTTTTGAAATTCCTTTTCAATCTAGACAGTTATGGTTTTTAAGGCATTCTTCTCCTCTTTGACTTTTTGGGCATGTTTTCCATTTGAATTTGTTTATTTTTTAAGATGTTATTTTCTTCAGCATATTTTGGGAATTCCTTAGCAACCCATTATCTTATTTTTCAAAAATTTCTCACATCACTCTCATTTCTCTTATCAATTTTTCCTTCACTTCTTTTATCTGATTTTCAAAATCCTTCTTGAGCTGCTCCATGGCCTGTGACCAATTCACATTTTTCTTGGAGGCTTTTGATGCAAGAGTTTTGTTTTGACTTTGTTGTCTTTTTTCTGGTTCTATGCATCATCTTTGTCACCAAAAAAAGTAATTCCATATTTTTATTTTGCTTCCTCTATTTTCTCATCTTGCCAGCCATTTACTTAATTTTTGAGCTCTTTTCCACAGAACTCTATTTCTAGAGTGGGAGTGCTTTGCCCCAAGTTTCTGGGGTTTTGTACTACTGTTGTCAGGGCATCTTCTAGTCACCTGCCTCAGAACTGTGAGAAAGGCTGCCTCTCCACAACTTAAACAAGCTTTGCCATGCCAGTGTTCCTTACCCAAGAATCCACACCCAAGAGTGTGACCTAGATCCCAGCAGGACAAAGTAAGAGAATCCTGCCTCAGTGCCTCCAAAGAGATTCCTCAATTGTCTGCTGTTCAGCCACTTGGTACCACCATGATTTGTGGACAAGGAGCTCCAGAAGCAACCACTGGGGTAACAGCTGGAGACAGCTACCACCTCTGGCTCCCCAGGGGCAGGGTCTAGATTGCACTCTTCTCATCCATTTCCAACATAGTCTCCCCACTGATGTTTTACTTTCTCTTTGATGTTTATGTCTGGAAAATGCCACAGCTGCCAGTGAACCAATCCCCTGAAGTCTACTCAAGAAGGACTATGCTCCACTCCCATGCCCATGCTATAGACCCTTCCTGTATACCTGCGTGACTATCTTCAGGGGGAGGAGGGGTTGGTGGGTGGGAATATTTATTTCTCTCTGTCTCTTGGTGTATTCTGTAACACTGAAATTTGTTTAGTCATTTTTTTAGCTATTGGAGGGTATTGGAGGGGGAGTTCGAGAAAGTTCCTGCTTTTACTCCTCCATCATGCCCCTCTCCCAGCCATTACTTACAAATACAACAGAATTTTTTCAGTTTGTAATGACAGCTAATGAATTGGAATTGTACTTTTTATTTTGTTGAAATTTTCCAGTATGACTTTCCCATCCAAAGCATTTAACCATCTGCCTTTAACTTTGATGGCAAGCTTTTCTATGGGGAGATTTTGTTCATGCTTTGAGTACATCAATGTTTTCCACTTCATTTTCTCTGCTTCTATTAATCTTCTCTCATCCTTTTTTTAACTTTTATTTTTATTTTATATCATCCATTTCCATGAGATTTTGATTTACAAATTTTCTCCCTATCTTTCCCCTACTCACCACCCCAAAACAGCCATCCCACTGCATACCCCCTCTCCCCAATCAGCTTTCTTCTATATCCTCCCCCATTATGCATCTGACTTTCTGGTAGGGCAAGATGGATCTTGCTACCCCAGTATGTGGAAATTTCCCTCCTTCATATTCCACCCCACACTTGTTCTATTTTCTACTTTGTCCCTGTCCCACTACAAAAGTGTGTGCTTCTAACAACACTCCCTCCAAACTCCCCTCCCCTCCATCTTCCCTCCTCTCATCCCCTTCCCTCCTACTCTTCTGTAGGCCATGTTACACAATTTAGAGTGTATGATATTCCTTCCCTAAGCCAACTTCAATGAAAGGTTGACTCATTCCCTTTTGCCTTCCAATTCTTTCTTTGCATTGTAACAATTATCCGTTGCCTCTTCTATATGAAAGGATTAATCCCGTTCTGTCTCTCCCTGTCTCCTCTCATACTATTTCTCTCCCAACTCCCAATTTTCCCTTTTAAAATATTAACCCATCCTGTTCAAGTGAGCCTGTTTCACCAGATACACTTATCATTTTTCCATGTTGGCACATAAATAGCTTAACTTTCATAAGTTTCTTACAAATTCTTTTCCATGTTTACTTTCTCATGCTTCTTGTATTTGTCAAATTTTCTATTCAGTTCTGTTTTATTTTTCATCAAGAATGCTTGGAAGTCCTCCACCCCATTGAATGACGATATTTTCCCCTGGAACATTATGCCCAGTTTTTCAGAGTAGGTAACTCTTGGTTTTAATCCTATCTCCCTTGATCTCTGGAATATCATATTCTAGGCCCTATGATTCCTTAATGTAGAATCTGCTAGATTCTGGATTATCCTGATTCTGTTTCCACAGTATTCGAATTGTTTCTTCTTGGAAACTTGTATTATTTTCTTTCTTTTCTTTTTTTCTGCTTTTTGGAGGGCAATCAGGTTTAAGTTATTTACCCAAGGTCACATGGCATGTGTGTGTGTGTGTGTGTGTGTGTGTGTGTGTGTGTGTGCTGTGTCCAAGGCCAGATTTGAATTCAGATCTTCCTGACTCCAGGGCCAGTGCTCTATTCACTGTGCCAATTAGCCCCCCAAACTTGTATTATTTTCTCTTTGATCTGGGAACTCTGGAACCTTGCTATAATGTTCCTCAGAGTTTTCTTTTTCACATCTTTTTCAAGAGGTGATCTGTGAATTCTTTTAAGTTCTATTTTGCCCTCTGGTTCTAAAATATTGGGGTAATTTTCCTTGAGATTCTTTTGAAGGATTCTTTCTAGGTTCTTTTTTGTATCATGACTTTCAGGTACTCAGTAATTTTTAAATTGTCTCTCCTGGTTCTATTTTATAGGTCAGTGTTTTTTCAAGGAGATATTTCACATTGCCTTCTATTTTTTTCATTTGTTTGAATCTGTTTAATAGTATCTTGATTTCTCATAAAATCATTTGCTTCCCTTTTTCTTCACTTTAATTCTGAAGAAATCATTCTCTTCAGAAAGCTTATGATATTCTTTTTCCATCTGGTAAATTCAAATTTTGAATGCATTTTTCTCCTCATTGGCTTTTTGGGCCTCTTTTGTCATTTGATTTAATCTATTTTTAAGGTGTAATTTTCTTCAGCCAAGTTGTTGACTTTCTTTTCATGATATTTTTTGCATCATTCTTATTTCTCTTCCCAATTTTTCTGCCACTTCTCTTATTTGGTTTTCAAAATCCTTCTTATGCTGCTCTATGGCTTGTAACCAATCTACATTTTAATTTTGTTTGTAAGAAACCAATGTTTATTTTCCATAAGCATTCTTTTAACAGTATTAGAGCATGTGGGTTTTAAGACCATTCTACCTACTCAGTGGTCTGAGCAGTGGGAACAGCAGACCAAGCCTCAGTAGCCAGCTGAGCACTCCAATCTTCAGTGGGGAACTGTTCAGTGGGCACAGATGGGACCTGTACTTCCTCAGACCAATCAGCCACCTCTGGTTGAGTAGGAGTGAATTCTGGGGTAGGTGTAGTCCATTCGCCCTTAAATTCCTCCTTTGTCACTGCCTTCTCAGCTGCGGCTTGCTCTTCCTTTTCAATCTACTCTGGATCCCTGTAGAAGTAAAGATCAGGCATAACCTCCAATAGGTGTTCCTGGGAGATGGTACCACACATTTGTAGGACTTCACAGGCCAGCATCCACCACGTCAGACCCACACAGTGAGCTCCCTTGTTGTTACATGTAATGACAATGTGCGCATTGCAAAGTGGGGAGTCTGTGTTGCACAAGGCAATGGTTGGAAGGTTAAAATACAATGCTTCAGACAGAGGCTGGTGATCTTCCCAAGGATCAGTGACCACCAAGAGGCCAGGTTCCCTGAAAACTGCTTTAATCTGGTTAATGAAGGTGCCCAGTGTGAAATATCCAGCAATAGGTGTGGTGCCAGTGACAGCAGAAAATTTCAGAACAGCTCACTGGCCAGTGTTCCTGGATGAGTTGACACTAACATTGGCTGGGTTTTCAATGGCAACAATGGCATCAGCTCCCAGCAGAAGTTTTTCCAAAGTTCTCTTCAAATTAATGATGTAGATTCCATCACTTTTTCTTTTGTAGATGTACTGTTCCATCTAGAAGTCCAAATTGGTGCCACCCAGATGGGTTCCTGCAGCAAGGAATTTGAGGACATCCTCCTCCTTCATCTGGAAGACATTTGGGCTCCAGATATTGTGAAATTTTCCCTTTAATGTTACAATGGAAACTCAGAACAATGCCGTATGGAACCCTCTTCAGGGCAGCGTGGAATAGCCAGTCTACATTTTTCTTGAAAGCTTTTGGTGCAGGAGTTCTGAATGTGCAGTCTTCCTCCCATTCTATGCTTTGATCCTCTTTGTCCCCAAAAAAGGAATCTTAAGTTTCATTGCTGGGTTTGTTTTGCTTCCTTTGCTTACTCATATTGCCAGTCAATTACTTGACTTTTAGGTTCAGTAGAACTCTGCTTTCAGAGGGGAGATCTCTGTCCCAAATTGCTGATATTCTTTGAAGCTGCCAGAGCTATTAGGAGACTGCCATTTCTGCAGCCCCCACCAGCTTTGGCTCACTGGAAACACACTTCAGGGCTACCACCCAAGACCACGATCTCAATCCAGGCAGGTTAATGCAAGAGCACTTAGCGTCTGAATGATCACTTGGTCCGCCTGCAATCTGCAGACAGGGAGCTTCTGAAGCAGCCCCATAGAGGTGGTTGCAGGGCCCCTTCTTCAGATTGCTTTAAGCCCTGGGGCAGGTGGCCAAACCCTCTCCCCAGAATTTATCTGAGTTCCACAGAGTTTTCACTTAGTCTTTCTTTCTTATAGCTTAGTAATTTTGGAAAACATCAAAGCTGTCAGTGATTCACACTCCAGCCACAACTTGTTCTGGTGGCCTTAGGGCTCCAGCCACAGGTTCATGTGGTGCTGGTCTGGGCCCCTGGGGCACTATGATGGTTCCTTTTCCTTTTTCCTGCCAGGCTGCCTTCAGCAGGAGATTTGCTACTCTGTCATTTTGTGAGTTCTGGAGCTTTAAATTTTGTTTAAATTCATATTTTATAGGTATTTGAGCTGGTTATGGGGAGAGCTGTGGAGTTTTGCTTCTTCTATGCCACCATCTTGACTCTGCCACCTCCAATATTCTCTCATTCTTAATGCCAATTTGGGGAATGGGAATTTTTTCCCAGTATTTGTTCATTTTATGAGTTTTTATTAGCTAAGTGAAAATGATGAATATGGAGTAAAAGAATGCCAAAGATTGTCAAATTGGTTAACTATATTAACCTACTTTGAATGAGTATGTGTGTGTCACAGTTGTATGTATGTAGCAGGAACTTCCTCCAGGTTTTATCTCTGACAAGGATGTTATAGTTAAAGAATGAATGGTCTCTTTTTATTTAAACTGTGTCAAAGCAGTTATGCAAGGAGAAAGAAAATCTATTTGTCAACAGAGTATTTTGTCAGATGGCACCAAAGACTCATTAAATGACCCTTTTTCAAACTGAATGGTTCTTTATGTATTGTCTAGATTAAACCCCACTTTACACATTTAATAGATTATGTCTTATTTTTAATATAGACCAATCTTAACATTCTGAAAATGAGGAAACTGAGATCCAAGAAGATAACGTGACATTCCCCAAATAATATTGAGTAAATAGCAGAGCCAGAAAGTGAACTCAACTTCTTGAACTCCAAATGCACCATCCTTTCTATTATTCTATATTGCCCATGCCTACCCCGAAAGTATGGAAAACCTATACTTCCCAGATGCATATCTATATTCCTGCAGACTTTAATCTTGAATTACGCATAGTTTCCTCTAATATCTGGCCTTTTGTGGTTCATATAATAGGGAAGAACATAAAAAGAAATATGAATAAAATATTTGCAAATGTGTATTGATGAATATGGATCAAATTTACTTTCATGAGCTATGTCAAATTCAATATCAAGGCTAAGTTGTGTAAACTTTCATTAAATTAGACAGCTAACAAAGCTTATTATACAACTTCTAATGGAAGAAATTTCTGAACCCCATTGCCTTTTCTCATAGTTTTATGAATGACAAAGAAACAGCATTGTTTCTTTCTTGATCCCAAAATCTGTTCCAATTGCCTAGGACAAAATGCCTACCAGATTGTTAATTTTTCCCTAAAATGTACATATTTAAAATGAAGGTTTTCTGAGTTTTTTGGTTTTCCCAAACAGTTGACAGCTCTTCATGTTCTCATATTTCAATTAAGCCATCATTTTAGTTTAAAATAAATTCACATTTAAAAGTAGAAAACACAAATTTAGTTGGAATATATTTCTGACAAAGAAGTAAATTCCAAAATGAGCAAGTAAATTTACAAAGTCAAAAATCATCACTTTTTGAAGAACAGAGTTTATTCTCTATATTCCTCTGCATAAACATAGATTCATCAAGACAAAGGTGTTTACTTCATACAAAACTACAAATACAGTGACTCTCATTATAAAATCAATATATCCTCAGTCATGCAGACTCAGACAATATATTTAACTAAAAAATACACCACTGGTAGTTGAAATGATAAAAGTATCAATAATCTTTATTGCAAATAAAATTTTTAAAAGTAAATAAAAAACTGAATATTCTACAAAGTCATGCTTTATAAAATAATCTCTATATAATTGATATATATATATATTTACAATTGATACAAATTTGAACTGAAATTATTAATTTTATAAGCACAATTTTTAGTTCAGTATTCAGATCTAAACTCCTACATTCTCAAATGTCTCTTCTGATTCATCAGAAAAGGGAATACAAAGACCTGGATTTTGAATCAGAACTCTAACGGCACTAATTAATTAACATTGTGCTGCATATACTTGTATATGCAAATGTTTTTGTCCATCCTCCAATATCCTCTAAGTTCCTTTAAGTTAGGAATTGTTTCAGTTTTGTCCTTACATCCACATTGCCTGATACTGCTTACCAGGATCTTGTAAGGTTGTGCTTGAATACAAATCCCATGTCACCTGTCCACCACCTGATTCATGGCCCACAAGTGGCCCACTGTTAAGCCCCTTTTTACTTCTGTTTTTGTCCCTATCCTAACAATCCTAAATCCTGTTATAGCTTGGAACAGCAGTAAGGCATGACTGGGCATTGCTAAGGGCAAAGTTCTCTGTTAGGTAGATAGATAGATAGATAGATAGATAGATAGATAGAGAGAGAGAGAGAGAGAGAGAGAGACAGACAGACAGACAGACAGACAGACAGACAGACAGACAGATAGATAGATAGATAGATAGATAGACAGACAGATAGATATAGATAGATATATAGATATAGATATAGATATGTAGATATAGATTTTTTTTTTCTTTCCTTGAATCATTATGAGTGAACAAAGTGCAACTCAGGGTTATGGTGCAACATAGAGACCCTGTCTTGTTCTGTTAACCAACGGGGTCCCCACACCTTCTGCCTAGAACATGACCCTAGCTTGTCCTGGGACTTTCCAGTTCCCCCATACCTGATGACCTACTACCCTGTTCTGGAAAGAGCTGACTATCCCTGTTCTTCCAAGGGACGCCTGAGTCACAAGAAAACAGCACTTCTGTACCCTCATGCCATATTCCAAAATTAGCCCTGGACTATAGATCTAACCAACGGCTACACTTTTGCTTTTGTACATCATAGCCTCTCCTAGCTCCCCTCCCTGATTATGGTTTTGTGGTTTTGGTCTATAAAATCAAGTCTGTAAGCCCAAAGATCACTACTCATTTGAGTGGATACACTCAGGTAGTTGCACATTTAATTAATAAATCCACACCTAAATTTATCTTGAACCCAGGTCTTGGCTTGCTCCTATTTTCTGCACAACAATATACTAGTATCAAGTGCTTAACAAATACCTGGATATAGTTTGGTTGGTTAGTGCAGTGTAAAGGCATGGAATATGGAACTAGGACTTAGTTTCAACATTAGTCTCTGTCACATATTACCTGCGGAAGCTAGGGCAAATCATTTAAACTGTGACTGAGGTTTGCTCAATTAAATGAGACTGGACTAAATGATTCAAAGTTGCCTTTCTAGTTCCAACTCTAAGACTTACAATATAACTTAAATCTCAGTCTCTCTTTATAAAATGAAAGTATTATAATAGATAATCTCTAAGATCTTTTCAACTGAATGGCTAGGCAATAATCTGTAAGATGAAGGAGAGAGTGGATTCTGGGAAGATGGCAGAATAGGTAAGAATACTTTAAGTTTTCCAAAATTTCTCAACAACAACAGCAAGAACACCACCACCAACAAAGATCATTGCCTCAGACTGAATGTAGAATAGAAGAAATAAATGAAAGTTAGAGTTAAACAGTTATTCTTCTAAGACAATTTGAGAAGACCGCAAGAAGACCCAACCTCCAGAAACTGAGGTCAGACCCACTGAACTATAAACACATTTAGGCTGACTACAGAAACAACAAACAATAAGACCTAGGGGCAGCTTTTTTGGGAGAAAGTGACAGTCTTAGAAATGGTAATCTCAGAGTCTGTCAAACCATGGTGAGAGTGAAGCACAGCCCAGTGCAGTATGTTCCAGCACATCCCCAAACCCAACAAACCAGGAATAGGCCTTGGAAGTCACTGGAACAGGAGAAGAAACTGCTTCTTCTGGAGATCTCAAGCCAACAACAGTAAGAGAGTTAAAAAAAAACTAGTCAGAAAGAGATTGCAGGAGTATCTTTGTTAGCACTGAGGCAGGACTTGTTGCTTTGCCCATACTCAGAGCCAGGTCATAGACCTGGGTGGAAGTCCCATTGTGAGGAGGAACATTAGCACATTAGAACTTGTAGCAATGGTGGAGAAGGAATCCTCCTTACAGTTTCAGGGCAAAAACAAAAGTTCTTGTGATCACTTGCAGATCAGAGCACAGCCCAGTAGAACAGAAATTACAGCTTTCCTTAGATCATGCTATCATGGATGAATTGAAAATGTGCAGGTCCTTGAAATATCTCTGAAAACAGATGCAGAAAACCCTGAAGTTTTGGACAATGGGACCTCCACCCAAGAAGTAGAAACTTACTTTTACAAAGAGTTAAGAGTCAATGAATTGTCTTAGAAAATATTCCAACAATAGAAAAGTTTCTGACCATGGTAGTATGGAGATAAGGAATATTAAACAAGCACACAGAAGAAGAAAATAAAGTAAAAGATTCCACACCCAAAACTTCCTGCCAAAAATGTCAATTTGGTGCAGGCATTGGAAGGGATAAAAAAGGATTTTGAAAATCAAGAGAGAAAGAGGAAAAAAAACTAGGAAGAAAAATGTGAGTGGTACAAGAAAATTATGAAAAAGTGCTAACAGCTTGCTAAAAGAGTTTGGTAAAGGAGACACAAAAAAGAAACTGAAGAAAATAAAAACTTAAAAAAACAGATTAGGTCAAATGGTAAAAGAGATTCAAAAAAGTCAATGAGGAGAAGAATAACTTAAAAAGAATTGGTCAAATAGAAAAATATTCACAAAAATTCATTGAGGAGAAAAAATGATTCAGAAAACAAAATTAACAAATTTGGCCAAATGGAAAAGGTGGTACAAAAGCTCGTTGAAGTTAATATTTCATTAAAACCTATATTTGAGCAAACTGGAAGGTAAAACTTTATGATAAATGAAGAAACAATGAAATAAAAACTAAAGAATGAAAAATAGAAAGCTGTCTCAAATATCTCATTGGAAAACCAATTGACTTGAAAAATAGATGCAGGGGTGTAGAGCCAAGATGGCAGAGTGAAAGCAGGAACTTGCTTGAGCTCCTCCTCCAGCAACATCAAATACCACTAAAAATGACTCTAAATAAATTTTAATGCTACAGAACCAAAGAAGTGACAAAGAGAAAAAAATCTCCCACTGAAGGCAGCATGGCAGGTTAAAAGGAAGGGTCTATTTCACCAGTCTGGGAGAGGAGTGCTGTCCTACATAGGCTGTGCCAACCTAGACCAGTGGTACAGACCAGCCAGAGAAGACTTCAGGGGAGTGAATCACTGCAGCAGTGGCAGTTTCCAGACTCTTCAATCTTCAAAAGTCAAAGAGAAAATAAAAAGTCAGTAGGGGAACTCAGTTGATCTTACGTGAGAGAAGAGTGGGATCCAGTCATTACTCTCAGGGCAGTGGAGGTAGTGGACATCAGCAGCTGCTGCCATGGTACTTGCTTCCAGAGCTCCAGGTCCACAGATAGGGGGATAATTAAGCAACTGTCCAGAAGGTAATTGCATGACTCTCTTTGCTTGCAATTAGACATGAATCTCTTGCTTTGCTCTGCTTGGATATGTGTCACAGTGTTGGGTGGTAGTCTTGGGGGAAGGAGCACTCGGGTGGCCAATCTTGTTGAGGCTCTCAAGACATAGTCCTCCTCATGGTTCTGATTCAGGTGGCTAGAAGAAGCCTTAACATATAAAATCCCAGTAATATGGAACACAGCACTTTCCACTCTGGAAGCAGAGTTTTACCAAAGCAAAGATCTCAAAAGTCAAGCAATTAGCTGTCAAAATGAGCAAACAGAGGAAAGAAAATCAAGTTATCAAAATGTTTTTGTAACAAAGACAATCAAAACATAGAACAAGAAAACAAAAAGGTAAAACTCCTTCATCAAAGGCCTCCAAGAGATATATGAACTTATTTCAGGCCATGAAGAATTTCAAGAAGAATTTTGAAAATCAAGTAAGAGAAGTAGAGGAAAACTGGGAAGAGAAAAGAGAATGATGCAAGAAAATCCTGAAAAATGAGTCAATAGCCTGCTAAAGCAGACCAAAAAAGAATACCAAAAAATAACACCTTAAAAATAGATTAACTCAAATGAAAAATGAGGTGCAAAATACCTATGAGAAAAAGAATGTCTTAAAAAGCAGAATTTAACAGACGGAAAAGGAATTTCAAAAATACACT
This sequence comes from Pseudocheirus occidentalis, assembly GCA_028646575.1. Classification (NCBI taxonomy): domain Eukaryota; kingdom Metazoa; phylum Chordata; class Mammalia; order Diprotodontia; family Pseudocheiridae; genus Pseudocheirus; species Pseudocheirus occidentalis. Next base: position 161,552,095 of record CM053594.1, on the reverse strand, counting down.
GAAGAAAATAATTCCTTCAAAATTATATTGGAGCAAATGGAAGCTAATGACTTTATGAGAAACAAAGACGCTATAAAACAGATTTGAATAAATGAAAAAATAGAAGGCAATAAGAATTATCTCATTTGAAAAATCACTGATCTCGAAAATACATCCAGGAGAGATTATTTTAAAATTATTGGACTACCTGAAAGCCATGATCACAAAAAGGGCTGAAACATCATCTTTAAAGGAATTATCAAGGAAAACTGGCTTGATATTCTAGAACCAGAGGTCAAAATGGAAATTGAAAGAATTCACCAATTGCCTCTTGAAAAAGATCCCAAAAAGAAAACTCTTAGGAATATTAAAGCCAAATTCCAGAGTTCCCAGGTCAAGGAGAAAATATTACAAGCAGTCAGGAAGAAACAATTTGAACACAAGATGTAGCAGCTGCTGCATTATGGATTTATGGGCTTGGAATACAGATATTCTGGAGGTCAAAGGAGCAAGGATTAAAACTAAATAATCATTTACCCAGCAAAACTGACCATAATAATTCTGGGGATACATATGAACATCCAATGAAATAGAGGACTTTTAAGCATTATTGATGTAAAGAGCAGACGTGAACACAAAATTTGACTTTCAAATACATGTAGCAAGAGGAGAATGAAAAGATGCTACTGGACAAGCTCTGTGTGTTTTCTCTTTTGATGTCTCAGACACCAGATGAAACAAACTCACACCAGATGTAAAAAACAACTCACATGTCAAAGAGCATGACCTTGGTTCCACCCTGAGCTACAGACCTTGGGATTAAAGCAAAAGATAAAGAGCTGCTGCAGATGGAGTTTGCAGATGGACCTGGGGGAATCCTGATCAACTTTCCCAGTTCCAGCTTTGCTGAATGTCCCATTTGTATATAGAATCAGTCAGATGCAGTAACCTAAACACAAATCTCCCCTCTGATGACTTTGCACATTTGCTCACACATCTGTAGAGCACAAAATTCATAGTCAACTTCATTTTATTCTCAGTCCTCTAATTCTTATGTTCTCTTTCCCACTGCAGCTCATTGCTCTCTCTGCTCCTACTTAAAGCCTTTCTCATTAGCCAAAACAAGATATGTGATCAGAGGAGTCTATCTAGCTATATTTATTGACTTGAATGCTTCTCTTTGAAGTGAGTACTCACTTCACAACAGATTCCCACCCAGATGTGCCTGAGAACCTGGACCATTAGCCTGAAAATTTCTTGAGGACAGGTGCTGTCTTTTGCCACTTTTTGTATCCCCAGTGCTTACTACAATTCCTGGAACATAGAAGGTGCTTAATAAATGTTTATTGCCTAAAACATATAAATCCAGGAGAAATAATTAAAAATTTATTGGACTATTTGAATGTGATTAATAAATAAAAGTCTAGACAACATCTTTCAAAAATTTATCTAGGAAAGCTGCCCTAACATCCTGGGAGAAAGCAGAGTGTAAAATTGAAATTGAAAAAATCTACCAAACATCTCTCAAAATATTCATAGGAATTACATTGTTCCCAGGTCTAGGAAAAGGAAACAGTTCAAATGTTATTGCAGCATGGTCAGAATTACACAATATTTAGCAGTTTCTACATTAAAGAATTGGAACCTTTGGAACATGACATTTCAGAAAGCAGAGGGGCTAGAATTGCAACCAAGAATCAGCTACCCAGCACAACTGAGCATAAACCATCAGGGGGGGCGGAGGTGGAAATGAACATTCAACAAAGTAAAGGACTTTCAAGAAGATGATGAAAAGACCAAACCTGAATAGAAAATTTGACCTTCAAATAAATGCTTCAAGAAAATCATAAAAAGGTAAACAACAAAAGGAACTCATGAATGACTTAAGAAGATTAAACTTACATTCTTAAGTGGGAAGATATTTGCAACACAAGAACTTTCTCGTTATCAGGGCAGTAGATGGAGTATACAAAGACAGAGGAAACAGGTAGGAGTTGAATATGAAGGGATGATGTCTACAAATATAAAAATTAATCCATGAGAGAGGAATGTACTGGGAGAAAGGGAAAGGGAGAGGTAGAATAGAGTAAGTTATCTCACATAAAAGAGGGAAGAAAAAGCTTTTACAGCAGAGGAGAAGAGGGAGATTTAGAGGAAAGAGAGTGAACCTTATTCTCACCAGAAAAGACTCAAATAGGGTATAGGAACTGTATCAGTTGGATATGGAAATCTATCTTATCCTACAAGAAAGTAAGGGAAGAAAGAGTCAAAGAAGGGAGGCAAGGTTGAAGGGCAAGATAGCCAAAAGCAAAATACTTTTGAGTAGGGACAGGGTAAAACGAGAGAATAGAGTAAATGGGGGAGAATAGAATAGAGCAAAATACACTTAGCAATAGTACTGTGGAAAAAAATTAAGCAAGTTTCTCTGATAAAGGCATTTCTCAAACATATGGAGAACTAATTCAAAAATATAAAAATGGGAGCCATTCCCCCAACTGAGAAAGGATCACAATATATCAGTTTTCAGATAAAGTAATCAAAGCTCTCTATGGCCATATGGGAAAAAGCCTTAACTCATTGCTGATTGGATAATTTTTTTAATAGAACTTTTATTCTTTTTTCTTTTTTTAGCTTTTTGGAGGGCAATTGGGGTTAAGTGATGAGCAAAGTCACACAGCTAGTTAGTGTGTCAAGTGTATGAGGCCAGATTTGAATTCAGGTCCTCCTGACTCCAGGGTTGGTGCTCTACTCACTGTGCTACCTAGCCACCCTACTGATTGGATAATTTAAAACAATTCTCAAGTAGTGTCTCATACTTCTTAGACTGTCTAAAAAGATATAAAAGGAAAATCACTAATGTTGGAGATGTGGGAAAATGGGACATTAATGCATTTGAGGTGGAGTTGTGAACTCATTCAACCACTCTGGAGAGAAAATTGGAACTATGCCTGAAGGGCTATAAAACTACATGTACCCTGTCACCTAGCATTACCACTACTAGTTCTTTATCCTGAAGGAGATTATAAAGACGAAAATAAGAAAAACAAAGGACTTATATGTGCAAAGATATGTATAGCAACTCTTCTGGTGGTAAATAATTGGAAACTGAGGGGATATCTATGAATTGGTGAATGACTGAATAAATTGTGATATATGATTATGATGAAATACTATTGTGCTATATGAAACAATAAACAGAATGCTCTCAGAAAAATCTGGAAAGCCTTAGATAAGCTGACGCAAAGTGAAATGTACCATATACATACTCACAGCAATGTTTTAAAATATTGTAAAAGAAGGGATCATTGATGCCTGACTACAAATTGAAGCATACTTTTTTAATTTAATTTTTTCTGACGGTTTTTCTTATGTTTTCTTTTACAACAAGACATATGGAAATGTTTTGCATAAGTACACATACATAATCTATATCAAATTTATTGCCTTTTCGATGGGAGGGGGTGAAGAAGGGGGAGAAGTGGGGATGATAGCTTAGTAGGAGAAGATTAAAAGACCTTTAACTGTATCTTGATGCCTAGCACAGCTTTGCTGACCATGCACTTCCTGTTCTGTGGATGCAGGGAGAAGGAAGACACGCCTGCTAAGTCCAACAGCAGTAGATTCTGGCTGTAGGAAGGGAAGCAGAGTTCCTGGTTTTAATTCGAGGGTAGAGAAGGTGGTTGTAGTTTGTAGTTAGTAGTCAAGGTCCCTCACGGAGCAAGATAATTTGTGGTAAATGCGACTAGGAGCCCTAGCCTTGGTTTTGGAATGGAAAAAAAGAACCCAAAGTTGAGTCCTAGAAAAGACCTCAGAAAATAACAGTAAGAAAGACCTGAGACTTTGGGATATCATTCCTGGTAACTGAAGAATATAATGTGATACACTAATAATTGCTAAATAAAGAAATAGATAAATAATAATGAGTAAGTAAGGGATAAAGAACCCAAACATAGATACCTAATATGAGGATAGAGAAGATTTGAGTTCATATTCAAAGAATGATAACAGAGCAAAAAAGTCACTCTTTTTTCAACAAGAAAAATCAAATGACTCCAAAAACAAAAAGGAGTTCTTGTGAGAACTTAAATAAGAGTCTTCCAAGAAAATAAAGAAAATTATAAAAAGAAAATCAACCAATTTGGTACAGAGAATCAAAAACATAAGAAAGAAAATTATTCCTGGAAAACTAAATTGGGCAAAAGGAAGCTGACATCCTAAGACACCAACCAAGAAGCAATAAAACAAAACTGAAAAGAATGAAATAAAATAGAATAGCATGTAAAATATCACATCAGAAAAGCAAGTGATTTGGAGAAGAGATCAAGGACAAATAACATAAAAATAGTCAGACTACCTGAGAGTTACAATAAATAAATTAATATTGAAACAATATTCTAAGAAGTTATCAAGGGAAATTGCCCTGAAATTCTAAAACAAGAAGCCAAAGCAGAAGCAAAAAAAAATTCCATGGATCACTTCCTAAAAGAGGTCCAGGGAGGAAAACTTACAAGTATATCTAAGCCAATTTTCAAACCTCCCAACTCTGGGAGAAAATTTTAGAAGCAACAAGAATTTTTTTTCAAATATCATGTAACTACAACAGGGATTACACAAGGCATTGCAGCAACTACACTGAAGGACCATAGGTCTTCTGATACTGAATTTATAGAGCAAAATGGATGGTGTTTTGACCAAGGGTAACTTACCCAGCAAGATTGATTATAATCTTTAATTTTAAAAATGGACATTTCATGAACTGAAAGGCTTTCAAGTATCTGCGACAAAAACCACATCACTTAAGGGAAGATTCAACATATAAAATACAGGAAAAAATTATTATATGGGACTCAATGAAGTCAAGTTGTTTACTTCTCCATGAAAAAATCAGTACTTTTATGACTGTCATCATTATTCGGGTAATTTGAAAAAAAAGGATGAGCTGACACTGGTCAGCTGAGTATGGTATGGTACAATGAGGCAATTCTAAAAGAAAACAATTCTGTGTAAGTTGAGATAAAAAGTAGCAACTATCTCATAGAGAGGAGACATAAAAATGATACATAAAAAGCTAGTAAGAAGGAGGTTAGGTAGTGAAAGAACCTTGGGCGGAAACTTTCTCTCATCATGAATTCTCTCATAAGAAGAAATGCCATTTTTGTCTAGAAAGACATAAAAGTTTTCTCAATACAGAAAGAAATAAACAGGTAATAAGATAGCACAGTTGGGAGAGGATAAGGGAGGGACTCTTGGATAGGTAGATAAGTTAAGGAATAAGAAGGCAAGGTAGAAGTTAGAAGTAAAGCAGAGGCATAAGGAGAGATAGGAATAAAATGAGAAGAATAGTGAGGAAAAATAGGAAGGAGGAAAATGCTCAAGTTATTATAGTTTATGATTTGAATGAGATGAATTTGCCCATAAAATGGAAACTGATAGATTAAAAATTTATATTCAGGAGAGGTGGAGCCAAGATGGCCGAAAGGTGGCAGTAACTTGTCCGAGCACCTCCAAAAATTCTGTATCTAAAAGGGAAAAAGCAAATTTGAATGGATTTAATAGTAACAGAAAGCATTGGGAGACATAATGTGGCAGATTCCCAGCCTAGGAAAATGCCTACTAAGGTTGGGGCAGAGAGAAGATAAAGCACACAGGAGCTGCACCAGCATGGATCTGAGAGCAGAATAGGGAGACTGAAAAGAAGCCCCAGCCAGCCAGCAGACTCACCCAGACAGAGGGGTTTGCCACCATCTTACCACACTACAGAGGATCATCAGAATTTGGTAAGAGAAAAAGCAGGGCTCGCAACAGGCTAAACAGGTTCTTCCTGGGCTATCAGCCTGCAGCCTGGATGTTTAAAAATTACATACTCCAACTTCCACAAGTCAAGATGGAGGAATAAAATGTAGGTGTTCTGATCCCCCCTCCCTGACCCAGAAAAGTCTGGAGTTAAATGCCCCACCCAGAGTACAACCTTGAAGTAGTGGAAACGTGCTCAAACTTGGGTGATGCTGAGGAAAGGGGAAGGGAGACAGTATGTAGTCTAATCCCAGGAGGGTGGAATCAGCAAGCCCTAACAGCAAAAGCCCAGGTATGCTTTAGCACCACTTGGCCAAACAGCAAACTGCAGCCCAGCTCTGCCCTACTGCTGGCCTCCTGTTATTCTGCTTGCCTGAGCTGTAGCCCAGAGACACAGAGGTGGAAATCTGAAGGAGCCAGACAACCCCAACCACATAGGTTGCTCTGTAAGACTTAGGGTAACTCAGGGGAAACACTGAGAGTCTGGATCTCAGCTTCAGTCTAGTCACTCAGACACTACAGTTCACAAAGTTAGCAACCAAACCCCTACCTCCCAGCCAGAGAAGCTCAATACTTCTGAACCCCAGAAGCAGATATCCACTCCAAAAATCCAGGACAAAGACAACCACAATGGGGAAGAAGGATACTCCTAATGCTAGAAACATCAAATCTTTTTAATAGTGAGCAAGAACAACCAAATTCAGAAGTCAACGCAAACTCTTTACTCACACTGGAGGCCACAGAAGGAAATGTGAATTGGTCTCAAGTCCAAAAAGCATTCTTGTAGGACATCAAGAGGGATTTTTAAAATGAAATTAGAGAAGTAGGAGATAAATTTAAATCTACAATGACCAAATTGAAAAAAAAATCACATTTTTGGATTTTGGAAACAAATTGGAAAACAAATCTTTAAAAAAATAATATTGGAGAACTAGGACAGGAGGTCCAAAATCTAACTGGAGAAAATACCTCCCTAAAAATGAAAACTGAACATATGGAAAAGAAGATTGAAATACTTATTGAGGAAAATAATGCACTAAAATTAGAATCAGTCAAACTGAAGGTAAGGACTCTATGATGCAGCAAGAGTCAGTCAAACAAAATATAAAGATTGAAAAATTAGAAGAAAGTGCGAAATAACCCAGTGCAAAAACAACTGACGTGGAAAAGAGATCCAGGATAGATAACCTAAGAATTATAGGCCTACATGAAAGCCATGATGGAAAAGCAACCTGGACAGCATCCTCCAAGAGACTGTCAAAGGAAACTATCCTGAGGTCCTAGAACCAGAAGGTAAAATTATTACTGAAAGAATTCAGAGACCTCCTCCTGAAAGATATCCCAAATTGAAAACTCCAAGAAATATAGCAGCCAAATTCCAGGGCTATGAAGTCAGGGAGAAAATACCAAATGCAGCCAAAATGAAATAATTCAAATATTATGGAAGTACAGTCAGGATGACACGGGGCTTAGGAGCTGCTACATTAAAAGATCAGAGGGATTGTAATTTGTTATTTCATAAAGCTAAAGAGCTAGGACTATAACCAAGGATCAACTACCCAGCAAGCCTGAGCATAAATTTTCAGGCAAGGAGATGGTCACTTAATGAAATAAAGGACTTCCAGACTTTCCTTATGAAAAAGGCAGAGCTCAATGGAAAATTTAATCTCCACATACAAGACCTAAGAAAAACATAAAAAGGTAAACAAGGAAACACACACTCATACCTACACTTACACATACAGTTGTTCACACATGTGAACTTGGGACTGAATAACAGCTAACTGTTTACAGTTATATACTGTATACCTGAAGCAGATACCTGTCAATACTGAAATTTGTATAAATATGGCAACATTTAAAAGGGACATACACAGATAGAGAGTGTGGGTATAAATGAACTAAACCAGAGATTTTTTTTAAAAACCCTATTAAGGGGGAAAAGGGATAGTAATGGGGGAAAAGGAAAGGTTGAGGCAGAAAATGGCAAGTTATGCCATAAGAAGAGGCCAAAAACATACCAAAGGGGAGGGGAGGAAAGAAAGGAGATGAGCACCATATAATCATTAGTCTCATTGGCACTGTTTTAAAGAAGGATCAATCCAAACAGTTATGTTTAGATTCTAACATGAAAAGACATAAAAACTCATAACAATAGAGGGAAAAGAGGGTGGAAGAGAAGAATGGCATGAAATTTAATAACACTTCTTTGGATTCAAGGAGGGAATAACTTACTCTGTTAAGAATAAAAATCTGTTGTGCTCTACAGGAAGCGAGGGAAAAGGGGGGGCCGTATAAGAAAGAGGAGGGTGGTCAGAAGGGAGGGAAAGAGCAGTAAGGGTAAAGCATAGTTAAAGGGGGGGATGCAGGGAGGGAATATTGAGGGAGGTGGAGGTCAAAAGGAAAACTCTTAAGGAGGGGAAGGGAAAAGGAAGATACAAAGATATAAACAGGGGTGGAATAAGATGGAGGGAAAGTCACAGATAGTAACCATAACTGTGAATGTGAATAGAATGAACTCTCCTATAAAACAGAGGAGGATACCAGAATGGATTAAAAACCACAGTCCTACAATATGCAATCTACAAGAAGCACATTGGAAACAAGGGGATACACACAGGGTAAAGGTGAAAGGATAGAGTAAAATATATTATGCTTCATCTAAAGTAAAAAAAATAGCAATAATTATCTCATATAAAGCAAAAGCTAAAATAAATCTAATTAAAAGAGGTAAGGAAGGAAACTACATCCTGTTAAAAAGGCATCATCAAGAATGAAGCAATATCATTACTACACATATATGTACCAAGTGGTAAAGCATCCAAATTCCTTGAGGAAAAGTCAAGGGAATTAGAGGAAGAAATAGATAGCAAAACAATGCTAGTAGGAGACCTCAGTCTTCCCCTCTTTGAACTTGTTAAATCTAAACTCAAAATAAACAAGAAAGAAGTTAAGGAGGCAAATAAAAGTATAGAGGGGATAGATATGATAGATCTCTCGAGGAAACTGAAAGGAGATAGAAAGGAATATACCTTCCTCTCAGTGGTACATGGCACATACACAAAAATCAACCATGTCCTAGGGCATAAAAACCTCCCAATTCAGTGCAAAAGGGAAGAAATATTAAATACATCATTCTCAGATCATGATGCAATAAAATTATATGCAATGAAGGGCCATGGAAAGATAGACCAAAAACTAATTACAAACTAAACATTTTTTTGCTTTTTTGAGAGCAATTGGGGTTGTGTGACTTGCCCAAAGTCACATGGGTAGTAAGCATGTCAAGTGTCTGAGGCTGGATTTGAACTCAGGTCCTCCTGACTGCAGATCCAGTGCTGTATTCACTGCACCACCTAGCAGCCCCAAAACTAAATAATTTAATCCCAAAGAATGAGTTAGTCAAACAAGAAATTATAGAAACAATCAGTAACTTCATTCACGAGAATGACAATAATGAGTCATATCAAAACTTGAAGGATGCAGCTAAGGCAGTTCTTAGGGGAAGTTTTATATATGTAAATGGATACATGAAAAATTAGAGAAAATGGCGGTCAATGAATTGGGCATGCAATTGAAAAACCTAGACAAAGAACAAATTGAAAATCCCTAACTAAATCCTAAATTAGAAATAATGAAAATCAAAGGAAAGATTAATAAAACCAAAAGTAAGAAAATTATTGAACTTACAAATAAAATGAAGAGTTGGTTTTATGAAAAAACCAATAAAATTGATAGACCCTTAGTTAATATGATAACAAAAAGAAGAAAACCAAATTTCAAGTCTCAAAAATGAAAAGGGTTAATGCACCTCCAATGAAGAGGAAATTAAAACAGTAATTAGGAATTATTTTTCCCAGTTGTATACACATAACTCTGACTAAGTGCAATGCATGATCATTTACAAAAATGTAAGTTGTCCAGTATAACTGAAGAGGAAGTAGATTACTTAAACAACCCCATCTCAGAAAAAGAAATAGAACCAACTATAAAAGAACTCCCTAGGAAAAAATCCCCAGGACCAGATGAATTGGGAATTTCTAGCAATTTGCCTAATATGGAAAGTACCTAGTAAAAGCAAAAATAAATAAGTAAGTAATTCATTCATTCCTTGGACATTTACAGAATGACAATCCGTGTGTCTCCATCAATAGTTCTTGTAATACTCAACTGCTCCTGAGCATACAATGCCACATACTTTATTTAGAAAGAGCTCTATTTCCCCCTTAAATGATTCAGTGTTTATTCTTCTTTATTCCTTCTCCTGTGTAAAATTATTCCACCTTCTAGCTTCATAAAAAAAATCAGGATTCCACACTAAATCTTTGGCATTCATTATAAAGAGCACTTTAGTGCCCTTGAAAATTTTAAATGTAATGGTGCATTACTTAGGTCTATCCACTTTCTTTTATGGAAAGCAGACTTACCTCTACTTTATGGATAAGTAACCATGAACTTGACCATTGAAAAAATGTATATATTGTACTCAACACAAGGCAATGCAAAAAATTTCCCTATTCTACATTCTTGCTCATAATTATTTTCCAGTTATTGCCAACATGCCCTTCTCTCTTCAACTCTTTTAATACATTTTTTATTTCAGAAACATTTAGTCTCTATAGTTTATTTTCTTTCATTCTGTGTATGTCACTCCCTAAATAACTTGACTCTCATGATGAACTTCCTTTCCTTTTATCCTTCATTAAGTTCTTATTCTGCCTTGCCAATGTTTTTAACATTGATGTAAACTACACTGACCTAACAGTTGGCTTCTCTTTCTCTTTGAGTTCTTCTGCTCTTTGGATCTTTTTATTTAATATCTTTTCTCATTCTAATTGACTCGTTCATAATTTTGAACACATCTCCTATCTCCATCTTTTTTTTTCAAGTTCCCCCAAATTCACTTAATTCTGTCTCTGATTTTTGGCCATAAGTTCTGATATTCCAAGTCACCTTCATAATGTTCTCCTTTTTGTTCAACTCAGGTCAAACACCTTCAGATCTTTCTGCCACAAAAAAAACTCAATAAAGAAATAAAATAATTTATTGTACACTTTCTTTTCTTAATCGTTCATGAAATCCATTTAATAAGGTTTTCTTTTGTTGTTTTGTGGCTCAGAAGAAGCTAGTGTCATTGTTTTTTTTTTCATTTTGTAGACATCACACATCTCTCTCTCTCTCTCTCTCTCTCTTTCTCTCTCTCTCTCTCTCTCTCTCTCTCTCTCTCTCTCTCTGCATTCCAAACACTTTTAATAATCAGGTTTAGTGATTTTAAAAGTCATTGATGTAATTTTAAACATCACAGTTATTTCACTGCTCAATAATGTAGTTCTTCAACACTTGACGAACTGAAGTCATTGAGAGCTGCTAGTTATTCACCAATCACCTTCTGATATTTTCAGCTTCAACTCCTTGTTAAATGCTATTTTATTACTTCCCATGTCAAAGATGTTTCTACTTGGAAGAAGAAAAAGAAAGAAGCAAATGAAAATGTGTTATTTGTCCTTCTGAGGTTCTTCTTCTGTTCTAGCAACCATCCCTTCACTTCTTTGAACTTCCTCTTGCCCTCAGCACAGCTAACTGCCTCTTTTTAATGACTCTTAGTGTCCATAGTTAGACCCACCTCATTCTGGGATTGAGCACTCTTAATTTTTATTTTATTGAAGTATCATCCTATGTGTGTATTCATTCTCATTTGTGTGCTGTTGCTTGCATTTTCTGTACAAGTCTTTAGTAAATCTTTGATTCCTTCTACTTCCTTACCTATTTAACATCTTAGGTATTAAACAAATTTCTAACCCTTTCTTTATATCAGTGTTTTTTAATCTTATGTCTGTGAACGTTGTAAATATAATTTATTTAATGTAGCATAATATAATATGACACAACATGACACGATGATACAATATGAATTATCTGATACAGTGTGAAATAATGCAATATGCATGAGTAAAATAAGTACATTTCAATATAATACTTTCTTTGTAATCCCATGTATTTTACTGTATACATTTGAAAACATTGTGAGTAGGTGTAAAAAGACAACAGAGAGCCAAGGGATCCATTAAACAACAATAACAATAACAAAAATAAGGATTTCTCCAGGAGACTATTTTTTCTTTACTACTCTTCTTGTTATCATTGAAGTTCAGATCCTTGATTTCTCCTGCCAAAACTTTTCAATAGATTACTAACTGAATCCTTTGCTGTGCCCTCTAGTCCATTCTCAGATTTCATCATTTCATTCTTCTGCATTTAATTTTTCATGAAATAGTACTTAAAGTACTTAAATAGTACTTAAAGCATATCTCACAATTATTTTATATTATACAAATTTTGTTATATAAAACCTTTTTTAATATATTGCTTCAATGCACAACACTTTTCTAGTCATGTTTTATACTATTCGTTCCTCTAAATAAGCCTTCTTATTGAGCCACACAAATTATACTTCATCTTTCCCAACATGTTTATTATATTTTCCTACATTTACAATTTTTTCCTGATGTGTTCTCTGCCTAGAATGACTTCTACTTAGTTTTCTTCCTGTTTATAATTTGTCCAGCTAAATATTTCAGTCCAAATAATTCCCATGAAGCCTTTCCTGTGAGCTAATATAGTACTAGCTGTTTACACTATACTGTAATCTTTTATTATTTTGCGTCTTAGAATTTTTAGCTTTTATTTATGTATAGATGTTTTATGTTCTAAAATATGCTATAACATTTTGTAGTGAATTAGCTATATCTTACATGTAATTGTGCTTTGCACACACATAGAAATGTGGGATAAGATTATGAAATATGAGTGTATTTCAGAGCTTCAAGGAACCTAAGAGGCACATTTCCCTTGTTACCTTATTTTAAAGATGCTGAAACTTAAATACTGAAAAAGGAATGATTTTCTGAAGGTCACCAAATTAATTAGGTAGGAAAATGGGGATAAAAATTCAACTTTTTAAATTTCAGTATAAAACTTTCTACTCTGCTAACTTTCTTCAGAATTATAGAATTTCCATTAGTTTTTCATAATGCAGAGGTATGTTTTCTTTTTTCTTGAAAATATATTGGGGGGCAGAGTAAAGATGATGGCATAGAAGCAGGAAAACTCCATGGCTCCCCCCATAACAACCTCAAATACTTATAAAATATTACTCTTAACAAATTCTGGAGCTACCAAACATATAAAGTGACAGAGAGAAACAAATCTCCCACTGCAGGTAGTCTGGCAGGTGGAAAATAGGATTTCATCTCAGCACAATGGGAGCAGAGCCCAGCCTCAGGTGAGCCTGCAGTTTTAGCCCCAGGACTGCCCTCATTAGAAGCAGCAGCTGTGGTTGTTTCCAGAATTATCAACTCATAAATGCCAAAGACAAAGTAAAAGGTCAGTGGAACTCTGCTGGATGTTTGAAGGATTGAGTGTGGTCTGGCCTCCACCCTTAGACTGAGAAGCACCAGAAGCAGCAGCCCTCTAGCTGCCTCCACATGGCTGATTCAGAGACCCTGGCCTGTAGATTGGGGTGGGGTGGGGGGAACAAATATTCAGAGGGTAATTGCTCTTTCTTTAACCTCCCTGGATTTGGATCACAGTCTTGGGTGGTGGTCATCAGGTATGTGACCAGTGACACAAAGTTTCTGGGGACTGTAGGGACAGCACCCTCTGAATAACTACAGCAGTGGTGAAAATCTCAGTAATCTGGGACAAAGATCTTCTCTCTGGAAGCACAGTTATACTGTGGCAAAGAGCTCAAAAGGCAAGTAGTTGAGTGGCAACATGAGCAAGAAAAGGAAGGAAAGCAAGCACAGCCACACAATTTAGATTCCCTTTTTGGGGACAAAAATGTCAAAAGCATGGAATGGGAGGAAAACAATGAAGTCAGAATTGCTGCACCAAAAGCTTTCATGAAAAATATGAACTGTTTACAGGCCATGGAGGAGCTCAGGTAGGATTTTTAAAATCAAGTAAGAGAAGTAGTGGAAAAAATTGGGAAGAGAATTGAGAATGAAGCAAGAAAATCACGACTGAAGAAAATAACACCTTAAAAAATAGAGTGGGTGAAATGGCAAATGAGACCCAAAAAGCCTCTGGGGACAAAGAGGATCAAAGTGTGGAATGGGAGGAAGACAGCACATTCAGAAATCCAGCACCAAAAGCTTACAAGAAAAATGTAGACTGGTTACAAGCCACGGAGCAGCTTAAGAAGGATTGTGTAAACCAAATAAGAGAAGGGGAGGAAAAAAATAACACCTTGGAAAATAGATAAACTCAAATGGCAAAAGAAGCCAAAAAGCCAACAAGGAGAAGAATGCCTTAAAAAGTCAAATTTCCCAAATGGAAAAAGAATCTCAAAAGCGTACTGAAGAGGATAATTCCTTCAGAATTAGAGTGGAGCCAATGGAAGCAAATGACTTCATGAGAAATCAAGATACTATTAAACAAATCCAAACAAATGAAAAAAATAGAAGGCAATGTGAAATATCTCATTGGAAAAACCACTGACCTAGAAAAAAGATCCAGAAGAGATCATTTTAGAAAATATCAGACTACTTGAAAGCCGTGATCAAAAAAAGAACCTATAAATCATCCTTCAAGAAACCTCTCAAGGAAAATTGACCTGATATTTTAGAACCAGAGGGCAAAATAGAAATTGAAAGAATTTACTGATGACCACTTGAAAAAAGATCCCAATAAGAAAACTCCTAAGAATATTACAGCCAGGTTCTGGAATTCCCAGATCAAGGAGGAAATATTACAAGTAACCAAGAAAAAAATAATTCCAATATTATGAAAACACAGTAAGGATAGCACAGGTTCTAGCAGCTTCTACATAAAGGGATAAAAGGGCTTGTAATATGATATTCTGGAGGTCAAAAGAGTTAAAACCAAGAAGCACCTACCCAGCAAAACTGAGTGTAATGTTTCAGTGGAAAATATGGTCATTCAATGAGGTGGAGGCCTTTCAAGCATTCTTGATGCAAAAACCAGAGCTGAATAGAAATTTTGACATTCAAACACAAGAAACCAGAGAAGCATGAGAAGGCAAACAGAGGGGAAAAATATAATAAGGGACTTATAAAACTTGAACTATTTACATGACTACATGGAAAAATGTTAAGTGTAACTTATGAAACTTTTCTCAGTATGAGGATAGTTAAAGTGAATATAAATGTGTGTGATTATATATGTGTGTATGTATGTGTATGTATACATGCATGTATGACTATATAGGAGGGTATATATGCATATGAATACATATGTGAGTGTGTGTATATATGTGTGCAAGTATATATATATATATATATACATATATATATATGTGTGTGTGTCTGTGTATATGTATATATACATAGGCAGAGGGTACAGGATCAACTGAATAGGGAGGGATGCTATTTAAAAGGTGAAATTGAGAGGTGGGAGAGGAATATACAGAAAGGAGATAGGGGGAGATACAATGGGGTAAATTATCTTATATAGAAGGGGCAACAGATAACTGTTACAATGGAGGGCAAGAGTAGGAAGGCAAAAGGGAATGAGACAGCCTTACTCTCGTTGAATTTGGCATTTAGGGAGGAAATCACATAGACTCTAAATTGGGTATCATACCCTACAGGGGAGCTGGAGAGGAAGGGAATAAGAGGAAGGATGATGTAGGGGAGGGCAGGTTGTGGGGTAGAGTCAGATAAGAACACACTTTTGTAAAGGGACAGGAACAAAGTAGAGAATAGAATAAGTGGGAGGTGGAATAGGATAGAGGGAAACATAGTCAGACTTTCACAATATGTGTACTATGGAAACATTTTGCATAACTACACATGTACAATCTATATTGGATTTTTTATCTTCCCAGTAAGGGTGGGTGATGAGAGAGGAAGGGAAAGAGTCTGAAATTCAAAATTTTATGTCAAAGTGTTTTAAAATATTATTGTTGTTATTTACATGCTACTGGGAAATAAGATATACAGGCACTGGGGTAGGATATGGAGATCCATCTTGCCCTTCCAGAGAGTCAGAGGGATTATGTAGGATGTTATAGAGACAGCAGATTTGGGGAGGGGGCATACACTGGTACCACTGTTTTGGGGTGGTGGGTAGGTGAAAGATGGGGAGAAAATTTATAACTCAAAATATTGTGGAAATGAATGATGCAAACTAAAAATAAATATAAAAGTAAAATTTTTTTAAATTGGTAATTACTTTTTAAAAAAGAAAATATTTTGGTAACATATATAATCCTATTATGGACACAGAATTTGAGAGTTGGATGAGACAGTTCTTCCTTTGTATGGTAGTCTTTCAAACACTCTCATACCACTATCATTTTTCCCCCAAGTTTTCTTTTTCCTTAGGCCACGGATTCTCTGTTCCTTCCATTGTCCTTGACTCCATGTCATATGAGTATTCAATAGATAGACATATAGATAGTTTAAATGTAAAAAGAAAGAAAAAGAGACAAAAATAGCCCCTATTCAGAAGCAGTTCATATTCCAATAAGTAAAAAAAAAATCATATACACAAGAAAAACCACAGCTATTCACATATACAAACACATGTATTTAACTGAATTACAAAGCAATGAGGAACACTTAACTGCTGGGGTGAAATTCTTCATATAACAACTGACAATTAACCTGAATCTCAAAAGATAGGAAGAGTTCTAAGAATTAGCTCCAAGGCCTAGGAGTCAGTCTGTGAAATGGTTGAAGAAATGAAAGGGAGAACAACAAACAAATGGAAGTAATATGTCACAACTAGAAAAGCTAGGCTGCATAGAAAGCACATTAAATGCCACATGGACAAATTTGTGCTTCATCCTATGGGCTATAAGGAATCTATGTAGCTTCTTAAGCTGGTGTGCCATGTGGCCAGTCCTGTGATTTAAATTTAAGATAATTGTTTTCAAGATAAATTGGGGAAAAGAAATACTTTAATAAGGGATTCTAATTGATAGGAAATGGCAGTGGCGCTGGTGACAAGTGTTGAGGGTTTAAACTAGTATGGTAGTTGTATAAATGACTGAAAGAGATATGAAGTTAATAGCTGAGAGCCTCTTGAGAGCACTTTCTATTAAAAGCTCAGTTAGTCAACTTGGAACAGCATAAGAAAGATGTTCTGTCAATTCAATCCCATTTAATTTAATTAAGCAGGCATTTATTAAACAACATTTATGTGCTAGGAAATGTTTTGGGAGCAGTAACTACAAAGACAAAAAGAAAATAGTCCTTGAACCAAGGAACTTAGGCAGTACTAAGTGAGACCAATTTAGCAATGATATGTGCAGTAAAAAAATACAAATTTGTAGCTTGTTATTTTTTTCTTATTTTGGGAAGTAAAGAAAGAAGAAATATGCTAAAAGAAAAAGATCAGGAAAGCTCACCTGAGAAACATTTTGAAAGAACGAAACAATGAGTTTCAAGAGACGTGAGGAAAGAGTGTATTCCAGGTTTGTGGATCTTACCTCATTTATGTTAGTTGTATACTACTTCTCAAAATGATATGGGGGGGTGGAGATTGCTGTTTGACTTTTAGGAAAAAATGAATACTGCCCACCTGTATGTGATGGGCAAAATTCAGCATTTTTTATTTTTATAATATCTCCATCATGTAGAAAATAAGCAGTATTGATTCCCTAATGAACAACTTAGAAATTGAAGATGCAAAATGTTGCTATGACTGCTCTATGTGGACTCTATGAATCCTAGTTAGAACAGGAGATTTAATCATTGTGTCTGATCTCTGATTCCCTGATATTACCAGGAAATTAGTCTTCATAACACTATCTTCACAACAGAGTGACAAAGCATTCTTTAAAGATTTACATTTCAACAAAACATTTATTCTATCTATGTCCTAAAATGAAAAGAGAAAAAAAGTTTGGAAGTCAATAGAACAGGACATGTTGAAAAAGGGAATAATGATCAATTATATCCTGATGGTGAGAAGGTCCCTAGGAGGAGAGAAATTAAATTTTGCTTATCAGCCATAATTACTTGTGTACTCCTGTCCTACTATGTCTCAATGGATTATTTGTGGATGAAACAGAAAATTAGAGACTGAAAAACACATAAAAATTTTAGATGACTATAGCTACAGCAAGGATGTAATCTATCAAAAGATATAGGGAAATGACTCTAAATATGCCCAGTAAAAGTTAAATAGAAAAATTTAAAAACTCAAGGAATATTCAATTTAACTGTTCATATTATGTTCCTTAACCTTTTTTTTTAAATTTCCTTTACTATTAGAAGCTATGTTTCAATTTTATATATGATGTTCTCCACCTACAAGAGTCAAGATGAAAGAATGTTTTAAAAATCAGAGAAAAAATGATCAGGGTCCTCCTAATACCCACTTAACTCTTTATTTCTGGCAATCTTGTCAGTTCACCTTCACTCAAATTTCCTAGTTTCAAATTTCCTTAACATGCCTCTGGGTTGGGTTAAGTCTCTAGCTTTCTATGCCTTTGGACCCATAGAGAACAAAATATGTCAGTTTAGACAATTTTAAGTGTCATATTATTTTTATTACAAAAAGTTTATTAAGCCAATTTTATTGGCTTAAATGTATAGACTCATGGTCATCACAGACCAATCCTGTTTAAAAAATAAATGTTGTATATAGATAGGTATCAATATAGACTTTGCTGTAGACATAGACATAGACATGGATATAGACATAGACATAGAAGAGGATAGAAACACTCAAAAGGCAAAGTTTTTGATCAAAAGGAAAGGTTGAAATGTGATATTCCTTGTTCTCATAATAAAGTGTTCTGTAACACGAAATTGTAAGACCTGAAAGGGGTTTGGGAAAAGTAAGCACAAACCTTGACTTTGGGGAACATAAAATATTATCCAGATATCATATCCAACTCACTAGCAGGTCAGAGAGATTAAATAACTTATCTGAGGTTACGTAATCAGTAAATGGCAGGGTTAATCCTCAGAGTCAGCATTTCTGACACTTCTTAGTGCAGGTTCAACTGAAGCAGTGACAGGGAAATTTGGAGAGAGTTTGAATCCTAACTCATACACTGACTAGGTCTATGACACTCAGAAACAGTGTGTCTAATCGCTGATTCTTACCATAGTGAGTTGTCATGATGTTAAATCAAAAAGAGCTATTAGTATATCCTTCTTTACTACACAACCCCTATCACTTTGTCTTCCTATGACAGACATTACTAGATGGATGTATGACATAGTCAAATAAATCAAGAAAGAACTTATAGGGCTATGAAAATTATAAGCTACAATAAAACAAAAGGCAAAAATAAGTAAGAACATGCCCAGAATAGAGTGAACAGAATAGTAAGGGAACTGGAGAACAAACTATACATTGACTAGATAAGGGAGGGAAAAACACTTAGGGTTGATTTGATAAATATCTTCAAATAACCTAGGGGTGATTTGATAGATATCTTCAAATAACTGAAGTGTTGTCAGATGGAGAAGGAATTAGGTATGCTCTGTTCCCAGAAGGGAGAAATAGCAGCAACAGGTAGGGGATATATACCAGAAGATTCAGGCTCAAATTAGAGCTCTGCCAAAGTGAAACACATTGCCTCTAGAATCAGTGAATTCCCCTCAATATTTTGTGCAAGACCTGGATGAACTTTTTTGTATTTCTTTAATATTTAATTTACCCCATTCACATGTAAAAACAATTTTAATGCTTGTTTTTAAAAACATTGAGTTCCAAATTCTCTTTTTTCCTCCCTTCCCACCTACCCCCACATTGATGAGGAAAGAAATTCCACATGTTATATGTGTACTAATGCAAAATATATTCATAATAGTCTTGCTGTGAAAGAAAGCATGACAAAAATCTCAAGAAAAATAAAGAAAAAAATTTCAAAACCTGCTTCAATCTGTATTCATACACAATCAGCTCTGTCTCTGGGGTTAGAAAGCATTTTTCATCCTAAATGCTTCAGTGCTGTTTTGGATCATTGTATTATGGAGAGTAGTTAAGTCACTCGCAGATGATCATGTTAAAAATAATGCAGTTACTTTTTACCCAGTACATTTAACTTTGCATCAAGCTGTGGAATTTCTAGGTTTTTCTGAGAACATACTTTTTATCATTTTTGCATTGTGCTGGCACATTTTGCACTACCCTTTACTCCTCTCACCATCTCTTGCAAAAGACCTTTCCTGTTGACCTTCCAGGTTGACTTGGGCTGGGAATTTGTTTCACTCTTGTTATTTTTTAATTTTGTGGCTTCTACTGCTCAAAAATACTAGTAGAGTAATTTTTACCTATATTTGGGGAGATTTGGGGGAGAACTCAAGCAAGTCCCTGCTTTTACTCTACTATCTTGGCTACACCTCCTGGACATTATATTTTCTTTTTACTTTTTAGAGGGAGGAAGTAGGACAGTTGGGGATAAATTACTTACCCAGTTCACACAACTAATAAGTGTTAAGTGTCTGAGGCTGGATTTGAACTCAGGCCCTCCTGACTCCAGGGCCCATGCTCTATTCACTGCAGCACCTACCTGCCCCTGCACATTATCTTTCAAGAAATTATTAAGCTGTCCTGAGGATCTAGAACCAGAAGGCAAGACAGTCATTTAAAGAATCTACCAATCAAATCCTGAAAGAGATCCAAAATTGAAAACACTGAGCAATTTTATAACCAAATTCCAGAGTCCTCATAGAAAGAAGAAAATATTGCAAGCAGCAGGGATCTGGGGGTGGGGAGGTAAGGGGGAAACAATTTAAATATCATGGAACCACAGTCAGGATTACAGAGCACCTAGTAACTTCTACTTTAAAGGATCAGAGGGCTTGGAATATGATATTCCATAAAGCAAAGGAGCTTGGATTACAACCAAGTATCAAATACCCAGAAAAATTGGGCATAATCTTTTAAGGGCAGAGATGGATAATCAAAGAAATATCCAAACTTTCCTGATGAAAAGATTGGTGTTCAATAGAAAAATTGCAGCATTATTTACCATAGTGCAATGTTAATAAATAAATTATAGAAATAATTATAAAAATAAAATAAATAATTAAAAAATCAATACGTAAACTTGGAGGCATAGATTAAAAATTAAATGGAAACTAAATAATCTAACCCTATTGAATGAGTAGGTAAAATAATCAAATCATAGAAACAATTGTTTCATGAAAGAGAATTACTTAAGTACTTAAGGGAAGATCTAAATCTGTAAATGCCCACATCAATAAAGAAGAGATAAATTAGCTTAATTATTGGGATATGCAATTAAAAATGAAAAAATCTCCAACTGAGTACCAAATTAGAAACACTAGAAATTGAAGGAAAGATTCATAAAATTGAATATAATAAATATAACTCAGAGCTCCTTTTAATGAAAAAAAATTGATTTTTACAAAATCATCCTCTGCTTAGTTTGACTAAAATAAGGAAAGATGAAAAACAAATTACAGTTATCAAAAAAAGAAACAAAAGGTTACTTCACCATCAATAAAGAAAAAAATAAAGTAATTATCAGGAGCTATTTTGCTAATCATATGCCAATAAATTAGGCAATATAAGCAATATCAGTGAATGTTTACAAAAATAGAAATTGTCCAGATTAACCAAAATTCCTTTAAAAACCCTATCTTAAATTGAATAAGGCAACAATGAACTTTCTAAGAAAAGATGTCCCAGGACAACATGCATTTACAAGTAATTCTACCAAACATTCAATGAAGAATTAATCCCAATATCATTTGAGAAAATAATTAAGACTAAGTCGTAATAAATTCCTTTTGTTAAATGAGTATGATTTTGATACCTGAACCAGGAATAAAAAAACCCAGAAAAATAAATTTATAGATCAAATTCTCTAATAAATATTGATGTACAGTTTTAAATATAACACAAGCAATGGATTACATCAGTATATGAAACAGATCATAAACCATGACCAGGTAGGATTTACACAAGGAATGTAGGGTGTAAAATCAATCATGAGCAGCTCTCCTAAAGACTGCTGCTGTGAAAAACTATAAATATCTAATAACATAGTATAGTGAGCTCTTTATTCATTCAGGAATAAACTAAAGCAAAACATTCTCAACAACTTATTACTGAGGTGGCCACATAATCTTAAACAAAACATCATTCAGTAAGTCACAATCTCCTCAATCAATATAAAGTACCCATCTAAGCCTTCTTTCATCTTCAGTATTCTTTAAACCCCCCCCCCCCCCCGTGGTTGGCTTCCAAACATTGTTAAGCCAATCATCCTTAAGGGGTAATCATCCTTAAGTCAAGAGTCCTTAAGATATAGTGGAAAGTACACAGGCCTTTCCCCCTCTCCCCAGGTTACAGTAAGTTACAATTTCATCACTCAGCTCTGAGTAACCAAGTAAAGGTCCTTTCACCTTAACTATGAGGCTGACTTCCAAAATCCATGGCTACTCTACCACACTCCCAGATCTTGCCTAGATTCACAGGACTGTTGCCTGAGTACATTGGAAGGCAGCACTCTGATTGCAGCTCATGAGGACTGCTCCATCTCAAGCTCATCCCACTTTCTGCTTCTAGGAAAACAAAGCCAAACAAAGCCACAACAATATTTTCATGCATTAAGCTTAAGAGTTACAATATTCACACACATTGCCAGCACTATCATCTCAATTCACTTTATGTCTGAGAAATAACACAAATCAACAGAGTACTTCTGTATGGCAAAGTAATGAAATTCAACAGAAAGAGGGTTTTTATATACTTTGGTCCATTTTGTTCTGCTTTTTGGGCATGTTCCTCCTATCTCAGATTCCATGTGATGACATTAGGTCTATTAAGGGTAGGGAAGGTCTCCAAAGTCTCTTAGTCCTATTAAGGGAAACACAATGTATACTGTTTCCAACAAAGACTTGATATAATCACAAGTGAGGCTCAAAAGTACTTAAATAGCTGAAACAAAGAGCAAAGTACTACTTTGCTTGCCATTACATAAGGTTAATTCA
>CM053594.1:161515113-161528874 GCA_028646575.1 Pseudocheirus occidentalis | reverse complement strand
TAATGAATTGCTGCTCCTTCCAGTAGGAGTAGGTGACAAGGGAGGAACAGCAAGAATCTAGGATTTAAAGCTATACAATCAAATGTAAAACAAACAAACTATCTATCTATATATCTATATATACACATATATAATTATTATTATTATTAACTACATGCAACAGGGAAATGAGACGTGCAGGGACTGGGGTAGGGAGACCCTCCCTGCCCTACCAGAAAGTTAGAGGGGCTTTGGAGGAGGACCTAGAAAAGAGCAGATTATGGGAGGGGCTTTGTGGTGGGATCACTGTTTTGGGCTTGGGGGTGGGGGGAAAAGGGAAGAAAATCTGTAACTAAAAACCTTGTGGAAATGAATGATGTAATCAAAAAATAAATTAAAATTAAAAAAAAAACTGTCAAATCGAGAGATAAGTGAAAAGTTTATGACCAAGCAAGAGAGGGGATCACAGGAATTAAAATGGATTACTTTGATTACAAGATTTTTTTTAATATGCAGAAACAAACTACTACAACCAAAATCAGAAGACATACAAACAATGGGGGTGAGGGAATGCAATAGTGATTTTCTCTGATACTTCATTTCTCTAATATATAGAGGACTGAGTCAAGTTTATAGACATAACCATCATACCCCAATTAGCAAATGGTGAAAGGATATAAATAGGTAGTTACCAGAAGAAGAAATCAAAGCCATAACTATGTGTATGAAAAAGCAAATTAAAATAATACTTAGATACTACTTCATAGCCATCAGATGGAATGACATGAAAGAAAACGAAAATGACAAGTACTGGGGAAATTTGGAAAAATTTAGGTACTAATACATTGTTGGTAGAGTTGTATACTAGTCCAACCTTTCTGGAAAACAATTTAGAAATATGCCTAAAGGCCTAGTAAACTGTGTGTAACCTTTTTCACAGGAATACCCCTACTAAGTTCATATCTTTAAAAAAAAACAAAAGGAAAAGGAAAAATACCTATATGTACAAAAATATTTATAGCAGCTCTCTTTGTGGTGGCAAAGAATTGCATATTTTGGAGATGCCTATCAAAGTGGAAATGGTTGAATAAGCTATAGTCTAGGTAATGATGGCATACTGTTGTGCAAGGAGAAATAATGAGAAGAATAGTTTTAAGGGGAAAATGTTTTGAAAGTCTTATATGAAACTGTAGAAACTGAAATAAACACGAGAACATTGTACGCAGTAACAGAAATATTTTAGCAATGATCTATTGTGATTAACTTCTTTTATCAGACAACAAACTAAGATAATTTCATGGACCCATGTTTAAAAATGTTATCCATTCCTGGAGGGCAAACTGATTTATTCTTAGGGTGGATTTAAGAATAATTCCTTCAATCATGATTTTATTTCTGGTATGTTGTGTTAGTGGCTGTAGACCCAGGCTCTTTACCTGATGCTGCACTGATGTTTCTTTGAGGATTCCTGAAGACCCTCCTGTGTGGTACTGTGATAAAGGTGAGGTGAGTTGGGGGTGGCTCCAGTGTTGCTGGAAACATTAGGGATCTTCCATCTTACCTGTTGTTGTGCTGGGGTCTTAATGGTGGCATTTGGTGAGTGCTGAGGCACAGTGGGATTTTTCTGCATTTTCAGAGGGTTACACTGAAAGTCTTTGGAGATCTGGCCACTGGAGGATGGCTGTTTTACCAGGGCTATGCTGAAACTTATGGTGATTCTAAGAACTGCAGTCTGTTTTTTCCCTTGGGTATGCTAAGGCATATGTGGGGGCAGGGGTCCTGGTGTTGGTGATTGCTTGCTCCACTCCACTAGGGCTCAGGATCTCCCAATTTATGGAATTGGAGCTTGCTTCTATTTTTCTCACATGTTCCTTTCTCTAGAATGAACTCTCCTTTTACCTTACTGAGATCAATCTTTCTTGTCAATCTTCCTAGTTTCTTAGGCTAAAATATAGTTTAATCCCATCTTTTTGCTAATTCTGCTATTTTACAATTTGTTTTGGGATGCTGTTTTATGGTTATTTGAAGGTGATTATGGGAGAATTGCAATAATTTATTGTTTACTCTTCCTTATTGTATCTCAGAAGTTCTTTTGCCTTGATCCACCATTCTTAAGAAATCTAGTAAGAGACTTAGCTGAATTCAAGGACTGAACCTTCCAATACTGCGTGCTGGTGGTGAGAGAGTGAGCACAGAGGTCATAAGTATCCCATGGCTCAAAGGAAAATTAAAATATCAAATACTTAAGTTGGCAATCACATTTTTATTAACAGTTGAGGTTTGCACTGAGTTTTGACCTGAAGCTATTGGGGAGAGGTAGAAGAACATGAAGAGAGTGAGGGGGGAGAAGAATGGAAGAGTAGGGAAGTGAAAAAATGGATGGAGAGGGAGAGAGGAAGTAGGAAGAGAAAATTTAGTTTTATAAATTCATGGATAGAGGGACTTTGGAAAATATAATGTAATATTACCTTATAAGGATAAGATTTCTGGCTTATTATAAGACAGGAGCACATGTTACATGATGCTATTCTAGACTTTAGCCTGGTATTGTAGATAAGCAACAACTGCCATTCTTTTGGAACAATTGTTAAATAGTATGTGAAGGTTTACATGTGATTTTCTGAAACTACTTTTTTTCTTTTGCATTCCATATGTGTATGTTTTTAAATACCTATATATACACCCATGTGTATGTATACATGTAGGCATATGCATGTGTATGTAGTATATCCACATATACAGACATACACACGTAATTCATTGGGGGAAACTTCATGCCAAGAAATATGTACAAATAGGTAAATAAGAGATGTGTGTGCATGTGTGTGTGTGTGTGTGTGTGTAAATTGACAGAAGGGACTTGAAGAAAGACAGGGAATGTTGGAGGTAGAGATAAATAATGAACTTTCTTGAAAAGAGAGGCAATCAATGAAAACACTCTGAGCTGAGAGATGGGAGTGTCAGTTCAATAAATGATGAAGAGACCAGAGTCCATAGATTAGAGTGTACATGGTAGAGAAAGGGTATAAAGTGTAAGAAGACTGGAAGAGTAGTGGATGGAGGAGGATGATAATGGTTTATAAATGGTCCTGAACACTAAAGAGAGCATTTTATATTTTATCCTAGAAGATACAGGGTGCTATCTGATTTTATCAAGTAGGAAGGATATATAACAAGACCAATACATTATGTAGACCACTTTGACTGCTATGTGGACAATACTGTAGGGAGAATCTTGAAACCAGGACACCAGTCAGGAAACTACTGCCATTGTGATTGTCTGGGAATGAGATGATGAGGGTCTGGACCAGGGTACTGACAAAAGAGGTGAGAGGAGAAAAGAGAACTCATATGAGAGATGTTGAGAAGGTATAAAGCCAAGCACAAGCAGCTTTCCAGAAGAATGCTGCTGTGAACTGCTTCTCAACATTCTGATTACATGGTACAGTGAACACTATTGAATAACAGATCAGAGAAAAACATTCACAGAAAATCAAGGTACAGTATTCACAATGTTACAGCTTATCACAGAAAATAAAAATACAGCATTCACAACTTATCCCTAAAGTGGCCACACAGTTTTCACCACAGTGGTCACATAGTCTTGAACAAAGTACAATCATTTAGTCAATCGATATTGACATCCAATCTACCTTAAATACTTCACAGTATCTGTTCCTGGGAAGTCAAGGCTTAACAAAGCCACAAACAGGTTCATGCAAAGTACCAGCATCACAGTCATGCTTCCTTTGTCATAGGCAGCTCCAGATGGTCCTTGGAAGTCTTTAGCAGCTCCCAGGGGAAACTGGTAGCTCCCCAGCAGAAGCTCCAGTTGGTTCCCAGAATGAAAATCACTTTACCCAGATTCCTAAAATCAAAATCATTCTCTCCATCTTGGGCCTTTCCTCTTCTGCCTCCCTGGTAGCAGCTGCTTCTGCCTCCATGAAGATTATCCCAAGACATTCTGACTCTCCTTCTGTAGGGCTTTTCCTCATATGCAGTATTGCTCCTCCCTGCTCAGCCCCTTCCTGTCAATTTAGAAACAGGTGTTCGCTGTTCATCCCCTTCCTCTTACATCAGCAACAATGGTTCATACCTTCAGTTTCTTTAACAGAAGATTAATTTGAGACTAGGTGCTAAGTATCTCTTGGTTTAGCAATACAAAAGGAACTTCAAATTGCATTACTTTTATAGAAGGTAAAATTGATAAGCCTTGACAGCAGAGTGGATATTATGGGTGGTTAAGAGTGGAAGGTCAAAGATGAGACCTAAATGCCTGGGTGACAGTTAAGATTCACACCCTCAATATCAATTGGAAAGTTAGAAACAAGGGAGCATTATGTGGGAATAGATAATGAGCTGAACTGTGGTCATTTTGAATTTATATTGTCCACTAGGCATACAGTAGAAGGTTTTTGATAGGAAGTTGGAGCAGAAAGGTTAGAGCTAATTAAATAGATTTGAGAATCACCTTCATAGAGAGAATTGAATATATGATAGATGATGAGATAGGCAAGTAAAATAATAACGAAAAAGAAAAGAGGACCCAGGACAATTTTGTTTTAATTTAATCAATTAACATTTATTATGCACCTACTTTGCCCCAGGTACTATGCCAAGCTCTAGAATTTCTTACACACTATTAAAATTACTTATGAAGTCAAGCTGCGGAAGGCTTTCCAGTAGAATATTAGGACCTTGAAGGAAAGTAATCCTTTGTTTCTATCTTTATACATGTTAGCACTACAAATATACTTTTAGATGGCGAGCCATCAAAATATATTTAATAAGTTAGATTTAACCACTAGCATATAGTGAGGTTTTGATTTATTTCAATTTTGAAATTCCCAGCATTGGTGAAATTTTGGATCTTAAAACATTGAAGAATTTTTCATTTTCCTTGCAAGATTGTAAATCCTTAAGGTGATGGATTTTCCGTTTTTCCACTTTGTATCCCTAGCAGAAAGCACAGTGCATTGTACATACTAGGTCTCTACTAAATGGTTCCTGAATTTAGTATTTTTCAAGAATCCCTTTACCATGGATGTTATATCCCTTCTTAATTCACAAGTTTCTTGTTTACTGATGCCCACAAAGAAAAATTAAACATTTAAATTATTTGGGCATAATACTGAAATCATCCAATTGCAATAGAAAATATAATTTGGATTTTAATTATCTAGTTCTTCAATTTATCATGAGATTCCCTTTCCAAGGTTCACTAAAGTTTTCATGCCATCTTTGCAGGAACAGATACTAGCAATTTCCCAAACTAGTTACCATTATCAATGACTCCAGTACAATATCTCAACAAACAAAAGAAAAATCATGTTATTTCTAACTTCTATTAGGTGCACTAGGGGGAAAGAAATCAATATTTACACAAAGAAAAAGAGAAAGGCAGTTGAAGAAGGACATTTTCTCTTCTAGCTTGTCAGAGAGCATTAATGGAAAGGTAAAATAAATTATGTAATATAATAGCTCAAATGCAATGAAGTGAATACAGGAAAGTCCGAAAAAGACACTACCAAAAGAACTGCAATAAGTGAAGTTGGCAAGCCTGAGGCTCAGAACCACATTTTTTTATCACATTGCTGCAATGAGAAACTTTCTACAGATGTACCATGTTAGTTTGATGAATATAAGCTCTGAAAAATACCATTTTATTTAACACAGTGCCAGAGAAGAATACATAGGAAGTTGCCTGGTTCATTCATTTATTTAGTGTGTCAATAAACTTTTATTAAGCATCTAATATGTGCCAGGCACTTTGTTAAGTTCCCATTTGATTCTGTAAATATACTAATGTTATTCACTTTTACAATTTAAGTGGAATTCAGATTGATATAGCCCCACAATAAGTTGTTATCCTGCTTTTCTTTTATATTTAATGTTCTGAAGAATATTGGGGCAGTCAGATGAAATAATTTCTTTGACGAGCTGAATGAAATTATTAGTACGTGAAATTATATTTTATAGGATTTCTGATAGTATCTTTAGGGTAATTCTACTAACAGAATGAAGTGAATGAACATAATCCAATTCACACAATCTTGATTTTTTTTGGCTTGATCTCAACACAGGATAGCCTTTATTATATGAATACAAAAATCTTTTTTGCACTTCAAAGCTTTAATTCCTTGAAACTCTATTAAGACATCTGGGGTCTCTTAGATTTTAAAAGTCTTTATTCCATAGTTCTGTGATTCTGAATCTTTAGTATGGCTATATCAATTTTAAAATATTGTTCTTATATTGCCTATATTGACTTTATTTCTGGTCATTTGGGCACTATAAGTCTGTGGTAATATTTTGGTTTGACTATAATGTATTGAATTGTCAAGGTTATTATGAGGTCTATATTCATAATATGGTGATTTATCATACATTAAGTTATGAGTGAACATTTCACATACAATTCTAACCACATAGTCATGTCTTGCTTCATATTCTTTTATTATTTTGAATATATTTTTGAAAACACTGTAATTTGCACCAATAGTAAGAAAAATTTTAAGGTAGTATATTTACTTTCATTTTTCTTTCAATATGAGATCAAATCCAAGACAGTGAAATAGCAAGAAGAAATATAACAGACTTCATTGTTACCCCTACCTATATGGGGATTTTCAAAATTATCAAATATGTAAGAAAAAACTGCTGAAGAATGGAGCCAAAGTGGCTGAGTGAAAGAAGGAATTCATATGAGCTCCTCCAAGAATTCCATCAGTAACCTCTTAAAAGCAAATCTGAACTGACGTTAGAGAGACAGAATCCATTGGGAGACAGAGTATGGCACATTTCCAGTCCAAGAAAGCATGCACATAGGACTTGGCAGGTGGAGCATGGACAACATGGGCTGCACCAGTGCAAACATGAGACCAGACCACAGGAAAGTGAGAGTGAGCCTCAGCTTTGCAGACTTCTCACTGCAGAGCAGAGGATCATTCAGCTGGGTAAGAGAACGTGAAGGGCACATGAGCATGGCAGCAGCTTCAACTGGGGCTATAAGCTTATAGCCTGGATGATCAAAAATCTCCTGCCTGAATTTCCTGGAGCCAATATGGAGAATAAACCCTAGCTGCTCTAATCCCCTTCCCTGACAATGAAAACCTAGAGATTATTGCCCCAGTGTAAAATCCTAAAATAGTAGAAGCAGAAGCAGGCCTGGGAGTCCTAGAGGAAGGGTGTGACTGAAGCTGTGCATAGCCTGAAATGAATGGCAAAAAGCATCCCAATGAACGCCATCTCAGCTGAACAGTGGGAGATCCTGAAGCCCAGGGGTATGGATCCAGTAACCACTAATACCAGAAGCCATGGTGTTCCTTAGTAGGGTCAAGGTAATCTGCAGACAACAGTGTGGCAGGCTGCCAGCTGCTGAGCCTATCCAGGCTCTAGACTGGGGGCACAGAGATGAAAACCTGAAATGTCCAGATGACCCCTCCCCCATATCTTACTCTTTGAGCCTCAGGGTAACCCAGGGGAAACACTGAATGTCCTGGTCTTGAGCTCAGTCTAGAGACCCAAAGGAAGTAGCATAAAAATTCAACAACCAAGTCCCTAGGTCCCAGCTTGAGAAGCATGGGTCAGAGTCCTCTGTACCAAAGAAGCAGAAATTCACTTTAAAATCCAGGAAATGGGTAATCACAATGGGCAGGTAGCAACCAAATATGATTGAATCCTATTATTGTGAACGAGAAGAATCACTTTCAGGAGACACCATCATCTCTATACACATACCTGAGACCACAGTAGGAAATATGAATTTGTCTCAAGCCTGAAAAGCATTCTTGGAAGAGCTCAAGAAAGATTTTAAAAGGAAATTTAGAGAGGCAGAAGATAAATTGACCAATTCTTTTAAAATTACATCGGGAAAAATGGAATAAAATCTCACAGAAGAAAACAAATCCTTAAAAAGTAAAATTTGTGAACTGGAATGGGAGGTTCAAAATCTAACTTGCATAATACTTCCCTAAAAATTAAATCTAAACACATGGAAAAGGAGCTTCGAAAAGTAACCAAGGAAAATAATTCACTAAAAATTAGAATCAGTCAAGTTG
This sequence comes from Pseudocheirus occidentalis, assembly GCA_028646575.1. Lineage (NCBI taxonomy): Eukaryota > Metazoa > Chordata > Mammalia > Diprotodontia > Pseudocheiridae > Pseudocheirus > Pseudocheirus occidentalis. The sequence goes on along the minus strand of CM053594.1, from coordinate 161,520,835 downwards.
AAAAAGTTAAAGTCAAGTTGGCTCTAAGAAGCATCAAGTATTAGTCAAACAAAATATAAAGACTGAAACATTAGAAGAAAATGTAAAATATCTCTTTGGAAAAACAATTGACATGGAGAACAGATCCAGGAGAGATAATCTAAGAATTATAGGTCTACCAGAAAACCATAATGAAAAAAATAGCCTGGACAACATCTTCCAAGAAATTATCAAAGAAAACTCTCCTGAGGTTCTAGAAACAGAGGGTAAAATAGTTGTCAAAAGAATTCACTGGACTCTTCCTGAAAGAGATCCCAAATTTAAAACTCAAAAAAACATAGTAGCTAAATTCCAGAATTATAAGGTTAAAGAGAAAATACTGTAGGCATTCAGAAAACCAATTCAAATATCATGGATATTTGATATAGTCAGGATAACACAGGACCTAGCAGCTTCTCCATTAAGAGACTGGAATATGATATTTCATAAGGTAAGGGAGCTTGGACTACAACCAAGGGTAGACTATACAGCAAAACTGACCATAACCTTTCAGGCAAGGAGATGGTCAACATACTCCACCAAGTATAAAAATCTATTGTGCTCTACAGACTTTCCTGATGAAAAATCCAGAGCTCAAAGGAAAAATTTGATCTCCAAATACAAGACTCAAGAGAGATATAAAAAGTAAACAGAAAACACACACACACACACACACACACACACACTTTTGATCCAAATAAGAGTAAACTGTTAACATCCCTATGTGGGGAACTGATACCTGTCAATATTGAGATTTAAATAATTATTGCATCTTTTAAAAGGGATATACACACCTAAAGGGTGTGGCTATAAATGAACTAATCTTATGATAAAAAAACCTTATAAAGGGGTACAAATGGATTGTAATGGAAGAAAAAGAAAGCAGGAAGGAGAAAAGGATAAATTATGCCACACAAAAAGGCTTAAAACTTACTATAGTAGAGGGAAAGAAGGGAGGGAGATGAACATTATATGAACTATACTCTCATTGGTTTTGCTTCATGGAGGGATTAATATTAACAGTTAAGTTTAGGATTCTAATGTGAAAAGGCAAAAAAATCCCCTCATAGTAGGTGGAAAGGAAGGAGGGAGAGGAGCACTGTATGAAATTTATTCTCATCAGTTTGGGGTCAAGGAGGGAATAACATCCTGTGTTAATTACAAAAATACATACTAAGGGAGGAAGTGGTCAAAGGAAAAACTCCTTTTCAAAATATTTCATCTACTTTTATTTTTTAAATTAACTTTTGTGATTATGTTTAGTTTACATAATTCATTTCCATAATATTTTGAGTTACAAATTTTCTCCCTGTCTTTCCCCAAACCACCACCCCCAAAAATGATCCCATTGAAGGCCTCCTCTCCCAATCTCCTGTATCCTATATCCTCCCCTGTCCCCCTCTCCATACACTAGTGGCTGTATATCTTATTTCCCAGTTGCATGTAATAATAATAATAATAATAACAATAATAATAATATTAAAAAACATTTTATTTTAAAACTTTAAACTCCAGATTCTTTCCCTTCACCTTTCATCTCCCATCCTTACTGGGAAGATAAGCAGTTCAATATACTTTGTACAAGTGTAGTTAAACAAAACATTTCCACAGTGGATATATTGTGAAAGACTGACTATATTTCCCCCAACTTGTTCTATTCTCTACTTTGTCCCTGACCCTTTGCAAAACTGTGTGCTTTTAACTACCCTCCATCCCCAACCTGCCCTCCCCTCTATTATATCCTCTCTCATCCACTACATCCCTACTCTCCTGTAATGCAAGATACCCAATTCAGAGTGGGTATCCCATTCCCTCCCAAAGCCAAATTAATTGACAGTAAGGTTGACTCATTCCATTTTGCCTTCTTGTTCTTCCCCTCCATTATAACAGTAATACCTTGCCCCTTCTATATGAGATAATTTATCCCATTCTATCTCTCCCTATCTCCTTTCATTATATTTCCTCTCTCACATTTCAATTTCACCTTTTAAACATCATCCCTTCCTATTCAATGGATCTGTCTATGTTTACATCTTGAATTTCTTGAAGGATGATTTTGAGGTTCTTTTTATTGATCATGGCTTTCAGGTAGTCCAAAAAATTTTTAAATTGTCTCTACTGGATCTATTTTTTCAGATCAGTGGTTTTTTCAATGAATGTTTCATATTGCCTTGTATTTTTTTCTTTAATGTGTGCACTTTTATTTGAACTGGTCTTAGGTCAGTGTATAGGTAAAGCACCTCCCCTCCCCCAAGTACTGGCACCAATCTCAAAACTCGCAGGGAGACTATGAAAGTCCTCATTCACATCTATGTTGGGGGCAGGGAGGGAATTTAGGGGGGGCATTCAACATGGCTGACAATTTTTTGAAAAGGAACAAGTATTAAGGCAGAAGATACAAAATGTTTTTTTAAAGGATTATATAATTTACATTTAAAGTGATACTAGTAACTTCCCCCCTCCCCATCTGTAAGGATCTATATGATCTTTGTTACATTGCTCCTTTGCTCTAGCAGAGGACAGCCTTCACAGAGGCCTGTAACTCTGCAACAATGAATTATACTATATTTGGAATGACTATTAAAAAAAACATGCACACTCTGAGTCCTGAAGACACACTGTAGAACTTGGGGGATGGTTTGTCTCCAACATACTTAGACTGCTCATCACCTTCACTATTCCAGTTTTTAAATCCTGAGTCAAGAGCCAAAAAAAACACACAAAAAAACAAACAAAAACAAATAAAGCCATGCCAATCTCATCTCGTTTTTTGGGCAATTATCATGTCATCTTGTCGCACCCTTTGACAAAAAAAATAAACAATAAAAAAATTTAAAAAACCAGTTCATTTAGAAGCATTTCTGGTGGACAATGGAGGGCACAGATTCATCATACTCCTGCTTGCTGATCCACATCTGGTGTAAGGTGGAAAGAGATGCTAGGATGGAGCCTCCAGTCCAGACAGAGTATTTAAACTCAGGTGGGGCAATGATCTTGATTTTCATTATGCTGGGAGCTACGGCTGTAATCTCATTCGGCATCCACCTGACAATATGGTGTTGGCATACAGATCCTTACAGATGTCAACATCACACTTCATAACTGAGTTAAAGGTAGTTTCATGGATTCCACAGGATTCCACACCTAAGAAAGATGGCTGGAAGAGAGCTTCTGGGCATCAGAGACTCTTGTTGCCAATGGTGATAACCTGATCATCAGGGAGCTTGTAACTCTTTTCCAGAGAGGAGTTGGATGCAGCAGTGGCCATCTCCTGGTCAATGTCTAGGGTGACATAACACAGCTTCTTCTTGATGTCACACACTGTTTCCCTCTCAGCTGTGGTGGTGAAACTGTACCCTCTCTCAGTCAGGATCTTCATGAGGTAGTCCATCATATCATGGACAGCCAGATGCAGATGTAGGATGTTGTAGGAAAGGGCATAACCTTCATAGATGGGCACAGTGTGTGTCACACCATTACTGGAGTCCATCACAATATCAGTGATAGGACCAGAGGCATACACGGACAGCACAGCCTGGATGGCAGCACACATGACTGGGGTATTGAAGGTCTCAAACATAATCTGTGTCATCTCTTTTTCTTTTTGGCTTTGGGGCTAATGGGGGTTTCTGTGAGCAGCACAGGGTGCTCTTCAGGGGCCACACAGAGCTCATTGTAGAAAGTATGATGCCAGATCTTCTCCAAGTCATCCCAGTTGGTGACAATACCATGTTCAATGGGGGTGCTTCAGGGGGAGAATACCTATCTTGCTCTGGGCCTCATCTCCCACATAGCTGTCTTTCTGGCCCATACCCTCCATCAAACCCTAATGTCTAGGGTGCCCAACAATGGAAGGGAAGACAGCCTGAGGGGCATCATCTCCTGCAAAACCAGCTTTGCACATTCCAGAGCCATTGCCAACAATGAAAGCAGCAATATCATCATCCATGGTGAACTTTGAAGTGGCAAGTTTAAACCCTTAAGAGAGAGAGGAAGTGGTGCCACACCTTGAGGCAGGGGGGAGGCAAGTGCATGCTGGATTGAAGAGCTCACCCATTGCCTTCTATTTTTTAATTTCTTTGGATCTGATAACTAGAATCTTGATTTCTCAAAAAGTCATTAGCTTCTATTTGCACCAGTCTAATTCTGGAGCAATTAATTCTTTTTCCATGAGGCAAAATCTGCTTTAAATGGCATTCTTTCCCTCATTGGCTTTATGGACTTCTTTTGCAATTTGAGTTAGTCTATTTTTAAGGTGATATTTTCTTCAGTCAGGTTGTTGACTCTCTTTTCGTGATTTTCTTGCATCATTCTCATTTTTCTTCCCAATTATTCCTCCACTTCTCTTACTTGATTTGCAAAATCCTTCTTGAACTCCTTCATGGCTTCTAACCAGTTTGTATTTTTCTTGGAAGCTTTTGATGCAGGAGTTCTGACTGTGTTGTCTTCCCCCCATTCCATGTTTTGATCCTTTTGTCCCCTTAAAAGGAATCTAAACTAAGATGGCTGTGCTTGCTTTACTTTCTTTGCTTGCTCATGTTGCCCCTCAATTAATCGAGTTTGGAGGGTTTTTTTGCCACAATAGAACTCTCCTTTCAGTGGTGAAGGTTTTGTCCCAAATTGCCAGGCTTTTCACATCTGCCAGAGCTATTAGGAGAGTGCTGTCTCTTCAATCCCCACCATCTTTGGCTCACTGGTCACACACATGAGAGCAACCACCCAAGATTGTGATGCTAATCCAGGCAGGTTAAGGCAAGAGTACTTAGCCTTTGAATGGTTGCCTGACACACAACCATGTGAGGGCCAGGAGCTCTCAAGTAGCCACATGGAGCTGGATGCAGGGTTGCAGCTTCTGCTGTTTCTCCCAACAGGGTTAGAGCATTCCATCCTTCCCTACCATATTCAGGAGAGTTCCACTGAACTTTTACTTTGCATTTGGCATTTATGGGTTGAAAATTATGGAAACCACCAAAGCTGCTGCTGATCCACTCTCCCAAATGCTCCAGCCACAGCTGGTCTGGGCCACCCTGGAGTTAAAACCACAGGTTCACATGTGGTTGGCCTTGGCTTTGCAGTATTAGTGGAATCTGAAGATCTTCTATGCCCCTTTGCATTGGCAAGTAAGCAGGTGCTTGGCATCTTGTTTCAATTTACCACCTTATTTAAGCTATTTAATTAACACAGAAGTAGTTAACACCTTGGGAGGAAGTTGCTGATGTAACAGGAAGGGACAGAAGGGGGAGGAGATATACTGTATAGAAGGAAGAGAACCAGCAGGACTCTCAGATTTTCTCTCAGTGAACACCTGGAGGCTGCAACTTTTGTGAAGAACTTCCTTCTGGGAACTATTTGCTGAGACTTCTTTCTGCAACTTTTGCCAAGAGCTTCCAAGAACCAGGCTGAGGAGCTACCATAAGTGAGAGAAGGATCTCTGCTGAGGGAGAATGTTCTATGGTAAAGGCTTGGGAATGTTGGCGTTCACTGCATTAACCATGTGTATCAACTTCATGACTCCTGTAATGACTTTGATTTTCTGGTTGTGGGACTCAAATTTCTTGTTCTGGGACTCAGTTTTCTCATATTTGAATAAAGGCTTTGGTTCTCCCCTCTATGTGGAGAGTTTGCTACATTTTGTGATTCACAACTATACTCTAATATGGACATTTTTGCATGAATTCATAGGTATAATGTGTATTATATTTTT
>CM053594.1:161469150-161515013 GCA_028646575.1 Pseudocheirus occidentalis | reverse complement strand
GGAGACATATATGTATGGTTAGAACTGCTTTAGCATTAGTAATTAAAGAGGATTCATTCTGGAGATAGTGGTTGGTAGTCTTATTATTTTTTAATGATCTTAAAAGAAGAGAAGAACAAATACACTTGGAAGGGGTGAGTGGAAAAAAATCTTTTTTCTTTGGGTGACACATGGAGAATTAAGTACAATCAAGGAGGAAAGGTAATGCATAGTGAGTGACACTTGATCTTCATTACAATCTGAATTCATCAAAGGACCAGAATTACACACATGAACTCAGATGGACAATTCAGTACTGAAATCCATTGTATCGATAGGGATTTAGGAGAGTAAAGGGAGAAGGCAAAGTGGGCAATGGGGAATATAAGGGTATTAGATTAATGGAGTGATTAGTACTAAGCAAAACAAACTCTTACCAAAGATGTATAAAAAATAGTAAAATAATCATGGTGCAATGGAAGACAACTGGAAAAAATCTGCATTCCTTCTTGTTTAGGAAAACTTGAACAAGTTAGAGAATATAAATATGATGAAAAACTATTCTGCATTAAGAAGTTATGAAGTGGATAGTTTCAAAGAGACTTGACAAAACTTTGATAAACTGATGCACAATGAAGTGAGTATAACAGGAAAATAATTCCTAATTCCTAAAGTATCAATGATATTAGAAAGACAAGCAATTCTGAAAGACTTAGGAATTCTGAGCAGTTCAATTATCAGTTGTGATTCCAAAGCATTTGGGGTAAAACATACTACCTATGATGTGAATAACTGAGTTCCTATTCAAGCACACACATACACACACAAATACACAATTGTATGTACATGTATATTTATGAATATACATACATTCCTGTAGAAGTGTAATACTCTTGATGTGTGCATATAAATGATACATCAATATGATTTTTATACAAAATGAACATTTATGAATTTGTCATACTCACATATATATTTTATGTACACAACCCATACACAATATGGCATCTTTTGTTTTACTTTTTTATTAGATAAGAGGAGAAAGGAAAAGGGATAAGATTGATTTAAAAATACAATTTTAATTCAAAATAGAAAATAAAAGGACAGGTTTTAACCAGGGAAGAAGTTAACTAAATCAGTACAGTAAAAATTAATTTCCTAGAAAATTGCTGATGTGTTCTGAAAAGCTTTAATCTGAAGCTTAAAGTTGCTTGAAAAAATTAACCACATATATCCGGCAAAACAGTAGTCACGAAAGTAGCAGGTGCAATGTAAGAAAGAAGAATATAAGGAGACAATATAACAAGAAAAAGCATAGTAATAAAAATCTATTTTTCTTTCAAATATTATCATAAAAATGTTCACAGTATGAGCAAAAGGTAAACTGGAGAATAAAACAATGACATAATCACAGCTCCATCAGTATTTTTCAGACTAAGAATATGAATCAAATACAATAGAACTATAAAAGAGTAAATTTTCAAAACGAACAGTTTTAATTAAAGGACACTAGAATTTTATAATCTACATAAGTAAATGGACAATTCTCAAGGATGAAATTCTGCCAACACAAATATAAACCATATTTATTAAAAAAGAAAAAGAAGAATAATCAGTTGGTAAAAGGAAAGTTAGGTTTTGGTATTTGAATGCAATGGAATATTACTATGTTTTAAGAAATGCCCATTTTAATCTTAACAGAGAAGTGTGGAAAGGCTTACATGAACTAATGCAAGGTAAATTTGTTAGATCCAGGAAAAAATTATGCAGTTTAATATAAGCTAGAGTGGGGAGGGGAAATATAAAATAAATGATACAAAAGAGTTCAAAATAATAAAAATAAATAAGTGCAATCTTCTAAAGAAGTATAATAAGCCACTTAGTCTCTTTTCCTGAGACAGGATCTATTGATTGTGCAACATTTCATACTACATATATTTAAAAATATTAATTGCCTTTGTTTATTTTTTCCCTACTTGAAAAAAAAATTGTTATATACTCTGGTTTTTGGAAGGGGAAAGTAGACGGATAGAGAGGTTGATATAAACATTAAAAAAATTTAATTCATAAAATGGAGGATAAGTGAATGCTGGCTTTTTCTGCTGCCAAATCTGGTAAAGAGTGAGGCATGTGGAAAGATTTGTTTGACCCAACCCAGAGCAGAAGGAGAAGAAAGAAGTAGTAGTAGTAGTAGTAGTAGTAGTAGTAGTAGTAGTAGTAGTAGTAGAAGTAGAGGAGGAGGAGAAAAAAGACAGATGAAAAGAGAGGAAGAAAGAAAGGAGACAAGCAAGCAAGGAAGGATAGAAAGAGGAAGAGGTAGAAAATGAAGATGAAAAATATGAATAGAGAAAAAGAAGAGAAAGAGTAAGAAAAATAGAAAGAAAATGATAAAAAGGAAGAGAAGATGAAGAAGAAGAAAAAAGAGAATGTAGAAACAGAAGAAAAGAAGAAATAAGATATAAAGAAACCCAGGAAAGAGAAACATAAGGAGAAAAAGAAATAGGAGAGGAAATGGGAGTAGGAAAGGGCAGCATGGAGGATGAAGAGGAAATATATGACAAAAATCTAACTACAAAATAAATGTTACAATACACAAAGAACAACTTATTTATAAAATAAGGTTCCTAAGAAAGTGAATATATGTTTATATGAATATATGCATAATGTGTAAATGTATACATATATAATATACACATGTATGTGTGTATATATATGTAGTATATATCCACATATATTTACATACACATATATTATATCATGAAATATAAATTTTTCAATCTTATTTTGTTAAGACTTAAGGTAGCATAGATTTAGCATTCTTCCTCAATATATGAGCCAAAATTCCTTGATTTTACAAATTTAGTCAGGAAGCCTCAAGTCACTTGGGTCATGATGCTACTCTCATACCTGCATCATAGGATTAGTGTAAGAAAATCGCTTTTGTAAATTTAAAGGACTACATAAGAAAAGTACATTGTTATTGTTGACAAAGATCGATTTATTACAATAGTTAGTGTTATGCTTAGGTATGAGTTAAAACCATTAAGAACTCAATTGTTACTTAGAGGTGATTATAAATACATATATATTTGTTTTACCACTAGTTTATATAATTTCTCTTATTCCAATACCACATGGGACAGGATCAGAGCTCACTTATTGAGTTTGTGGCATAATTTCAGTGTCACCTTGGAAATAAAAAGCTTTCAACCAAATTATTAAGATATTGAACATAGTGAGATCCCTGGGATTGACCCAGAAGGAGATACAAAAACAATTATTGACACACTGAAAAAATCTTTATGCATCCACTTCCTATATTAATCATTATAATAGTCTGTTGTATATTTAGACCTTTCATTATACATATAATGATACATAATATTAAAACATTAGGCACTGAATTACATGCCTTTGAACTTCTTTAAGAAGTATGAAATATGGGGAACCAAGGAGGCCTGATCCTGGACTCAGATAAAAACAATGTGCTCTAATCATGGCCCTTCATGACATGGCCTTTTGTTAAGGTAGCTCCTTGGGCCCCTTTTGTCATGTGCTATACTTAAAAGGACTTTTACTTGAGATCTTGAGATAAAAGGCTTTACCCTCTGACTCCAGGCGTATAGAGAACATATTCCTTATCAAATTATCCATTCTGTGTTACTTCCAGGTTATGTCAGGCTAAGATAATGTTAATAAAACTTGAGGACTTTTTTTTTCTTTTGTATCATTTGCTCTATAAAAACCTTGTTCATAGAATCATTAAATAGAGTTTATGTTTCTTCCTTGAACTACCCACATGCTCTGGTCATTTCTTATTCACATTTACAATCATGCTTAAGTGCTGCCAACTGAGCAGCCTGTGGCATAAGGGATGGTGGGATAGAGTTCATTCTTCATTTAATAAAGAAGTGGCGAAAATTTGTGATTTCCAAATAGAGACACATAATCACATCTAACTCTACAGGACTCCGCTTGGAATTTTCTTGGCAAAGATATCAGAATGGTTTTGCATTTTCTTCTCGTGCTCATTTTACATATGAAGAAACTGAGGTAAACAAGGTTAAGTGACTTGCCCAGGGTCACACAAGTAATAAGTGCCTGTAGTCAAATTTGAATTCAAGTCTTCCTGACTTCAGGCCCTGAACTCCATCCATTTTACTACATATTGTTAAAAGAATTTTAGAAGACCAGACTCTTACCTGGGAATGACTGGAGGCAAACAGAGCAGGTAAGAGATGGATGCATCAGGCATCAAGTTGTGGTTTAATTAATTAATTTCAGAGTGAGGAATGTAATTTGCAAACTTGAAGTTCTCCTGAGAAGTAGAACTCATCATGCTGGAAAAAGGCAATGTTTTAATACATAAATCACAAGTGCAGAGAGGGGTGCCAGGTAGATTACAACAGTCATTTCTAGATTTTGAGTGGTTTCCCATGCCAAACCCATGAATGCAGGGAAATAAAGGTATTTTGTAATCCTGTGGAAACAGTTATTCATTTGATTATCTCAAATCTTGGAACTGTGATTACTTTGTGTGTTTCAGATGCAGAGTTTTGTGAAAGGAACAGGTTTTACAATCTTTGATTCACTTCAATTAAGGTACACAAGCACAAGAATGTCAGGATTGTTGGAGTTGATTGATAACTTTAAATTGAATTATGAGTCTCTGACTCTGAAGCCAGAATCTACTGGGAAAATGGGAGCTCTGAGAAATCTAAATTATTAGTGTATTCAGTACACATATCATAATGATTGATAGGAGAATCACGAATCCCTTTATAATGTAGAGATATAAACACGTAACCACATATATGTGTATTTATATCAGTGTATATTTCTATTCATTTTCAATCATCTCTCTCATATTTCTATATATCTATTACCTATCAATCTATCTACAATACATGAAGGATATAACTAAATATGTACATGTGGGTCATATCTATATATATATATATATATATATATATCTATTTAAATCTATCTATCTATCTATCTACCTATCTAGTTTCTCTTTTAGCATAGAGACTTATCAAGGCCAGAAAATATTGTACTTTTTGTATTTGTATCCTGAGAGTTTAAAACAGTAACTTGCACAAAAAACTTACTAAGTGCCTTTTTCACTCAATTCACCATTTATTCATCAGTTCATTCATGAATATTTCCAGAATTACAAAGACTATGTGATTAGTCGTAAAAGCAATAGCTTAAGAAAACAAAAGAAGACATTTTTATGCATCTACAAGGTCTAGCTCTGTGATAAGTGTACAAATATTATCTCAATTGATGCTTATAATTCTGTGTGTTATATACTGAAATTCTCTTTTTACTGTTAAGGAAACTGGGCAGAGAGAAGCTAAATGACTTGTATGGTGCCAACCAGCTAGTAAGTTCCTGATACTACATTTAAGCTCAGTCACTCTGGGCTTAGTGGTCCATCCACTGTTTCATCTAGTTAAGTAGACAAGGTGTGAAAAGACTGGCATTTTGTCTTTGTTGTTTTCTCTTTACCCAGTCTCCTTCCCCTCTATTTATCCATGCCAGCATGGAAATCGCTATAATAAATTTTTTTTCCCCTGGGCCTCTGAAAATACTGAGTTTTTTTTGTTTTTGTTTGTTTGTTTTGTTTTTTTAGTAATGCATGCCAACTGCCCAATAAAATGGGACCAGAGGTTATCAGTGTAGGTCTGGACTCTGACTGCAGAGGAGCGGGTAACAGACTTTTATACATTAAAAATAATCAATCAAATGAGGCAAATTTATTTTTTAAAAATACAACATTTGGTAATCTAATTTGTTTTTAAATAATATTTTATTTATCCTCAATTATATAAAAACAATTTTAACATTCTCTTTTTAAAAGTTTTGAGTTCCAAATTCTATCTTTCCCCCTTGCTAAGATAGCAAGCAATGTGATACAGGTTACTTACATGTAATCGTATTTAAAATTCCATATTAATCATTTTGTTGAAGAATGGAGAAGTGAAGGACCTCCAGGTGGCACAGGGAATAGAGCACTGGCCCTGGAGTCAGGAGAACCTGAGTTCAGATCTTACCTCTGACACTTAAGAAACAAACAAACAAAAAATACAACTAGTTGTGTGACCTTGGGCAAGTCACTTAACCCAAATTGCCCTACCTCCTCTCCTCCTAAAAACAAAAAAGGAAATAAAATTTTTAAAAAATGGACAGAGAGAGAGAGAGAGAGAGAGGGAGAGAGAAAGAGTGAGAATGTCTCCATTTCTTTCAAACATCAGTTCTTTCTCTAAAGGGGGATAGTATGTTCCATCATGAGTCCTTTGAGATTGTCTTGGATCATTTTATTGCTGAGAATAGGTAAGTTATTCACAGTTCTTCATCCTGCATTATTGTTGTTAATGTGTACAATGTTCTCTTGGCTGTGTTCATTTTATTGGTTGATGAAAGTCTTTCTAGGTTTTTCTGAAATCATCCTACTTCACATTTCTTTTAGCACAATATCCCATTACAATCCTGCACCACAACTTCAGCCATTCTTCAATTTCTAATTCTTAGTAACCACAAAAAGAACTGCTTTACAGACTATGGAGTATGACTTGCTGTTCCTGCTTGTTTACCTGGTTTCCTTCCTACTCCACTGAGACAGACCTTTCTTGCTGTGTTGGTAAGTTGCATCCCTTCTCCTGAATTGGTCATAAGGTTTTTTTTTCAAGTTTGTTTGGGTAGGAATTTCAGAGGCCTCCAGGGAATTCCTTCCTCAGTCCACCGTCTTCTTCATTTTTGATTGATATTTTCGTTTTGTAGTATGAATCTGTAGGAAGCTTAGTGATTTTCCGACTTTCATTTGGATAGAGGTGACCAGGAAGTTTTTTGTGGAAAGTAGAGGAGTGGTTACCAACTTTTTTGTTACTTTGTTTCTTCACTAAAATTACTGGGTTTGAAGTTAGTAAGGATCTCTTAACTGTCAAATCCAATGACCTTTTCTAAATTCATATTCATCTTCACATCTCTGCACCCTTTGATGTTTTTGATTACCCATTTCTCTATTTTACACTTCCTTACTCAAGGTTTTCATGACACTACTATCTCCTATGTCTTTTACTATATTTCTGCCCACTCTTCAGTTTTATTTCTTTCATCTTCATGATGGTCAGACTCATTAAACATACATGTCCCACTAGGCTCTATCCTGAGTCTTCTTTTCTTCATCTATTTTCACTTAGTCATTTCACTTAGTCATCTCATCAGTTCCCTTTCACTTGATTATGTATAAAAACCCTTTTTAACATTCAGTTTTTAAAAGTTTATTTTTCTATGATAATGATTTTAAAATCTATTTGTCCAGCCTTAATATTTCTGCTTCTCCTAATCTAACATCTCTGTTAGACATCTTGAACCCAACACGTCAAAAACTATACTCATTATCTCTGCCCCCACCAAAACCCTCCTCCACCCAAATTTCCTATTAATATTGAAGGTCCAGTCATAGCTCTCTTACACACACACATACACACACACACACACTCACACAAACCCATCTTCCTCACTATGTTCTAGTAGCTGCCTACCACCTCCAGGTGATATATTAAAATCATCTGGCATTCTCCCATGTATGGACTATTCTACATGTTCATCTCCATCTCTGGTTCTCCCTGACTTCCTCCAAGTCCCACTATGGCATCTACAGGAATCCTTTCCCAGCCTTCTTTAATCTTAGTGCCTTCTATCTGAGACTATCCTTAATTAATCTTATATGTAGATGTTTGAATGTTGTCTCCTCCATTAGACTGTGAACCCCATGATATCATAGACTCTCTTTCCTATTCTTTCTATCTCCAGTATACTTACATAGTTCCTGGTACCTAGTAGATACTTTATATATATTTATTAACTGAGTGTCCCACCTTTCTTCTAAATTTAAAGTCTACCTTGTTTCAGGAAGTTTAGTAATACTGACTTTTCCAAGATAATTTATATAATAATGAACAGTAAGTACCTGGATTTGTGCCCTGACATATTCCTCAGAATCACAGTCCTTTTCCCATTGCACCATATTATCTTTGTCTGTGATGCTGTGATGTCCTTTTTTCTGGTTTTCACACAGGAACACATAAAATATTGACCTTAAGTAAGAATAGATCTTTATTACTTCCTCTGTACCAACATTCCACAAACTATCATCTATTAATGATGGGCAAATGTCATTTTGCAGTGTCAAAGTTTACAAGTTCTTCAAAATCGTATCATGAATTTTTAAATCATTGTTAGCACAACAACAATTTATATGGCCTTAATTCTACATAAAGGCTACAGTCATGCTCTTTAATTAAGCAGTCTGTATTTTGCAGTCTTTTCAAAAATTCTTCTGTTCAATGTGGGGTTATAATTTAAATGGAAAAGAGTAGCTTTGTAGTTTTCATCCCTTTAGACTTTATTTTTAAATACTCTCCTTAATTGGTCTTTTCACTGGTGCTGTTATTTGATTTTGACTGTCTGGTTGGCATGCTTCCAGTTTATCTTCAGAAGATGCCAATAGGATTTTCCAAAGCATGCTCTTTTAGAGATTTTGTTCATAGAGAAGGTAAAGATAAATAATAGATGACTTTGTTCACTCAAAAGAGTTGACCAGGGGTGATTTTGGTTACCCCTTCTGCTTTCCTCAGGGCTCAGCCTGAGGCATAGCTCCTGTCAGGTGTTCCATGTCCTGCTAGGAACACCAACCTGGATTTTTGCTCTCTTTCCTGCAGGAGAGATTTCAAAGGCTTCCACGGTCTCTGTTAGAAAGCAGCAGGTTAAAGAGATTATATAAACTCAAAGAAAATATTCTGAGAAGTATATTGGCAATGAATGAATAATGCTAATTGTGACATCTGAGGGAAATAAGAGTTTTTAAATGGAAAAAAATATGGGTAGAGAAACAAAGAGATAAATGAAATAGGGCCTGCAGCTGCATCTTTCTTTTTTCCCTGAAATTGAGAAAATCTGCTAAAATTAATTTCATTTTTATTTTCCATTTTTCATCAGTGCTAGAAGAGTTCTTCATATTTGTATTTGTGTTTCTTGTCCTTCAGTTCCTTTTCTTTGATTTCCTTTCCTATTTATTCATTCATTTATTTATTTTTTCTAGGGAGGAAGTGTTCCCTGTGTTTTTCTCAGTGTAGGGAACTCTCTCCACAAGTTAAAGTTAGCTAACTCACTATTTTAGTGGATTGTAATGTGACATCAGGAGGTTAATTGATTGATTACTCATGGACACACAGTTAACAGCTATCATGTGTCTCAGGCAGGTTTTGAATATCTCTGTCTAGCAGGTGTCTAAGCTTGCATCTTGTTCACTGTAGTAAGATAACTTCTATCTCATGTTTGAACACATTCTTGTATAGCCATTTCAAAGTAATTGCACCTTCATGTACAATATTGCTTTCTTTTTGTACTATTACTAGAAGACAGTGTCACTTTCCTTTTGAATTATGAGTTCCCAGGACTGAATACTTCTCAAATACCTACCCTCACCTCAACTTTTCTACTATTAATTAAACAATGATGTCTTGCAGGAAATGTCTTGTAACTTTCTAAAGCCTTGTTTTGAATCATTTTGAAAATGAGAGTTACTAATGAATTTCATAATAGAATAATTAAATGTATTTTATAATCACCTCTTCTACTCAATACATAGAATTGTAGCAGGATTAAAAAATAAACTTACTTAAAATAATATTATATTTGAACATTATAGTTGGTATGGATTTTCATTTCTTGTACAAAAGTACAAATGAAAACTTCCCACCTGACTTTTGATATTATGGCTATTATTATCCCATCAAGTTAACAGTCTACAGGAATAATTATAGCAACAGTCCTCAGATTCCATGTGGTATATTGTCTTCTATTGAGAAGATAGAGTTTGTGTGTGACTATGATAATGCAAACTGCCCGTTTCTTTCACAAGGAGGACAGGGAAAATTTTTTCATTCCTACTTTTTGCATGATCAGAATCTAACAAAATAACTTCAATTCTTTTGTCACCTTGAGATGTCTTAGTTCATGATTTCAATTGCATAGGAAACTGAAGTGAGTAAACTCCCTATACTAATAGAGGAAAATAACTTCTAAAATTTATAATCTTGTTCACTTGCCTGCATATACTGAGAAGTTAAATGACCACAGAGTAAATATGACAGAGGGAGAATTTCAAGCAATGTCCACCTGACTTTGGTTCTTTATTCTATGTGCAATTCTGTCTCTTGATTTTACATAATAGGTGCTTAAGTTACTAAAGGATACTAGGTCTGGAACTAAAAAGAAACACTCAGAACATTTTGGCCATCCTCCCCATTATATTGAATGAGATTTATGATAGAATGTGAGTAATGGTAAAACTAAGGATGAATTGAGTTTCAAAGCCATGTGTGGTTGCTGTTCCATTCTTCTTAATTGGAACTTTATAGTTGATTTGACATCCTTTCTTCATCTCATCCTTATTTTTCATCTGCCTTCCTCTCTTCCAATTTTTCTTCCTTCTTTCTTGATATGCAGCAGAAAGAGTGATATATTTAGAATTAGAATAAGGCCTGGTCAAATTTCATTCTGTGAAAAAACTGCATGACCCTTGGTTTTCTCCATACAAAATTGAAAAAAAAATATTTTGTTCCTGCCTCACAAGGTTTTTAGAAGGATCAAATTAGCTAGTGTATGTAAAAGTGGTTTGAAATAGCAGAGGTTTGGGGCGGCTAGGTGGAGCAGTGAATAGAGCACCGTCCCTGGAGTCAGGAGTAACTGAGTTTAAATCCAGCCTCAGACACTTAGCACAAAAAACTAGCCCTGTGACCTTGGGCAAGTCACTTAACCCCAACTGCCCTCCAAAAAAGCAAAAAAAAAAAGAAATAGCAGAGGTTTTTTGTGAATGGCCATTGACAACAACAATAAGAACTATAGCAATAGCTGTTACAATCCATATTTCATTTCATTTATCCCATTCTATTCCATTCCATTTAATTCCTTTGTCTGTTTCACTGATGCTTCTGTGCTGACCATTAGCCTTCCTTAAATTTAATTTTAATGAAAATCTGCTTTCTCTCAACATTTGCTGACAGTAATGGAGACATGACTACTTGATTTTCTGATACCTATGAATTCTCATTTCCCTCAGTTTATGTCTTTTCCCCCTTTTTTACTTTCAAGGTTTTTTTTATGGAGGGGGCAGACAGGGATATTGGGGTTAAGTGATTTGCACAAAGTCACATGGCTAGTAAGTGTGTCAAGCCTCTGAGGCCAGATTTGAACTCATGTCCACTTGACTTGAGACCTGATGTTCTATTCACTGTGCCACCTAGCCACCCCTACTTTCAAATCTTAATCAGATTTTGAACTTTTATTTTCTTCATAAACCTTTTAACTATTGCTTGTTCATTCAATACATGAAATCAATTCCCTTGGCCATACAGATGTTTTGCTGCTTTTCTTTTATTGGTCTCAATTCTAACTTTTATTTCTTCCAATTCACAGCACACATAATGCACCACCTTGTCAAAAGAGTTTTCCTCTTCTTTCACTGGCTCTTTATTGCTTTTCACATCATCTTTCCACCTTTATTCCTAGGTTCCAGTGCCCTTAAACAATTAACAGCAGCTTTGCATTCCTCTCTTTGCTACTCTGTCCTTCTATATGTTTCATTCTCTACCATCAAAATATCTTCTGAACTTACAATCTACTTCAAAACTCCAACCTGGTTATAAGTAAGTTGAAGAAATTAATCTGCTTTTACTGTTCTAGAAAAATGATGAATAAATAACATCATCAAATAAGCATGTAGAGAAAATAATTTTATTTGCCCCTCATTAATAGTTTTATTTTTTCCAATTACATGTAAATATAGTTTCTGATATTCACTTTTATAAGGTTTTGTCTCCCGGATTTTGTTCTGCCTCCCTCCCTGTTTCCCTTCTCTCCAAGACAGGAAGCATGCTGATATTTATTATACAGGTAGAATCATGTTAAACGTATTTTCACATTAGAAAAATCATAACAAAAGGGAAAAATCTTGAGAAAGGAAAAAAAAAGAGAAAATTGTATGCTTTACCCTGCCTTCAGACTCCATAGTCCTTTTTCTGGATGCGGATAACATTTTCCATCATGGGTCTTGAAATTCTCTTAGATCATTGTATTTCTTAGAAGAGCTAAGTCTATCCAAGGGGGTCATCAGATAATGTTGTTACTGTGTACAATGTCCTCCTGGTACTGCTTACTTTATTCAGCATTAGTTCACATAAGTCCAGGTTTTTCTGAAATGTGCCTGCTCATTATTTCTTATAGAAAAATAGAATTTCCTTACTATTATATACTACAGTTTGTTCAGTAATTCCACAATTGATGAGCATCTCCTCAATTTCCAGTTATTTTCCAATACAAAAAGAGGTTCTCTAAATCCTTTTTGGCATATTAGTCTTTTCCATTTTTATGATCTTTTTGGGATACAGACCTAGTGATGGTATTGATGGAGTAAAGTGTATGCATAGTTTTTTAGCTCTTTGGGCATCATTCCAAATTCCTCTCCAGAATGTATGGATCAATTCATAACTCCACCAATAATGCATTAGTGTTCCAACTTTCCCACATCTTCTTGTTCTTTTTTTGTCATATTAACTAATCTGATAGATGTGGTGTAGTATTTCACAGTTCTTTTAATTTGCTTTTTTTCTAGTCAATAGACTAGACCTAGGCTTCTTCATCTGAATATTGTGTGTTCATATCATTTGATCATTTATTAATTAGGGAATGACTTGTATTATTATAAATTTGATTCGGTCCTATATTTTTTTAAATGAGGCCTTTATCAGAGACAATAGATATAAAAATGTTTCCCAGTTTTTATTTCATTCTAATCTTGGTTACATTGGCTTTGTTTGTCCAAAAGCTTTTTAATTCAGTGTAATAATTGCTCATTTTTGCATTTCATAATGTCCTTTATCTTTTGTTTGGGCAGAAATTCTTCCCTTCTCCATATATTTGCTAGGTAAATTGTTCATTGCTCTCTTAATTTTTTTAATGTCATCACCCTTTTGTATTTAAATCATGTACCCATTTTGACCTTATCTTGGTATACAGTGTAAGATATTTGGTCTATTCCTAATTTCTGACATACCATGAGAAAAATAATTTTCAACATATGTAAAACTTCTATTTGTTGTTCTGTCAGGTTTATTTTCTAAGTGTTTTTTTTTCTTTTAATGTGGAAGATAAAGTATATGCGGCAAAATGAATGCTTTAAAAAGTAAAAAAAAATTAATGTTATAATTCTTCATTCATTTCTGACCTTTAGGACATCTCTCATTTGTTAGGATAATTACTTAAATTGGCATACTTGGAGGAATTTGTACTTTGGTGTTCTTCAAAGCTTTTATGCTAATTTTCACCACTGTGGTAGAGTCTTCATTTGAAAGTTTATGTGATACATTTAATAGAAATGTACTTCTGATTCAGAAAGACTTGAATTCAAGTTCCACCCTTAATGAAATCTAGGTGTCTTACTCTTGACAAGCAACTTAAATGAACAGTACCCCAGACAGTTCTTCAAGGCTAAAAATTGAAGACTAGATAAGCAGATGGTATGCCTTCCTCAGGTATTCCCTGAAGCTGTGCAATTTTGGTTCTTACCTACCCAAGCCTTTGAAAAAAATTTAGGAATTTTTAAAATGTAATTTGTGGTGTTATATCATGAATGTACAAAGCCAACAATTAGACTTTGATGTCCTTGTTGGCAGGATTGACATTTTTCTTATTAACATTATCTTAGATTAAAGAAAATCAACTTAATATTATATATGTACATATCCACATTTACATGTATGCATATTATAAGCAAGAATTTATAATAAGCATTTATTAAGTGTCTGCTCTGTACTTTCTGTATATGAAGCACTTAAAAATATCTAATTTTATGTTTACAGTGACCCTGGGAGGTAGGTACTATTATTATTCCTATTTTATATATAAGGAAACAGACAGATAGATGGTTCTTTGATAGTACTTCGGCTAGTAAGTTGCACAGATTAGGCTAGTACTTAAGCTAGTAGGGTTGCACAGATATCTGAGGCCAGACTTGAATTCAGATTTTCCTGACTACAAACTGACTGATCTGTTCCCTGTGCCACTTAGTTTCTTTGAATAGTACTATTTACAATATTTAGAACTTCGTTGGCAAAGAATATTTTCTTAACTCACAAGTCTCAAGAGTTCCCTATATTCACCCAAATTATAGTACTACTGGTGATGATCTAGCAAATTAGTACATGAAAACTATATAGTTCCACCACTCCATTGATCCAACAAGTGAACAACTGAAATATAGAATTTGCTCTGAAGTTCTATTCTGAATTAATTCTAACAAAGTTGATGATTGAAAAAATTTTAGGAATACTAAGAATATTAAAAGGAAACTAAAAAATGTCCATCTATGGACAGTGGTTTCTCAAAACATTATATTTGATTTCTAGAATAGTCTAATTTTAATGTTTTCTAATTCAATTGAGGGAAAATAAATCTCACAATAAAGGGAAACTCAAACTTCATCTCATTCAATTTAGTCCTGGACTAGTAATTTCCTTTGTAAAATCCCTAAATCATCTTCTTTCATCTATTTAAACATGGGGAACTATGTCCTCAATAAATGTGGAATGCCTTATATTTGAATGGTTAGGAACTCTTGTACTTTAAGCCCATGACTTCTAAAGATGGAACACTTGTTCGCTTCCAAGAAGTCTTGTTCTACACTTGTAAACTTTAATTTATCATTATTCATGTTATATTTGACAATGAAAAGCAATATGTAACAGTGGACTTAAAGGGCAGGCTTCAGAGCCCTGACTCTGATATTTACTAGAAGACTAACTACAGAAAGTCTCTTAAATTGTCTGCATCCCAGACAAGTTTTCAAATTTATTACTACTGAGCTGCTAGACTGCATTATGGGAGTGTGCTTCCATATTGTGAGTTAATCCTATTGATAGAATTACTAGCCTAAGCCAATGATATGTTAGTATTAATTGAAGAATATAATGTCTTAAAAATAAAAAGAAACTATGCTCTTGAAGAACAAAAAAAGAGACTGTAGTAGGACATGGCATCTCAGGGTATATCTTCAAGGGTAGCATTTATTTCTGTAGCTAAAAATTTTCTGCAATACAAAAACAAAATTTATTTATTTGGAATGCAAACAAAGTACCTTTCCCCTATCCCCAGAAAATGTTAATTTATGAAGATTTTTGAGTTAGTGGTAACAAATAACAAAGAAAATAGGCATTTCTTTCTAAAAAAAAATGAGTAATATTTTTAAAAGAATATATGAACAAATACTATAGTTAATTTAGAGCCTAGCATGTAACTAAAAAGAAAGAAATTTGCTTCAGGAGTTATTTGAATGGCGTGAGCTGACCACTACCACCTTGTAGTGCTGTTGCTAGGAGCTATCAAGAGAAATGTCACTCCTCACAGCAAGTGATGAGATTTGACATATGGCATCAAAGCATCATTAAAACTCCACCTGCTGCAGAAGAGGTTGTGCCTTTCAAGAGACTTTCAAGCAGAAAAGGTTACTCTGAAAATGTGAAAGGGCAAGGCTCATCTTTTCTTTTTCCTTCTTCTTCTTAGGAGACAATTAAAATCCCATACAGAAATAAATTTTTTACAGACAGACATGATCATGACTCTTCTTCTTAGAAGACTATTTTGTCAACTATTGTAAATTCCATCCAATTTTAGATTACAAATATGTGAGAAAAATGTGATATTGCCTTTTTACTACTAATGATTTCTATGAAATATGCTTTGTCTATTAAGAAACAATGGGAGGGGCACCTGGAAATACTATGATTTTATACTGAAGAACATACTTACATTGGCTAAACTTGTCACCAATTACTTCTGTTGTCTCATTCTAGAAATCAACATGTTTGTATAGGATACTAGCTATCTTTTAAGAGGTTCATCAGTATCATTATCATCACCATCATCAACAGCAATAATATTTTATTGTTGTATATATGCATCTATTATATACTGTGCTATTACCTCAGGAAGACAAGTATCATTGATAGAATTTGTGTAATTCATTGTGTTTTGAAGCATTTTTCATAAAAAGACTATGAAATAAGCAATAAGACAATGAAAATATTATTTTGTACAAGAGAAAGCAAAGTTCAGAGAGTTTATGTGATTTGCCTGAGATTGCACAATTAGTAAGTGATAGAACTGAGATTTTGCTCCAAGAATAGCTTTGCATTTTACTATGTTGCCTAAAAGACAAGTACAGTTTCATTTCAATTTTTTATATTTACAGTGCAAAGGGAAAAAAAAAAACACCTCTTTTAAAGAGTGAGAATGCAAGATGAAGGGTTTATGTTTAATGTCTTTTATCTTTTTGAAATCTGATTTTGCTTTATCCAGAAGTTAACTGGAAAGAACAGGAGAAGAGATTTAAGGAAACATCAAAAGTGAAGTAAAAACAACTTTATTAAGCTCTTAAGTTTCCCGTATGTGTCAGACATCGTAATAAATGCTGAATATGAAAAGAAAGGCAAGAAAAGTGAAAAGTGAAGCCAAGATGGTGGCATAGAAGCAGCAAGGTTTTGCAGCTCACACATAGCTACCTCAAATACCCAAAAAATGTGAGTCTAAACAAATTTTAGGGCTCCAAAAATACACAAAAATACATCTTCTGCTGAAGGCAGCTCTGCATGAAGGGCTCATTGCAGCATGCTGGGAGCTGAAAACCAGCCAAGCCTGAAACCAGAGCTTGGCCCCAGGGTGGCCAGGAGGATCCACAGTTGGAGTCCTCAGAAGAACACATCAGCAGCAGCTATGGCAGTTTCCAGAAATATCAATCCATAAGGAAGAAGGACTGAATGAAACTTCAGTGGAACTCAGATAAAGTTGGGGGAGAAAGGCTGTTCAGCCAAACTGCCTCCAGGGAAAGGAAGTGTCAGAAGTGGACATCTGACAACCACCTCCATGCAGCTGCTTCAGAGATCGTGGCCTGCACACTGCATGGGGGACAAGCAATTTTTCAGAGGCTAAGTGCTCTTGTTTTTATCCACCTAGATCTGGATTGTGGTCTTGGGTGGCAGTCTTGGGGTGCATGTTCAGTGAGCCAAAGCTTATGGGGGCTACAGTAGCCTCCTAAATACTTTCAGCAGCTGTGAAAACCCCAGCAGTTTGGGACAGAGGTTTCCCATCTGGAAACAGAGTTCAACAGAGCTAAAAAAATCATGTAATTCACTGGCAACAGGAGAAGGCAAAGGAAGCAAAGTAAGAACAACAGCTGAACACTAGAATCCTTTTTTGGGGACAAAAATGATCAAAGCATGGAACAGGAGGAAGACAACACAGTCAGAACTCCCACACCAAAATCTTCCAAGAAACATGAAGATTGCCTAAAAGTCATAGGAAAGCTTAAGAAAGATTTTGAAAACCAAGTAAGAGAAGTGGAGGAAAAATTGGGAAGAGACATGAGAATGAAGCAAGAAAATCATGAAAAGAGAGTCAACAACCTGACTGAAGAAAATAACACCTTAAAAATAGATGAACTCAAATGGCAAAGAGGCCCAAAAACTCAATGAGGGGAAGAATGACTTAAAATGTCGGATTTACCAGATGGAAAAAGAATCTCAAAAGCTTTCTGAAGAGAATAATTCCTTCAGAATTAGAGTGGAGCAAATGGAAGCAAATGACTTTATGAGAAATCAAGATACTATTAAACAGATCCAAACAAATGAGAAAAGTAGTAGGCAATGTGAAATATCTCCTTGAAAAAAAGGAGGGATGGAAGAGGTAGGTCAGCACCCTGTCCCAGGGGCTAGAACTGCCACTGGGGGGCAGCCTCAGGAGCTCCTGGCCTACAGATCATAGGGGGAACAAGCAACCATTTAGAGGGTAATGACTCTTGCTTTCACCTGCTTGGATCTGTATCATGGTCTTGAGTGTTGGTCCTAGGGTGTGTGACCAGTGAGCCAGAGCTTATGGGGGCTGTAAGGAAGACACCCTCCTAAAAGCGCTGGCATCTACAAAAACCCCAGCAATTGAATAGGAAGTGATCATACTTTAAAAGGTTAAATTCTGAGGTGGGAGAGGATTAGGATGATAAGAGACAGGGAGAGACAGGATGGGTTTAATCATCTCATATAGAAGAGGCTAGGGATAATTGTTACAATGGAGGGAAAGAACAGGCAGGTTAAAGGGAAAGGGCCAACTGTACTCTCATTGAAATTGGCTTATGGAAGGAAGGACATAAACTCTAAACTGTGTATCTTCCCACACAGGAGAGTAGGAGGGATGGGGATGAGAGCTGCGCACACTCACATATGTATTCATATGCAGATATACCCTTTCATATTGACATGTGTGTATGTATGCATATATATACATATATGCAGATGTGTATATATGTATCCGTACATATATACATATGCATATATATGTATATGTGTGTATATATGTGTACATACATATATATGTGTGTGTACATACATACATACATACATACATATATGTATGTATATCCCCTACAACTATCCTCATATGGAGAAATGATTCATAAGTTACACTTACATTTTTTCATGTTGGTATGTAAATAGTTCAACTTTGGTAAGTTCCTTATGATTACTTTTCCACATTTAAATTCTCATGCTTCTTGTATTTGAGTGTCAAATTTTCTTTTCAGTTCTGTTTTTTTTTTTCTCGAGGATGCTTAAAAGTCCTCCACCTCATTGAATGACCATATTTTCCCCTGGAGCATTATACTCGGTTTTGCTGGGTAGGTGATTCTTGGTTTTATTCCTACCTCCCTTGAACTCTGGAATATCTTATTCCAGTCCCTTCAGTCCCTCAATGTAGAAACTGCTAGATCCTGGGTTATCCTGATGGTTTTTCCACAGTATTCAAATTGCTTCTTCTTGGAAGCTTGTAATATTTGCTCCTTGATCTGGGAACTCCAAAACCTGGCTATAACATTCCTAGGAGTTTTCTTTTGGGGATCTTTTGCAAGAGGTGATTGGTGAATTCTTTCAAGTTCTATTTTGCCCTCTGGTTCTAAAATATCAGGGCAATTTTCCTTGAGAATTTCTTGAAGTTTGATTTCTAGGTTCTTTTTTTTTTGGTCATGACTTTCAGGTAGTCCAATAATTTTTAAATTGTCTATCCTGGATCTATTTTCCAGGTCAATGTTTTTTTTTCAAGGAGGTATTTCACATTACCTCCTATTTTTTTTCATTTGTTTGAATCTGTTTAATAGCATCTTCAGTTCTCAGAAAGTCATTTGCTTCCATTTGTTCCATTTTAATTCTGAAGGAATTATTCTCTTCAGGCATTAATCTCCTCATTGACTTTTTGGGCCACCTTTGCCATTTGAATTAGTCTATTTTTTAAGGTGTTATTCCTTTCAGGCAGGTTGTTCACTCTCTTAGCATGATTTTCTTTCATCATTCTCATTTCTGTTCCTAATTTTTCCTCCATTTCTCTTATTTTGTTTTTAAAATGTGTTTTAAGCTCCTCTATGGCCTTTATCCACTTCGTATTTTATTGCAACCTTTTGGTGTGGGAGTTCTGACTGTTTTGTCTTCCTCCCATTCCATGCTTTGACCCTTGTTTGTCCCCAAATGAGGAATCTAAGGTTTAATTGCTGGGTTTGCTTTACTTCCTTTGCCTGGTCGTTTTGCTAGTCAATTACTTGGTGTTTGGGCTCAGTAGTAAAATTTTGCTTTCATAGGGGAGAGCACTGTCCTAAATAACTGTGATTTTTGCAGCTGCTGGAGCTAATACAGGGCTGCTGTTTTTTGCATCCACCATCAGCTTTGGCTCACTGAAAACACTCATCAGGACCACCACCCAAGAAGCAATCCCATCTAGGCAGGTCAAGGAAAGAGAACTTAGCATCTTAATGATTGCTTAGCCACCCTGCAATCTGCAGACTGGGAGGTTCTGTAGCAGCCATGTGTAGGTAGCTGCAGGGCTGCCACTTTTCAGACTGCTTCTACTTCTGGGGACAGTTCAGCTGGACCATCTCCCCCAAATTTAGCCTAGTTCCACTTACCTTTTTCCTTGGCTCTTGTGGTTGATGATTATGGAAGTTTCCACAGCTGTTGATTATTTACTCTCCTGAATGCTGTAGCCATGGCTTCTCCTGGATGCTCTGGGGCTGAAACCATATGGGGATGGGCTCTGCTTCCAGCATTCTGCAATGGCCACCTGCCAGGCTATCTTCAGTAGGAACTTTGTTATTCTGTCATTTTTGTGGTTTCTGGAGCTCTAAATTTTTTTTAGAGTCATATTTTATAGGTATTTGAGGTGGTATTGGGGGGAACTCATGGAGTTCTCCTGTTTCTATGCTGCCATCTTCTCAAATCATTCTTGATGAAAAAAACAGAATTGAACAGAAAATTTAACTTTCAAATACAAGAAGCAAGAGAACAATGAAATGATAAATAAGAAAAAGAAACTATAAGGAACTTATTAAACTTGAACTATTTACATTCCCTACTTGGAAAAATGATCATTGTTAACTCATAAGAGTCTTCTCAGTTTGAGGATAGTTGAAGGGAATATATGTACATATACGTACATATATACATATGTACACACATATATGGAAGTATAGGAGGGTATGTATGTATATAAAAGTATATGTGAGTGTGGGCATGTTTGTTCATGCATATATAGACAGAAGGCAACAGATGAGTTGAATATGAAAAGATGATATCTAAAAAAATAAATTAAAAAGTGAGAGAAATTTATTGGGAAAAGAAGAAAGGGAGAGTAAGATTAGGGTAAATTAGCTCATGTAAAATAGGCAAGAGAAAACTGTTACAATAGAGTGGAAGAGGAAGAAGGTAAAAGAGAATGGGACCACTTTATTTTCATTGGATTTGGCTTAAGGAGGGAATAATATAAACAATCAATTTCGCATCTTACCTTACAGGAAAATAGGGGGCTAGGAGATAAGAGGGGGGAAGATAGAAGGGAGGGCAAATTGGGGGAGAGGGTAGTTAGAAGCAAACTTTTTTGAAAATGCATAGCATTATGGAGAAAACAAATTAAGTGGGGGTTATAGATAGTATGGAGGGAAACATAGTCCTTTCAATATAACTTCTAAGGAGATGATTTGGTTAACTTAACATGTAAAACATATATTGAAATGCTTATCTTCCCAGTGGGGGAGGGTGAGGAAGGAAGAAGGGAAAAACATCTGGAATTCAAAGTTTCAGAAACAAATGTTTAAAATAAAAATTTGGTGTTTTTTTTTACATGCAACTGGGAAATAAGATATACACACATTGGGTTATAGTAATCCATCTTGCCCTACTAAAAAGTTAGGGTGGTTAAGGGGGAAGATATGAGAGAGAACAGATAGGGGAAGGGGTATTCAGTAGGCTTTCCATTTGGGGGTGGGGGTAGGGGAAATATAGGGAGAAAAATTGGAACTCAAAATCTTATTTAAATGAATGTTGAAAAATAAAAGATATAAGAAATAAATAAATGAATTAATGAATGAATAAACAAATAAACAACTAAATGAAGGAATGAATGAATGAATGAACAAACAAACAAATTAATAAATGAATGAATGAATGAATAAATAAATAAACAAAAAACAAACAAATAAATGAATGAATGGATGAATGAATGAATAAACAAGCAAACAAACAAATAAATGAGTAAATAAATAAATAAATACATGAATGAATAAATAAATAGATGAATGAATGAATGAATGAATTAATGAAATAATATTGTACATTGATTAGAACCTTTTGAAGTCAAGAAGGTTGACAATCAACAAATATTTCTGAATTCAGCTTTGGGGACTTGCTGCATGCTATTTACAAATTTAATAGTAAAAAATAAAAAGAATAAAAATGAAACATTATTATCTTACACTTTTTACTTGTGTCTGTTTCACAGATTAACTACAGCTTGAGAATTGATCCATGAGCAGAATTTAAACATTGGCTCTTTGGTTTGTTTTTCATTAGTTATTTTTCTTGACAAAATTTTGAATGGGTGAAGATTTTCTTAATTTAGTCTTTTTCCACCTCTTTCTTCCCCCTCATTCCCCCCTCCCAGTTTCTTCAGGTGAAGTGTTCACCAATGTTGAATCCCCAGCACACATATTGTTTATGAATCAAAGGGGGCTGCCCCTTAAAAGGTACATCTGGGCCCTCACACACTTCAGATGACCTCTAGCAGTTCCAATTGCTTCCTAAGTTTCATTTCTGCCTTTTCTAAGATGAATTTTACTTGTTATTCTAGACATTTGTTCCTGTATATTCCTTTTGGACTTCTTACTTATACATATCTCCTTTTCTAGCATGGACTCTAAAAGTTCTTCAAAGAATTATATTCAGTCTCTGGCTTTAGGCAGCTACGTTTTCAGTAAACAATTTTCCTAGCTTTTTCATTTTATAATGAAATCTTTACTTGCACCTTTTCACCTTGGGGTTATCCCACCTCTTCTTTATATCTCATAACCTTCCAATTGATTTTTCCCCTTTCTAATTCATCCTTCATATAGTTGCTAAATTGTTTTTTGTAAAACAGAGTCATATTCATTGCCCCTGCCTTACTCAAAACATATTTCCTATTACATCTAGGGCAAAATTTAAAATTGTCATGCTAGGATTTAAAACTTTCTGCAGACTAGTTCCCACCTTCTCTTCCAGTTTTATTTCATATTATGTCTTCACACATCCCTGTCAAACTGTCCTGGTAGATGGTCTGTGTATGTTTCATTCTAACTTCTGTCTATGTAAATAAATAATTCCCCATGCCTTGAATGCCTTTATTTTTCACTTCTTCTTTTGATACTCTTGTTTTCTTTAAAGCAAATTTGAGGTGCTGCTTTCTATATAAGGCCTTTAATGATTCCACTACTTAAAAACATTCTTTCCTTATTAAGATATTGTGTATTACTTTGCCTTTACTTAATTGTTTCTTTGTTGCCTCTTCTCTACAGTATATAGCCTCCTTCAGGGCAAATTGATCATTTTTATCTGTCTATCAATGTATTTTTCTGTCTCTGTGTTTTAAATAATTCATCAATTTATTTGTTTTTCTTATAATTTAATAAAATCCCATGCACGTAGTAATGGTATAACAATTGAATTGTGTTGAATTAAAAGACTCCCTAACTCTGATTTCAAATGCATTCAACTACGGCAACTAAGCAATCACATCTGTATTTGCTCTCTCCCAGGAAATACTTTGTGAACTATTGTTCTCATCCAAAATGAACTGTTGTCATATATGTGACTTCTTTTGGGCTTCATCTGTGCTAAATAACAATTAACTAATAGGATAAAATTCAATTTATTAATTTGTTAATGTTTGTTGATATTGACTGTTAAAACTCCCAGAAGAAGGCAACTTGACCATTTGAACAAGAATTTTAAAGAAAATAATAATAGTCATGGCATCAGTCTCAAGAGAGAATAAGAATGAAACTGAAGCAGGTTTGGAAGGATAAGAGCAATTTGGGATTTATCTGTGTAATGGTAATTAATTTAAATTTGAAGACCCATTTTTTTGTTATGTCAAGTAAGTAGGTATTTAGCCCTTAATAACTAAGGGCTAAGTACCTCTATGAAAGAAACAGACATGTGAACTTTGTCTCCTGTTGCTGGCATAACAGGAAGGGGTTGGCTGAGACAGGAAGTGAGTGTGTGTGTGTGTGTGTGTGTGTGTGTGTAATAAGAACAGCCCCAGAGAGAGAAAGAGAGAGTCAGAATCAAGAATTTTCCTCCTGATGGGTCCTGGTGGAAGAAGCAGAATTTTCACAGTATCTGGAAGCTGGGCTGCTACTTACTGGTCTGAGAACTGAGTTGGAGTTTTCTTGAAACCAGAATATGGTGAAGGGTGAAGTTGCTGCCTAGAAGGCCACCTGGAAGGCTGAGATCTCTTGCCAAGGAGGCAACCTGGAAGGGTGAGATTTCTTCTGGGTCTTATGGCCACCTGAACTGCTGTAGGACTGAAGAAGCATGACCAGGATAACACTTTGTTTGTGACTTACTTGATCAGTGAGTTCCCAGCAACAGAAGTGATGCAGGTTTTGAGATGTGCTGGACTCTGTGAACTTCAGTGTGTAGCAGGAACTGCCAGGAGGACTGGACAAGGACATGGGAGCTGTCTGCCTTTGAATCCAGGTGGCTGTTTGGTGGATTCAGGTAGAATCTGGGACCATGGAAGGGGGCTCAAGGAATCTGAGAGATCATCTTGAGTAAAGATGAAGAAAAAGTCACTCTTTGGATATTGAATGTGTGATGAAATGAAAGTTTACTAGAGAGTGAGGGGAGGAGGTTTTGTGTAATTTTCTAATGATTATATTTAGTGAGTAATGTTACTTCATGACTGATTGCTAGATAAGTGATTGATTAAATTAACTTATGATTGCCCCATGAGTGAAAGATTGACTTGTATTGTGAAATGATTGAATGATTAAGTAAGGAGAGTTTCCCACTTAGGGACACCAGATGATTATTCTTTTGTTCTTTGTTGTTAATACTGTGACCACTTTGGGGAAAACTATGTTAAGCTGTAATGAACACTATTTTGTGATTTTCTGTGATAAGATGTAATAAAATATTGTGAATATTATATTGTGATTTGTTGTGAATGTTTGCCTTGATTTGTTATGGAATAAATGTAGTGTTCAGTGTACTGTGTAATCAGAACTTTAAAAGCTGTTCACAGTAACGTTCTTTTGGGAAGCTGCTTCTTCATGATGTTACAATTAGTATCTCTCAAATATCTTCCTATCTATGTGTACACCTGGTCCTGTTTGTAGCAAAAATAATATATTAGGAATCTGAACAATTAACTGAGTTCTCTTAGATTACCATATGACATTATCATTATTTTTTCTTATTCTTATTAATCTTTAGTGGTTAGACTACGTATTTTTTTATAAAAATTTGAGATCTAGAAAATTTGTATTAGCTTAATTGCAGGAAAACTAATGTACTTTTAAATATTAGTTAGTTAATTCTATCCAATTAAAAATGAATAGCTCTAGTGGTTTATAAAATGCCCAAATTTTGGTTTACAATGGGGCATGAAAAAGCCAAATTTACACATTTGTAGAAAGAAGCCAACTCCAGTACTTATGTCTCTGACTGCAGAACTTTCCTAACATGCTTAATACCCTGTTTATGAATATTTAAAGTGGCCATAATATTTACTCTACTGACATCAGAGAGTTGCTGTAGTAGAAAATGCTTTGAAATATTGAAACTTTTAATTACTGTGAGCTATTTTTCTAATTATGAATTTGACGTGTATATTTAGAATGAATGGATTATAGAAAGAGCCTAAGCTGTGAGATAGTGCAGTATACTTAAAAGAGAGTTATATTTAGTGTACTGAGATCTGGATCTGATTCTAGGATGTGTGACCATGGACAAGTCACATATTGTATTCACTGAAGGTTACAGTATTGATTTCTATAAAATAAAGCCTGTTGGAATAGATGGACTTGAAAGTGTTTTACAACTCTAAATCTATGGGACTTAAGAGATTTAAATTATGATCCTATTTGTGTCACTAATTAGAACTCTGAATTTAAGATGAGTCACTTAAATTCATGTAAACCTTATTTTCTTCCTTATTTTTAATATTTGAATTTAATATTTTAATTAATCTGTGTCTACCTCAATGTGAATCTTCCCTGTGATGATGTATCAGTACAAGCCTTCTAGGGCATTTCCAATAAAATTATTGCTCTTTCATAGATAACAACACAATGTATAGACTATTCATTGGTTATTACCTCACTCTTGCCACGGATGTTGCTTTAGCATGTGCTCATGCATGCATGTGCACACACATGTATATGTGTTTATAATGCACATTTATGTATACACATACATATTTATGCACATTCATCTATGTATGCACCCATATGTATGTATATAGTCTTGTCATGAACATTGCTTCATCATGTGTTCACATGTGCGCACTTACACATACACATGTGAATACACATATATATGGTTGTGAATATATAAATACATCCATATGTGTATTACAAACACATATAACACAAATATATACACACTGGTTGGTTGGTTGTTTTCCTTTGGTCTCAAAGAAGAAGAAAATAACATCACTGTTTTAGAGTCATGTTACAACGTATCTGATAATGATTCATCAAACCAATATGAACTCAGAATACTCTACCACAGGTCAGGCACAAATAGTCCTTGTGAACATTTAGGAGTAGATTCTCTAAATTTGTGCTTCTCACATTTATTTTGAGTTACTTCAAATCTGTTTTGTTTATAAAGCACAGCACCTTGATGAGAGGACACCATACTGTGTTCTCCCATGTCACACAATACCAGAGTTCTTAAGAGAGACCTTGAGAGTGTCCTTGTGTTGTTTCTTTTGATCACCATGTGAACAGTTGCCATATGTGAGTCCTCCATAAAACAGTCTTTTAAGTAAGCATACATATGACATTTGAACAACATGGCCAATCCATCTTAATTTCACTCTCTGCAGTAGAGTTTAAATGTTTGACAGTTTAGTTTGAGAAAGGACCCCAATGTGATATCTTAGCTTGCTAGGGGAGCTTTAAAATCTTTCTAAGATAATTCAAAGGGAGGAATTTCAGTTTTCTTTCATGGCACAGCAATAATGTCCAGTTTTTACAGCCATGCAACAATGAGGTCAGCACGATGACTCTGTGGATTTTGAGTTTGTTAATCAGTCTAATATCTCTTCTCTCCCACACTACTCTCTGGAGTTTCATAAACAGTGAATTACTTCTGGTAATACATGTGTCAAGCTCATTATCAAAGGGTACATCCCTAGAAAGTATATTGTCAAAGTAAGTGAATTATCCACAGCATTCAAAACTTCTCCATTTTTCTGTAACCAGTGGTTGTATGTATAGGTGGTGTGGTGCTGGATGATCAAGTACCTGTGTTTTCTTGGTCTGTTAGGCCAAAGTTAGCACAAGTAGCAGAGGACTGATCCATACTTTGTTGCATCTCAGCTTCAGAGGCTGTATTGAGTGTATAATCATCTGAAAACATAAAATCATGTACTAATACTCCCTCCACTTTGATCTTAGCTTGTAGCTTTTTAAAGTTGAAAATTTTATCATGTATGTTGTAACTGACCTTGATGCTGTGTTTATCCTCATTGAATGTTTTGATAATATGACTGAGAGTATCATGCTAAAAAGCATGGGGACATGCATGCATTCTTTTTTCATTCTCTTGGTGACTGATAACATCATCCATTATCTAGAACCTGGGCCAGCATGCTATTACGAAACCAAAGTACAATACTGATGAACTTCACTGGGCAACAGAATTTGCACATAATTTTCTACAAGCCATCATTAATGACTGTATCAAAAGTCTTGGTCAAATCTATAGAAATGTTCTGTACAGACATGTATTTTGCTCTTGGAATTTTTTCCTGGATTTTTCATATAGCAAACACCATATCAACTATTACTTGGCCCTTTCTGAAGTCATACAGACTCTCAGGTATGTGAACATCTTCCATCTCCTATTTGGGAGGCCTCTGGCAAGACTCTTGGCAGAAATAACTAAGTGAGACTTCCCTTCTCCTGCTGTGATTGTCACAGGACAATCTATTTACCTTTATAGATGGACAATGGAGGCTTCCTTGAACTTCTGGGGGATAACCTCCTCTTGCCATATAACCTGAAAAATTTCAATCAGCTTTTGTATGAGCAATGGATTTCCTACCTTGAAAATAGCTCCTATAATAGAGTCAACACCAAGTATATTGCCACACAAAATTAGCTTAATGGCATTCAAAACTTTTTATTCAGGTAGAAATTCAGCTATAGAGGGATTGATATAAAGCTCATGTGAATAGTCAATGACTTAAGTATTGATTGATGATGTTCTGTTGAGAACACTTAAGTGTTCAGTCCAGCTCTGCAGGATCATGTTCTATCAATGATGTTCCATGAGGACTGAATAGTTGTGATACACCACAGCTCTTTGCTCCATAAATAAGATTCAGGTCATCATAAAAGTGCTTTGGAGTGTTACTATCAACGTAAAATTGAATTTCACTTGCCTCTTTTTTTTTGCTTCTTTGGAGGAAGGACAGGGAAATCGGGCTTAAGTGACTTGCCCAAGTCACATGGCTAGTAAGTATTATGTGTCTGAGGTTAGATTTGAACTCAGGTCCTCCTTACTCCAGGGCTGGTGCTCTATTCACTGTGCCACCTAACTGCCCCAATTTACCTTCTTACTGAGTCAAGAATCTTGCACCTTTTAAAACTTTGTTTATACTTTACTTTTGATGGAATTAAATGCAGTTTTCTTAGAAAAGGATAAACTATCCTACTGGCAAATCCAAAGAAATTCTCATTTTTCATCTAGCAGCTTCTGAATTTCTCTATCACTGTTGTCAACCAGTCTTAATAATTGCTAGTGTTCTGACTCAGATGACCAAATGCAGGGATATACACCAAATTTATGGAAGCTGCTATTTATTTATCTTCTCCTCTGTTGCCAATAGTGTGTTGTCTCAACTTTCCTTCTGTTAGCAACAAACCTTTCCAGTTCAAAAAAGTGCTTTAATCTGTTAACATTAATTGTTCTGGAAGTCATTTTGCCTAGGGTTGCTTATTTTGTTGAATATGAATATTTAGCTAGGAGTGTATAAGTTCATTATCAGTCCATCACTGTGATCCACACACTGCATTCTTTACTCTTACATCCTGTCTGTCTTTTCTCCTTATAATCACAGTTTATTAAATGCCAATGTTTGCTACAAGGGCGCATCCTTGAAGTTTTATGGCACTTAGGCAAGTGGAAAGCAGTGTTGGCAATGACATTACAAGATGCACCAGTCTTTGGTTGTAAGTGATGACGTTTCTAACTTGATTCCTCCCAGAGACTCTCTTCCATATCTAATAATCAGAAGCTACTCTAGCATTAAAATTTCTCATGGTAATAAAAGGACCCTCTTTTGGCACATTGATTATAAAGATTTCCAGGTCTTCTGGAGATTTTTCTTTGACCTCCTCAGGTTTCTTCAGAGTGGGAGCATAGGCATGAATGATAATGGCATGGTTTTCCTGGAAGTAAAAATCATATTGTTATGATTGGTATGCATACAAGCCTCTTGGTAAGCATAAAAGCTTTTTGACTAAATCAGTTTTGATTGCAAAATCTATGCCGGCTTCACAGTGCTCCCCTTCAATTTGGCCAGTCAAAGAAAAAACAAAACAAAACAAAACATGTATCCAGCTCCAACTTCAGTAATCTGACTTTCATTTTCCAGCTCTGTTTACTCAGAGCTGCTTTTTTGATGTGATACCTGATGAATTCTCTCACAATACAAGCTGTACATTTTTCAGGTCTTCTGTATTTCGTGTTGTTTATAAGTGTGAACACAGTCCAGGTACCTATGGTGAGTGGAATCATCTTTGCAGAAGTTTTTGTGTGTGTTTGGATTGAAGAGTTGGATCTCCACCTGATGCAGTAAATGGATCAGAGTTGGGTAAGCAGACAATTTTTAGGGCACCTTTTCTATCCTCTTCCTCACTCCAAGAGGTGAGCAGTGTGATATTTAAAAGGCTATTCAGATACCTGGTAGACTGTCAAATTTCATTGCTACATCCATTGAGATTACAACTACATAGACTAGGCTAGGCCACCGGATGCAGAGTTGTGACTACAGCTCCCAGTTTATCTGCACCTGAAGCCTTATCTCTACTGTTGCCACAGGACTTTGAGATAGTAAGATGGTGCAATGGTATGCATGATTTCTTCTGATTCATTTGTAAACTGGATTTAAATGTGCCAGAGCTACAAGAAGTCATTGGCTTCACTTTATCTTCCAGAATCATCACAGTTCAGTGGCAAGGCAGATTGAAGGTGACTGGTGATGGTTTAAGTTGCAGTGAATGATGTTGGTGTCTTCACTATCTAACCAAACTGTAAGCACTACAAAGTTCATGCTTCAGTTGCCTTCATGACCATCAGAAAAAAAAACATGTTCTCATCTATCCATTCCACCAGTGAAAACCTTCACATGCCTCAGGTAGATACATCCCTAATTCAGCAATGCTTTTGAGATACTTCAGTTACCCTCAACATAATTTAGCCTATCTTACAAAATGGTTTACTGGAGTACGTTGCTGTGCACACTACAACTTCTTGGAGTCACAGGTGAGATTTAAGAGGAGAGGATTCTGGGAAGATGTTGGAGAACGTCAGAACATTCCAAGCTCTCAAGATTTTCCATCATAAAAAATACAATATAGTACCTCAGAGTGAACATAGAACTGTAAAAAATAAATAAGAGAAGGGGCAGAACAGAAGTCTTCTTGTGAAAATCATAAATGATCTGAAAAAACACCCCAGAACAATATTTGATCTCCAGATCAGGCCCACTTAAACAACTTAGTTCAAGTCCTGGGGTAACCTGAGTTGGGAGGCTGCCTGTGTCACAATTACAGAAACATTTACTCCTGTGAGAGTGATAAGAGTTTTGTTTCTAAACTAGGGATGATAAAGAGAATCTCTCCTGACAAGGAATGTCAGACACAGCTGTCCTGTGGAGACACAACTAGAATGAGAAATAACTAGCACATATCTATGAGGGAAGAAGCAATGGGGCAAGGATACTGCTGGTTGTGGTCACTTACATGTAACTGAAGGTCTTGGGTTTGGATCCAGGCCAGAGGGAAGAACTAAAGGATGATCTGAGGCTGTAGCATCATTCCCTATATTCCTGGACAAGAATTGATTAAAAAATTAAACTACTACATTAAAAAAAAACTATATGCACAGGCAAAAGAGGAAGAATACACCCACAGATAGTATGGAAATAAATGGAAGACTGCGGTTAATTTTCACAGAAAGATACTGAAGCAAAGAAACCCTCTTCTACCCCAAAAAAGAACATTAAATTGTCAAGTGCCAAAAAAGATTTTGTAGGAGAACTTAAAAAAGACTTTAAAAATAGAATGAGGATCATTGAGGAAAAAACTAAAAAAAAATAAGAACAGCACAAGAAAACAATAAAATTATGTAAAGAAAGTCATCTTAGGTAGCTACATGGTGCAGTGAATAGAGCACTAGCTTTGGAGTCAGGAGGACCTGAGGTCAAGCCTAGTATACTTAACACTTATTCACTGTGTAATCTTGGGCAGGTCACTTAACACATATTGGCCTGCCAACCCTCCTACAAAAAAGTCAATAAATTAGAAAAAGAGATGCAGAATCTTAAGAAGAAAATGGTCCCTTGAAAATCAGAATTGGGCAAGAGGAAGCCAGTGAAGGTATAAGAGACAAAGGAATGATAAAAACAAAATATAAAGAATGAAAAAATTGGAAAGAATGTGGAACATCTCACAAGAAAAAAAAACAGTGGATCTTGAGAACAGTTTAAGAAGAGAAAATATAAAAATAATTGGACTACCAAAATCTTTTATAAAAAAGTATCTTGATAATATACTGCCAGGAATAATTAAAGAAAATTGTCCTGAAGCATTTGAACAAGAGGGGAAAGTAGAAATACAAACAACCCACCAATCACCACCTGAAACAGATCCTAGAAGGAAAATCTACAGGGATATTCTAGTACCATTCTGAAACCCACAGCTGAAGGATAAAATATTATGAAAAACAAGGAAAAATGATTCAAATATGGTGGTGCCAAAATCAGGATCACATAGCACATAGCAGTGGAGACACTAAAAGACACATTTTGGAACAGCATATATCACAGAACAAAATAACTGGGGCTCCCAGTTATCATACCCAGCAAAGCTCAGCATAATCCTTAAAGAAAAAAAAATGAATATTTGGTGAATTTTCACACCTTCAGGACTTTGTTTAAAAAGAACAGCAACAAAAACAACTTAATAGAGGATTTGAAAAGCATAAGCCAACAGAAATATGAGGTACATACTAAAGACTAATTACAAGGGAATCAATAAGTACAAACTGTTTACCTTTTATGTATGTAAGATGCAAAGCATATGTCTAAAGTTGTTATTAATAATCTTCATAAGAAGGATTGGGGCATATCTAAATATAATAAGACTTTGAAAAATAAAACCATTTAGGAACAGCTAGAAAGACTAATTATCTGATAAAAAGAGGTGTAAGAGGAAGAATTGACAAAGGTATTAGATGAGGAGGAAGGCTGTTAGATCTGGAAACTCATAAAAAATGGATTCAAGAGGGAACAATACGTGCATAAATACATACATAAATATATCTATAGTCATATATGTATATATCTCTATATTTATATCTGTGTCTATATGAATATAAAAGTCTTCTAAATTCAGAAAGAAATGAAATACTAAGAGGATAAGGAGGGGGAATGGAGAAAGGGGAGGGATCTTTAAAGGGCAAAGTGCAGGAACAGGTTAAAGGGCAGTATAGAAGGGTATTTACATTTATGGGAATGAGACGATAATGGGAAGATACTTGGAAGGGAGGGGAGGTTAAGTAATAGGTAGAAGTAAAGTGGAAGAGACAGGAGGGATAAGAAATAAGAGCTATGCATAAACATCAAAACAAAGATCAGGAGTACAATTGTTAGGTATATGTGTATACATATATCTATATATAAATATATCCATACTTAATTGTAGTCCTCTGGGGTGGGTGAGGAAGTGGAAAAAAGAACCAAATAAAAAGTCCCCCTTATAAAACAAAACAATGATTCATGTTGTGTAGAAAAATTGTAATAAATGGAAAAATCCATTAGAAAGAAAAACAAAACAAACAGAAATAGTCTGCCTCACTCTTCATTCAAACTCTACAGTTCTTTCTCTGGATAGGGATGGATTTTTTCATCATGAGTGCTTTGAAATTGTTTTGGGCCCTTGCATTACTGAGAAGGGCTGAGTCTATCAAAATCAGTCATCACACATTGTGGCTCCTACTGTGTACAGTACTTTGGTTCTGCTCACTTCACTCAGCATCAGTTTATATGAGTCTTTCCAAGTTTCTCTGAACTCCATCTATTCACAGTAGCACAATAGTATTCCATACATTCATATACCACAACTTGTTCAGCCACCCCCCAATTTGTGGGTATCCCCTCACTTCCCAGTTCTTAGCAACCACAAACAGAGCTACTATAAACATTTTTGTACATATGAGACCTTTGGCCATTTTTTGTGGTCTCTTTGGGATACATTCCTACAGGTGGTATTGCTGGGTAAAAGGGTATGCACATGTTTATAATCCTTTGGATATAGTTCCAAATTGCCCTCCAGAATGGTTGAATCAGTTTACAAATCCATGAAGAGCTAATTAGTATTCCGACTTTTGCATATCTTCTCCAACATTTATCTTTTTTCTTTTTTTCTCATGCTGGCCAATATGATAGGTACCTCAGAGTTGTCTTGATTTGCATCTCTTGAATCAATAGTAATTTAGAACATTGTTTTTTCATATGACTATAGGTAACTTTAATTTCTTCCTCTGAAAACTGCCTGTTCATATCCTTGACCATTTATCAACTGGGGAATGCCTTGTATTTTTCCAAATTTGACTCACTTCTCTCTATATTTTGAAAATGAGGCCTTTATCAGAGATACTAATTGTAAAAAATTCTTTCTCAGTTTTCTGCTTCCCTCCAAATCTTGGTTGCATTGGTTTGGTTAGTGCAACAACTTTTCAATTTGGTGTAATCAAAAGTATCCATTTTGCATTTTGTAACGTTCTCCGTCTGTTTGGTAAAAAAAAGAAGTCCTCCATTTTTCATAAATCTGACAGATGAACTATGCCAAATCTGACAGATAAACTATGCCATGCTCCCTTAATTTGTTTATAGCATCAACCTTTATATCTAAATCATCTACCCATTTGGATTTTATTTTGGCATACAGTGTCAGACATTGGTCTAAGGCCAGTTTCTGACCTTTTTTGATTTCCCATTCTTCTCAAACTTTCTTCACAGCTGTCCTAAACATGTAGACTTTCTTTTAGTAAAATTAAAATTTTAGAGGTGGAAAGATAGGCATTGAAATAAAATATGTCCCCCTTTTAATATATAATATTAAGATCAGCTATTGTTTCTAGTGTTTCAATCTCCTCTTGAAAAGCATTCCCTCGATGCCATCAAAATTTTATTACATCCAGTAAAGACTTATTCTATGTGTTTTTGAGTTTCTTTTTCCTTTTCTACACCCACTATAATTAACTTCAACTGAATTTTATAAGGATAAAAATCATTTGAAATTTTTCAAAACACTATATAGATGTAGTTACTATTTCATTGTCATTATACACATTTTATATAATGTGTATTTTATAATGAATAGCAATTTTTGTCAGTGAGCTATATTTTCTGTTATCAATTTCTTATCATTTTCTCCTTCAGTATATATTTTCAGTTAGTCCTTTTTCTATTCTTATTCTTGCCATTTTATATCAGAACCTGGAGACTTCACACTCTTTATTAGCCTTCTTCAGTCAATCCTCTCTCCGTCCCTATATTTTCTGATAATTGCTACTGGACTTCTTCTAAA
This sequence comes from Pseudocheirus occidentalis, assembly GCA_028646575.1. NCBI lineage: Eukaryota > Metazoa > Chordata > Mammalia > Diprotodontia > Pseudocheiridae > Pseudocheirus > Pseudocheirus occidentalis. The sequence continues at coordinate 161,480,515 of CM053594.1, read as the reverse complement.
ACATTACTTTCATTATTTTACTTCCAGAACTAAAAAAAAATGAAAACTAGATATTACATTAGATGTATGCCTTCTTACTATGTATTCAGGATTTCCTCATGATCTGGTTTTCAGCGCTTCTAAATTTGATCTTTCATCCTACCTTGGCTGATATCCTATAAAGCCAAACATGAACAGCTTTCCAGAAGACTGCTGCTGTTAACACCTTCAAGGTTCTGATTAAATTGTAAAGTGAACTCTCTATTTATTTAGCAATAATCTAAGGCAAATCATTGACAGAAGCCAAAGTACAGAATTCACAATGTTATGATATCTTAACCTGTCACTTAAGTGTCCACATAGTCTCACCAATGGCCACATAGTTTTAAGCAAAATATATCATTCAGTAAATCCTTAACTTAATCATCCTTAAGGCCTCCTTAAGGGACACAAAGTACAAAGGTCAAAGTTCCCTACCCCTAAGGTCACAATGTCTTAATCTCTCGCCAAGAAGTCTTCTTTCTTCTTGATTGGAAATTAGTTTCCAATCATCCTTAACTCACTTATCCTTAAGGAGCAAGCCTCTTGAAGGGACAAAAAGTACAAAGGTCAAAGTTCTCCACCCCTAGGCCACAGTAAATCATGATCTTCTCAGTTAGCATCAAGTACCCAAGGAGATATATTTTTTCATCTTGACTTGAAGCTGGGTCCCAAATTCCATGGTTCCTCATGAGTCCATCTCCTACTTGACTCTGCTCAACTGTCAAATTTGTTCAGAGGTAGGCAACTCCCAAAACCTTGTCCAGCTCCTCATCCAATTCCTGTTCTACATTGAGGCTCACAGTGTCCAATCCACCTCAAGTCCTTCACAGTTCCTGTTTTGGGGAAGACAAAGATTAACAGAGCCAAAACAACATTCATTCACATTGCTGCAACCATCATTTATTATCTGTCTGTAAAATCAACAGAGACCTACAAACAAGGTCCAAGAGCTCAACACAAATCATCAGTAAAGCCATAGGACCTGAAAAACCTTACTCCAAGACTTCTGTAAACAAAAAATGAGAAAATCCTCTTTCAGGGCTTCGAGTAAGGTCCCAGGGCTTCTGTACAAAGTGTAACAAACAAAAATCAACACAGACAGAACAGACAGTGTGCCAGGGTACCACATTTTTCCTTCTCAACTCTGCCACCATAAGAGTTCCTTTTTATATATGGTCATTAATCTTCTCCCTATTCTGCCCCTTCCTTTAGTGAATCAGCAACAGTGGTTCACAAATTGTTGGGTTCAAAAGTTATGTTTCCTAACAAAGACTTGATACAATCATGGGCAAAGAAAAAAAGAAACTTGAATTGAAACAAGGTGCTAAATATTTAAGTAGCTGAAACAAGGTGTTAAGTACTTCTTTGCTTGCCATTTTATCTCCATACCAACAGCAGTTCTCAACCTGTGGGTCTTGACCCATTTTGAGGTCAAACAATCCTTTCACAGGGATCCCAGGGGTTGCCTAAGGCCTTCAGAAAACACATGTATCCGATGGTCTTAGGAACTCAGATACTGTGCTCCTCTACCAGTCTCCAGGTGGTTCTGCCCACATGCAGACATGCCCACATACAAGTATTAAAGGCTCGTGGCATTAGGAAGGTTGAGATCCACTGCCTTACCAAGCTTGCCACACTCACTACCTCTCACCCACTGCTCAGGTAAAATTGATTCCAGTCTTTGTGGTCACATCTCTCTACATCACTGGAAATGCCTTTCATATTTAATTTTAGCTATCAAACTATTTTTCATATCATCATTACATGTGGTCCATTTTCTTCAGTATATGCACACACATGCATGTGTATACACATATACATACATGTATACACACACATATATTTCATAACATCCTGTATTGCCAGACAGCTTGGGGCAGGAAAAAGATGATTAGCCATGGAATGAAAGAATGAGGACTCATATCTTGATTAATATTTACTTCCCATGTCACTTTGGACAAATTACTGTGTCTCTTGGCCTCAGTTTTTTCATCTGCAAATGACTGCAGATGTTTTTTAAGGTTCCCTTTAAATCTAAACTTATGATCCTATGATCATTAATATAAATTTGCTCAGAAGTTTCTGTGCTTTTTTTCTAACTTTCATCCAGAAAGGGAACATGTGATGATTTTCTTCCTTTCAGTTACATAAGACTAAAATGGCAATGCAAGTTCTAAATATTAACAAAACCATTCTTTGTCCAGGAGTTATTTCATTGTTAAAAAAAGCAATTCTTTTTTTTTTAGGAAACTAAAAATATTAAGGGAGTAACAGGTGTGGCTCCTCTACTCCTCCAATACTTCTCTGCCACTCCAGCTGAGAGAGCTCATAAAAATGTCAGCTTTCCACTGGCAACGCATGCTACATCTGTTTGCCAGGTGCTTAGTAACAACCAGCATTTATATATGGCTGTAATACAGAGGAAATAAGTTGACAAAATGGAGCTCCAAGATGTTTACATTGTGACATACTTATTTCTAGTGCCCATTTGTGTGCATGAGTGGCTGACAGGGAAGGGAATTATTTTGCTCTACTGATCCATTCATGTCTTCAGATATTATCATTTCTCATTTTAAGAGAAAACTCATCCTGACTCAACTATTCAACTAAAATAGTTTTGAGAATACATGGAAAAAGGAAAGAAAAGTATGATATGGACTAAAACAACTAAAGCGTTATTTTATAATATTTGATAAGTCCTTGCCACTTCATTGGGTGTGTTAAAGACTCTGAAGTCCTATTATATTTTATATTGTACTTGACAAGAATCCATGGATTTTTACTTAAAAAGAATTCCAGTGATAATCTAATCCATTGCCCAAAATTTATAGAAATAAAAAAAACTGAGGACTGGAGTTATTAGGTGACAAGTTCAGGTTCAAAAGTTTAAGCAAGGATGCAGTTAGGGTTTGGATGCAGGTTTCAGGAAATAAAACCCAGAATTTTTTCCACTTTAATGCATTCTGTCCCAGACGTTGTCAGTATTTTCCCTCAGAAAAAAGCTGTAGTGAATGGTAATTAGTAGCATCACCTTAGTACAGTACAATGGTAGTTGTTGTTATTATGTTTTATGTTCCTTAAACTTTGAGCTTTGCCTTGTCTGACTTCTTTTATATTTCAATCTGCTTTCATTTGAAACTATTTTACATTATAGTAACAAAAAATAGTAGCAAAGTAATAAAGAAAAGCTTCTAACTTTGTTTTTCTAATGTTTTTCTAACATTTCTTCCACATTATAAATAATAAAAAACAGTCTTAAAGTGCAGTGTATACAATAATAATGTAGCTACTAGAAGGCTTTAAGGTCAAATTTTCAAACACATTTTTTTTAACTTTTCCTTAATTCATACAACTCAATTCTCAATGATCAAAGATCCTTTGTTTTAAAAACCAATGTAAATAAGAGTTTCTGAGACCTTTTTTTTATCTTTTTGCCAAACAAAAACATTTTAAACATTATTTTATAAGAGGGAAGACATCATCCTGTAACGTCACTTCCACTTGCATCAGCTTTATAATTTCTTTTGTGAAACTATATTGATGCAATTGTTATTAGATCATCTACCTATCTAGTATCTACCTAGTGGTATGCAATTAATTTAAAAAATTGAGTGAGCACTATTGATTTATATTTGATAAAGTAGAATACTTTCCTCAGCCAATAATTTTTTTTGGCTTTTTGGAGGGCAGTTGGGGTCAAGTGACTTGCCCAAGGTCACACGGCTAGTTTTTTGTGTTAAGTGTCTGAGGCCGGATCTGAACTCAGGTACTCCTGACTCCAGGGCTGGTGCTCTATTCACTGTGCCACCTAGCCACCACCCTCAGCCAATAATTTTACTTTACTATGAAATTTACATGAATGCTTTTTCCTTTAAATGCTCACAGATACAGTAGGAAAGTGAACATTTTCTTGCAGTCATATCTTTTATTGTGTTTTAAAAAATTTTCTTAAAATTTAATATACATTTAATAACATAATTTTGAATTTGATTTACATAAAATCTTTTTCCCCCCTTTTTTGGTGGTGGAGGGAATACATACATTGACAAAATTAGATGCCTTTGAAATATTTATTTGAACATTTCTATCTATTTGATTATTAAGAATAGAATAAAAATATCTTTTAAAAATTTGTATTTTAGAAAAAGCAATTAATTTTTAATTCTCCAATTTTATGATTAAATTGAAGTGTAAATAGCATGAATGGGCAGACTTCAGATTTGTCATTATCTTGTGGATTTCTGCAATGTGCCAGATTTCTCACAACAGGTAAACATACACAGAGTATAAATTAAGTGAACAATGCAAATGTTCATTCAACAGCAACAACTGTGGTTTGCTCCTTAAAAATAAAAGCTTACAGAAATGTGGTAAACTGAAATGGAAAGAAGCAATGATCAGATCATAAGTAGTATGTAGGATCTATGCTTTCACCCACAGTGAAGATTTTTATATAAATATTAAAATTATTATGGTTCCAATGTTAAACTTTACTCATATTTAATAATTCAGTAAAGCTCAGTCTTTAGTTTTGAACTGCTAGTAGCACTGTATTCCCATTAGAATATAAGATTTTAGAATTAGCATACTTTCCAAACATTAAGCGTTCTCATGATTACAATCTCATTTTCACTTTCAAGATGGCAACTCTGGTGCATGAGTTTATATCTGCTAAGGAAAGAAGGTATTCAAAAAACTGCTCTTGAACTGGTTAAGTGTGTGGGTAAATAAGATAGTGTTCACCCCTACCTTTTCAACACTGCTATTGAGACTCACCCCAGGTATGTACTTTTCATGATGAACTGTTCCACCAAGGAGCTGAAAGGGAGATTGAAGATGGAAGTTGGTCCTCCCTTCTCTCACTCCCTTTTTTTTTTTTTTTTACCTTGGATTACTTCTGACATCACTGTCCCTCCGTGTCTCCCTTGTTTGCTGAATTTCATGGGTCATTTCATGGTTACCATGTTAGGAAAAGTATATATTATCCAAATTATATCAATGATTACACACAGAAAAGTGTTTTTTCAGAAAAAAAATGCAGTTTTTTTTAATTAAGGGAACCTCAACCCACTTCCCATAGGTGCAATATATAAACATTCTTGTTTTTAACTGTCATGCCATTTTCTAGGAATGGTGAGGATTGATAGTATTTAGATACTGACTGTCGCTAGTGACTCTTCATGGTAAGAGTTACCCAAGTTTCATTAGTCTTAGATTATTTTTCTTAATTAAAAATTAGTAATGATTTTAAGAGGAAACAAAGCAAAATGTTCTAGTAAATAGTTATCCAAACATATTTAGAATTGTATGGTGGTTTGTTCTATATCACACAAACTAATATGTGCTTTCAGTGCTCAATATTTTCCTTAGTATAAATGTTTCAGTAGAAAATATCACAAAGGAAATAGCTTATTTTTGTGTCTGTTAGCAGATAATTAGTCTTAAAATGGGAAACTGACTGAAATGCTAGATCAAGGCCTACACTTATTCTATAAAGCAGATCCTTTGTATCTGAAATGACAATGTTGGGTGAAAACTATAAGAAATGAAGCCCCGGGGTAAGTGCAGGTAGGAAGACTTTCATTGCTTATTAAATCATCATCTGACATATTTTTGCATAAATTAATATACGCAATTCAAATTTTACTCCTTGGAAAATATTTAAATATTTTTTTTCCTTCATAGTAATATGAGAACTACATAGATACTGTGCAGAGTTACAAAGAACTGGTAAAATTAGAAAAAAAAACTTTTAATTTGGACAGATAACACAACTCTTTGCTGCTACAAGGAGGCATAGTGACGATGTTATTTGCTTTAAAAAGCATGACATAAGAGAAGAAATTATATAAATATACCTCTCCCATCAAAATTTTCAACTAGACAATGTAGCTATTACTCTACCACAGTATATAGAGCATGGACCTTGCCTCATAGGCAAGTACAGGTGAACAGGAGTCCAGCACAGAACCCTAATACACAAATATAGATGTGTAGAGTGTGTTTATTCACTTCAGTCAAAACTTAATGAATATCCATTACTATAACATTATATAAAATGACTAGAGCACTACTAATCTGAAAAGTAAAATGTGAAAGAAAAAGCCAAAATATCATGTAGAGGGATCAGTGAGCATGTTTTGATAAAGGTTGCATTTGTGTGATCTTTAAAGAATGAAGATGAATGCTTTATATGAAGAGACATCAGTAGACTATTTCAAGCTCAGGAAATGGCTGGAGAAAAGGAAGAAGGGCTTGATAAATGTGCAGAAGAAAATGAATTATCTACTTTGATTGGAGCATAGAATGAGAAAAAAATGACAGTACAAGCCAAGGATAAAAAAAAAAAAACAAGAGCTTATGGAAGAATTATATGTACTGATTTAGAATGAAATAAGCAAAATCAGGACATCATTGTTCACAATAACAATAGTGTAATCATAATGAATTGTGAAAGACTAAACTACCTTAATCAATATATTGATCCAAACCAATTCCAAAGGATTGCATGGATAAGATATAGGAAGCTAATATGGAGGCAGACAGACAGCCACAGTAGTATACCTCAGGAAGATAAATTTAAATCTCTTCTCATGCTAACTGTGTGAACCTAGGCAAGTCATTTAACCTGTCTTCCTCAGTTTCCTCAACTGTAAAATGGGAATAATAATAGAACCCATTTCTGAGTATATTGTGAAGATCATATGAGATAAGATTAAAACATCCTTTTTAAACCTGTGAACACTAGCTATTATTTTTTATTTTGTTTTTGTTTGCTTGATTTATTGAAGATAATTAATTTATTGCTTGCTTGTTTTAGTAGGGAAGAGACATGACTAAATCCTGCACAAGGAAAAAATAATCTTTGTCAGGTTTATGAATTAAAGGTGAAAATTGAGAGGGAGGAAGGTATATCAGAAATATTACAAATGTTTAGATATCTGGTAATGACAATCTGCTTATGGGGTGGTGCCAATGGATGGTATTCTTGAAGGAGGATATTCAAAACTGTTGAAGGAATTGGAAAAAATAAACTGGAAATTAATTAACATTACAGATAAACAATAAAGAAGGCAAAGATAATCCACACGATTGAAGATTTGGGGACCAAGTGAATGGTAATAGCACAGAGAGGATTACAATATTCTGAAGGAGAATTACTTAGTTGAAAGATAATGAGTTCAGACTTGACCATGCTGGAACTGACATAGAGGAACAACCAAGTACTACTTATCTCTAGGTAGGTCAGTATGTAAGTCTAGAGTTCAGAAGATTGGAACAGATTAGATTTCTAAATTTGCATAATTTCTGAACTGAATTTATAGTTGACACTTTAGGAATGAAAGTAGGTAAGGAAAAGAGAAGGGAATGAAGAGATCTCTGTAGATTACCCTCATTAAAAATTCATGAAGAATATGCAAAACCAGTAAAAAAAAATAGAAGAGCAATTGGGAGAATATAAAGTCATTTAACCCAGGGCCATGGCAGTACTTAGCAAAAGAAAGTTGATAAAATGTCAGAATCTGAAAAGACACTAAACAGAATATAGATGACTTAAAGGGTCATTGGATTGGTGATTAGGGGTCACTGGTTCTGTTTGAGAAAGCAGTCTAAATAGAATGGTCAAATAAATACCTGATGTCAAGGGATTAAGAAGACAAATATGTGGTAAGGAAGCAGAAACATTCAGTATAGAAAATGTTTTCAATAATTTCATCATTAAAAGGAAAGGGAAAAGAAATGCATAGCATAAAAATGTCAAGAAAAAAAGGTTTTGTTTTGTTTTATTTTTGTCTTGTGTAGAGGAATACTGGGTATGTCTTTTTGTTTTGTTTTGTTTTGTTTTTACCATATGAAAAGGAGGCAGCAATAAGACCATAAATTACAAATGTACAGAAAGCAAGCTACCTGGCTAGAACAAAGTTCAAGAGATATACAGTGCCCTCTTCCAAGAAAGAACAGTTTCCCCAAAATGTGTATTGAAGAGAACACCTAGAAGAAGGAGTTATCAAAAGTGTCACAGGCTGTAGAGAGGTTAAGAAAGAGTGGTACTGAGTGGGGGTGGGGGGAAGCCATTAAAATCAGCAATTAAAATATTGTTAATAACTTGAAAATATCAAGATCAAGTAAATCATGAGTTCAGAAGACAGATTATAGAGTTAAGTAATAAGAAGAAAGGAAGTGGAGGTCCTAATTGTAGAAGATCTTTACAAGTTTAGCAACAACAGGGAGGAGAGAGATGAGATATAAATAGCAGCAATGGATAAATAAAGTGAGCATTTTTTTAACATAAGGGAGCTATGAGTTTGTTTATAGGTAGTAGGGAAGTAGCCAATAGAGAGGAATAAATTAAAGATAAGTGGGAGAGGAAGAATGATAGAGAAGACAATGTGCTGAAGAAGAGATAACAGGATGGGACTGGCTGTATGAGAAGAGATGTTTGCCTTCTTAAGAAGGATCACCTCATTATGTGAGATAAGACTGAAAGAGTTGAGAGTAGAAAAAGGCCAGAGTGATGTGAGAACAGGAAACACTAGGCAAATGTCTTTATAAGGTCTGGAATTCCCCCAGCTGGGGAAAACTGTACCTCCCCCGACTGTGGAAAAGGCCTAGGAGCTCTAAACTGAATATAGAGTTTAATAAATCATAATTAATCACAAAATGGGTGACCCTGGGTGGCTGCCAGACAGTTCAGTGGAGCTTGGCTAAAGAACCCCAAAAGTTTCCTTGGTAATTCTAGAAAACAGAAAAAAAGGGAGGAGGGACTAGAGAGTTCATCACTGCTGATTGGTGGATATTTTTAGTTTTCTGTTTACCATATTAGCTTGGGTATTAAGCCAATGTTAAGCCCAAACCTAAGTTTGTGTATTGATCACATACCAGTGACATATGGGTCACAATGTTTTTGTTATTGCTTTCATGGGTCATAGTATTTAAGTTTGGTGTCTAAATTGTGATTCAGTATCTAAGTTATGATTTATAACAGGTCACCATATTTGTTCTTCCACCTTTCATAGAGTTTAATTTTTTTATGACTTTTCACTTATTACTTTAAAGATTTTTCCCCACTTGGAACCCCATGGACCTTATATTTTTCAGTAGTTTATAAAGCCAGTTTCTCAACAGAGAGGGAGAAAGATTCATGGGAAGTTTGAGGGGTATGTAGAGCTGTGAAAGAGTTGCTGTGGTGAGTGGGATATTCAGTTAATCACAAAAGATATAAAATGATTGCCTTTCATCAGTGAGAGCCCAATGGATGTTATGCTATATTAACTACATAGCACAGTTTTAATATTTTGTACAGCTTCATTTAAGTGTATGCATTGAATAGTGAGGACTTTGAGAGACTGGAGTGAAGAAAGACTGAAATTTGGGGAGGCAAGAAAAGAAGACAGTGGAGAAGAGGGAATAATGATTTCTTTATATACTTAATATGTTCCAGGCATTGTGCTATTAGCATTAGAGTCAATATCTAATTTCATCTTAATAACTGCTCAGTGAGTTAAGTATAATTATCATCCCCATTTTACAATTGAGGAAACTAGGGCAGATAGGGTTTAAGTCACCTGTTTGTGGTTATGGAAGCAGGACATTTCTGTGAGTAGAAAAGAACTGAAGACATCTATATTCCACACCTATCCCTCTTTATGGCTCCACTTGGCTGTCTTGAGGGGCAAGATACTCAGTAGAATGGAACAATGTTGGACTGAAGTAGTTCAATTAGGAGTCAAGTGGGAATTGAGGAGATTGTAGGGAGTGCTAAGGTCATCTAAGTAAGAAGTGATGTATAATTCTGCTTTGTAATTCCCAAATCATGCTTATCCTCAGCCTTTTTCTTTATATCTTTATTTTTTTCCTTCCTTCCTTCCTTCCTTCCTTCTTTCCTTCCTTCCTTCCTTCCTTCCTTCCTTCCTTCCTTCCTTCCTTTTCCTTCTGGCTTTAATCCCAATTTATCACTGATTAAGCTTATTTAATGATGATTGTGCTAGTTTTAGGGCCTTTAAATATGTGGCACAGCAGATAAAGGAATAGGCCTAGGATAGGGAAGTTCTTGTTATTCAGTCATTTTCAGTTATACCCAACACTTTGTGACCTCATTTGGAGTATTCTTACAGAGATACAGAAGTGTTTTGCCATTTCCTTCTCTGACTAATTTTAAAGATGAGGAACTGAAGAAAACAGGGTTAAGTGACTTACCCGGATTTGCACAGCTTGTAAGTGTCTGAGGACAGATTTGAATTGAGAAAGACTAGTTTTCCTGCCTCTAGACCATGTATTCTATCTACTGTGCAACCCAGTTGCCCAGAGAATCAGAAGAACTGAGTTCAAATCCAGCCTCAGGAAATTACTAAATATATGATCCTGGGAAAGTCACTTAACTTATTTTTCCATCAGTTTCCTCAAATTTCAAAAGAAGATAATGTGAAGACCTATCTCTACAATGAGACAGTATTTGTAAAGTACTTGGCAAAATGCCTGACACAACATAAATGTTTTCCCTTCTTTTCCCTCACTCTCACCCCAGGTGCCCTTTTTCTTCTTCATTGTAAGACTGGTTGAAGGGCCTTGTTTAATAGTAATTTCCTTTATTTTATGTTTCAGATTTCCTTTGTAACTCATTTCTTGGCAAGTTAGGCTCAAGTGTAACTTTTTTCAGTATTCCATTCTATGAACTCTATAAGTCATTTAAACTGGCCTTATTACTCTCCTTTGCACAGAACATTGGATCACCCATCTTGATGACTATTTACTGTTTGTTCCTCATGCCTAGTATGATCTCCCCTCTGATCTCCTCCTCTAATCTTGCCTCATTTCCATAAAGATTCAACTTTAATTCCATCTTCTGCACCAGAGTCTTATGATTTAATACGGTTTTAACTACAGAGGCAGGTGGTAGAACAGTGTGTCTATAGTCAGTAAGACCTGAATTCAAATTTGACCTCAGATGCTTCTTATTTGTGTAATCCTGGGCAAGTACCATGACTTCTATTTGCCTCACTTTCTGGCACTGGAAAATGGGGAAAATAATAGCAGGTATTTTGTATGGTTGTTGTGAAGGTAAAATTATTTTTAAAGCACTTAACACAGTGCCTGAATCTATATAAATACTTAAACCTTTATCTTTCATTTCCCTTTCATTTTAGTCCCACCTCCACTAACCTCAACTGCTAGCACTTTTCCTTTGATAATGGCTTCCATATATATTTTATATGCCCTTGCTTATTTTTTTTTAAATTTTATTTTATTATTATTATTTTTAAAGTTAACTTGTTTGTTCACTTTTAGGTTACAAGATTCTGTTCCATAGTCACTTCAGTTATAGATTTTTCTCCCCTTCCTCCCC
>CM053594.1:161454172-161468650 GCA_028646575.1 Pseudocheirus occidentalis | reverse complement strand
TCATGAAGGATGCTTCCCAGGTTCTTTTTCTGGTTATGGCTTTCAGGTAAACCAATAATTTTCAAATTGGCTTTCCTGGATCTATTTTCCAGGTCAGTGGTTTTTTTCAAGGAGATATTTCACATTGCTTTCTATGTTTTCATTTGTTTGTATTTGTTTAATAGTTTCTTGGTTTCTCATAAAGTCATTAGCTTCCACTTGCTGAGAATTTCTTGAAGGATGATTGCTCAGTTCTTTTTTTTAATCATGGCTTTCAGGTAGTCGAATAATTTTTAAATTGTCTTTCCTGCATCTTTTTTCCATGACAGTGATTTTTTCAATGATATATTTCTCATTGTCTTCCTTTTTTTAAAATTTGTTTTGATCTGTTTAATACTGTCTTGATTTTTCATAAGTATTCACTTCCATTTGTTACACTCTAATTCCAAAGAAATTGTTATCTTTGGTGATGTTTTGAGATTTTTTTACATCTGGGAATTTCAGCTTTGTAAGGCATTCTTCTTCTCATTGGTTTTTTGGTTATATTTTGCCATTGGAATTAGTCTCTTTTTAAGGTGTTATTTTCTTCAGTCAGGTTGTTGACTCTCTTTTAATAACTTTCTTGAATCATTCTCATTTCTCTGCCCAATTTTTCCTACACTTCTCTTATTTGGTTTTCAAAATCCTTATTAATCTCTTCCATGGCCTATACGCAGTTTATATTTTTCTTGGTAGCTGTTGGTGCAGGAGTGCTGACTGTGTTTTTTTCCTCCTATTCCATGCTTTTATCCTTTTTGCCCCCCAAAAATGTAATCTAAAGTTGAATTGTTGTGTTTTCTTTGCTTCCTTTCCCTGCCCATGTTGCCAGTCAATTATTTGACTTTTTAGCTCTGTACTGCAGTGGAACTCTGCTTCTGGAGAGGAGAGCTTTGCCCCAAATTACTGGGGTTTTCAAAGCTGTGAGAGCCATTAGGAGGTGGCTGTCTCTACAGCCCCACCAGCTTTGGCTCACTGGTCACATACCTCAGTACCAACACCCATGGCCACAATCCTGATCCAGGTTTTTGTTTTTTTGTTTGCTTTTGTTGTTTGCTTGTTTTTAGCTATTGCAAATATTTTAATAAGTGTTCTCTGAAAGGCATTTAAAATACCAGTTTGTGAGGGTAAACTCCATTCAAGAGAGAGAAGACAGAATGCAGGTAGTCATGGAGCTGAGGAATTTTCTTGATTTGGGGCAAGATCTGAGAGTCTACTGTTTTCTGATCAGCCTTGAATTGCTCTATAATCTCATATTTCTCTTTTTCTAGGTCAAAAATCTCTCCTTCTTGGTGTCTGTGTTTATGGAGCCTCTTCTTCTTGAAGTAAGCATCAGTAAGATTAGTAATCAGTACTGATTACTGATAAGTAAAAATCAGTAGAATTTACACACCTGAAAGGTTAACCCTGGTAGACGTAGCAATGACAAATTTCTGATGGGTCCTTCTCAGAGGAACATGGTTGATGATCAGACGTCCAGTAGTAAGCCACTAGCCAGCTGCTTCAGGAAAGCCACTCACTTGCCCTGTAGTGGCCAGTGAGCATGATCAGAACGGTGTCCAGGGTGATGCTAGCTTGAAGTCTCCTCACATGCTGGCTGAAGGGCTTTTTGCCATGAATTACCAACTTTCTAGGCAAATCCTCAGTAGGGTAATACCTAGGCATTTTGCAACTCTTTACCACTTTATCACCACCAACAGGCTTTGAGAAAGTAGCTGGCACTTTTTCTTTCTTCTTCCTTTCAATCTATGTTTTGGGGGCAACATATTTCTGCTTGCTCATGGATCTCTGGGAATACATAGAATATATGGAGTATCTACTAATCCCTTGGGCCAGGACTGGGTTCCAACTACAATGCTTTTGAGGCTTCTTGACCTTTTCAGCTACATCTTCCTTCTTGTTCTCTTTTTTTCTTTTTGATCTTTTCCTTGGTTGGCTTTTTGTCGGCCAACTTCAGAGACGGGAAAGAGAATTGCGCTTTGGACTTCCAGTCTATAAGCAGGTGTGGGAGGCCCTGGTCCAGGTATTTTAAGCCAAGGGAACTTAGCCCCTGAAAGGTCTCTTGGCCCCCCTGCAATTTGCAGGACAGAAGCTCTGAAGCAGCCATGTGGAGGCAGCTGCATTGCTGCTGCTTCTTTTTCAGGGGGCCGAGGGTCAGACCTGCTCCTTTGTCCCACCTCAATTCAGCTGAGTTCCACTGACCATTCACTTTGCCTTTGGCTTTTATGTATTAATAATTCTGGAAACTGCCACAGCTGCTGGTGATTCACTGCCCCCAATGCTGCAGCAGAGGCTCGTCCTGGCCATGCTTGAGCTGACACTGTGTCTGGAGTGGGCTTGGCTCCTATGGTGATTTGATGAACCCTTCCTGTTCACCTGATGGGCTGCCTTCAGTAGTAGCTTTGTTTCTCTGTCAATCTGTGTTTTCTGGAGCTCTGAAATTTGTTTGGAGACATGTTTTATAGGTATTTGAGGTGATTATCAGGGAAGCTCACAGAGTTCTCCTGCTTCTACATTTCCATCTTGACTATGCCCCCAGCAGTTATTTTTTTCAAGAGCTTTTATCCCTTTATTTTCTTGAAATGATGTGTGTCTAAGATCCTCCTTCATCCTCAATCTTGGGAGCCAGGTAATATTTTAAGTGTGTTATATCTGCAATTTTACACTCCACAACAAGTGGTAAACCTGTGGACATACCGAGTGTTACTCTAGGAGAAATTGGAGTGGCTTTGGTAAAGAAATTCAGGTATTGAAGTGAAAAGGTCAACTGAACTGGCTGATTCATTTCTATTGTAACTGTTTCCTCCTCTTTGTCAAAATTACTTTCTGTGATAGTTTTACATTTCAACTTCCTAGTTCTCCACTCACAGAAAAATTTACACTATCATTTGCACAGGAAAATAGTATCTCCAGTATGACTGAAATCCTGACAGATTCGTACAAATTCACAAGACAGTGTTCTCACTACACAACTGTATTCTTGTTCTGGAATTCCAAGTTTTTCAACATCTAAATCCATTCAATTTTATCTCATAATCTGAACATTTTCCCTGATTTGGTGCCTCAAATATCAACATGAGTATATCTGCATTGTCTTTGGCCCTTAGGGTAATAATGTCTTTGTTGCTGGCACATTTTGATGTTTTGGACATGTTGGTGGAGATTAATGCCCATAGTCAGGTTGCAGTCACAGTGGTAGGTATTGAAGCCCTCTGAGCAGAGTGTGAGCTGCACCAGGGAGATGTAGGACAAGTCCATGTTCTGCAGGTTCACCCTGCCTGAGCTGATGTCCAAACAGGCCTCATTGATGAAGGTTTTCAGCTCCTACAGCACCTTCTGCAGGGTGGAGTCCTGCATTAGCTTTGCCTCAAACATAGTGGCAAATAGGGATACCAGAGCAGAAATGAGGAAAAATAAAGCTGGCCTTTGATTGAGGGGAAGAGAGAGAGCTGGGCTCACCCACCTAAGCAAGGTCCTCAGCCTGGAACAAAACGTAGGTGCAGAGAAGGAATTATTTTCTTGTGAGCTATTGGATCTCTCTTTCTATTTGCCCTCTTCTGCTCTTTAAAGCAATCTTCTCATTGTCTTTGTGGACCTCTTCTTTCATTTGCACCATCTATTTTTTTAATGTTTTATATTTTTCAGCTTTTTTTGGGGGGGAGGGTCTCCTTTGGCAAGCTTTTACACATTTTTCATGATTTTCTTGCATTGCTCTCATTTCTCTTCCCAATTTTTCTCTTCTCTCCTTGAGTTTCAAAATCTTTTTGAGCTCTTCCATGGCCTCCAATGAATTACTATTTTTCTTGGAAATTTTTAAGGCAGGGGTTTTGAGTGTATTGTCTTCTTCTGGTGTTGTGTTTTTTCTTCCTTTTCACCAAAGCAATGATCTCTAGTTTGATTTTTTCCCTTTTTTTCATTTCCCCAATCAATTATTTGACTTTTTATTTCTTTGTCAAGGTAGGACTCTGTGACCAGTGTGTGTGTGGGGAGTTGTACTGCCTGAAGCTTCAGGGGTTTTGTGCAGTTATTTTCTGAGATACTTCTAGGGTCCTGTAAGTGTTCAGCTCTTATAGGTGGTATGATCATAGGAGAAGAGTTTTCTACACTCCTGGCCTGTGCTCTTGTCTGTGAGTGACCACAAGCATTCTTTTCTGCCTTGGAAATGTATTGAGTATTCCTTCTCAACTGCTGTCACATGTCCTACAAGGCCAATGTGCCTCCTCGCTTAGTACCACCATTTTGGACTGCAACCTTGTTCAAAGCATGGGCAAGCCAAGAGAATCCTTTCTCAGTGCAGTCCACCTCTGATCAGTTGCTGGATTTCTCCACCATATGAGGGTCAGAAACTCTGAAAGCAACCACTGTCACTACTACTTCTTTCTACTGTAATCCTGGTACTAGGCAGATCTTTCCTATTGACCTTTTAAGTAGTCTTTGGTGTTTTGGGGTTGAAAAGTTTGGAAACCACCACAACCATCTGTTATTCCATCCCCTGAGGCCTGCTTTGTCCCCATCTGTTTTGGAACAGCCCACATTTGATGTTGCTTCTCTCCTAGCCTGGTGCAATAGACCTTCCCTGTCAATCATTCAGGTTGTCTTGGGCTGGAAATTTGTTTTACTCTGCCATTTTGTGGGTTCTGCTATGCTAGACTTTGTTTAAATAAAGTTTACAGATATTTGGAGGGCTTTGGGGAAGAGTTCAAGCAAATCCCTGTTTTTTTTTCTCCACCATTTTGGCTCTGCCCCCATGCCCTCACCCCTGCCTACTCACTTAAAAAAAATTATTTACTTTTAGTTTACAACATTGAGTTCCACGAGCTTTTGAGTTCCAAACTTCTTCCTCTTCCTGCCTCCCCCTAACCTCCCAAAGCAGCATGTAATCTGGTAAAGGATCTATGCATAACTTTACATTTTAAAAATTAGTCAGGTTGAAAAGAATTATAAACAATGGAATAAACAACAAGAAAGAAGAAATGAAAGAAAAATGTAAGAAGAGGGAGAGCAAATAGTTTTCTTCACTCTGCATTCAGACTCCATAATTCTTTCTCTGCATGTGGCTAGTCTTTTCCATCATGCATCTTTTAGAGTTGTTTTAAAGCCTTGCATTGCTGAGGGGAGCCCAGTCTATCAAAGTTAGACTTCACAGATACAAGTGTCTGTAATTCTGTACAATGTTCTCCTGGTTCTGTTCCCCTTACACATCAGTTTATATAATTATCTCCAGGTTATTATGAAGTCCCTTGATTCTCTTCTTAAGGAATCCTATTAACTGAATGGGCTTTGGATCACTCTAAATGAGAACCTGAAAAGACCTTAGCTTAAAAGAGTCAAGGTCTCCCACTGCATCCTGGACCATATCTAGTTATCCTGATGGATATTTGGCCACTACAGCCAGATGGTTCTGGAGGAGAAAATGAAGCTAGTGACTTTGCACAGCCCTCCCTTACTAAAACCAACGTTAATATCAAGTAGGCCATCATCTCCCTGATACCGTGGTTGTATTTGAGAACAAGGCAAACCACAACCTTTGAGTGTTAACATCTAAAGGAGCCTAGAAAGGGCAATGGCAGAAGTGTGGATGTAACAACTAAAGTATTTAGAACAGTATATCGTTAAACAATATGGATGAGAAATGCAGAAAAAAAAGTAAATATTATATCCACTTCTGGGGGTTAAATTTATTTTGCCAGAATTCCTTTTCCTTTTGATATTTCTCTTTGTGTCCTTCTCATCAGTATTGTATTTTCTACATGAATGTCTTCATTGTTAATCACTCATTACAATAGGGATGAGTGTGAGCATGTTTTGAAGGGCTGAGGCCTGGAAAGTTTGCAGTGGCTTTGGGGGAAGAACGTTGGAAAAAAGGTGCAGCTCCCCCAAATACTGATCTTTATTTTTATCATCCAAATTGAATTCTATGAGCTTTTTCTGCAATTTTCTCCTTTTTTCTCTATGCCTCCTTGACCACATTTAAAACTTCAGTTGTCAGTGAGGCCAATCAAAACCAAACCAAACAACATAAAAAAGTAAAACCTCCATTAAAATCAATTTTACTAAATGGAAGAGTTACTCTTCTTTTGGAGCATTTATGTTTTTTTAAATGGAAGATGAAGCCACAAACTAAGTTAATGGGACTGTGTGTATGTGTGTGTGTGTATCTGTGTGTGTGTGTGTGTGTGTATGTGACAGAGAGAGACAGAGAGAGACAGAGAGGGTGAGAGATAGAGACAGGGAGAGAGAGGGAGAGAGAGAGAGAGAGAGAGAGAGAGAGAGAGAGAGAGACAGAGAGACAGAGAGACAGAGAGACAGAGAGACAGAGAGAGAGAGAGAGAGACAGAGAGACAGAGAGACAGAGAGACAGAGAGATCCAGTGGCATGTGCTGTTTTAGAAAGGACTGCCAAGGACTCCTGAAAATCCACCACAAATCTATACCCTATTTTTAAATTTTATTTTGAGATTATACACTTGAATGATATCAAAGTAAATACTGTAAATATAATGCATGAGTACCACATCTCACCAGTTATATTGGCTAACATGACAAAACAGGAAAATGATAAATGTTGAGGGAGTTGTGAACTGATTCAACCATTTTGGAAAACAATTTGGAACTATGCAGAAAGGGCTATTAAAAATATAATCTTTGCAATACCACTTCTAGGGCTGCATCACAAGTAGGTAAAGGACCCGTATGTACCAAAATATTTATAGCAGGTCTTTTTTTTCTGGTGGCAGATAATTGAAAATCGAACAGATGCCCATCAATTGGGAAGTGACTAAACAATTTGTGGTATATGAATGTACTGGAATACTAATGTAGTACAAGAAATGAGAAGCATATGGACTTTATAATAACCTGGAGATACTTATATAAACTGATTCTGAGTGAGGGGAGGAGAACCAGGAGAACATTATACACAATTACAGACACATTATATCTGTGATGACTAATTTTGATAGTCTAGACTTGCTCACCAATGCAAGGTTCATGACAGAAACAGCTATCCACCTCCAGAGAAATAATTATGGAGTCTGAATTCATATTGAAGCAAACTACATGCTCTCTCTCTCTCTCTCTCCCTCTCTCTCTGTTTTATTTTGTTCTTTCTTTTTTGTTATTTAGTCCATTGGTTACAATATTTCTTTACACTTGACTTTAATGTGAAGATATTAGTAGAACATATATTGGATTGCATGTCACCATGGATGTGGGAAGAGGGGCGAGGAAAAGGAGAGGGAGAAAATTCATAACTCAAAAGCTTGTGGAATTGAATGTTATAAACTAAAATTAAATAAATAAATGATATAATACTTGACTGTAAGTTTTTAAGGGAAATAATGTTTTACCCTAAGATGAATAAGATTATATCCTATAAATATAGAATATTACAATTGATAAATAATTTAAAAACATCTTTAGCCCAATTTCTTTATCTTATAAACAATGAGACTGAGAATATCTTTGCTGCTTCAATGACCTAATGCAGTTCATATTTTGCATAATATTAACACAAGTAAATTAGCATGAAAAGCAACAGCCACCATTATCACTTCTACTACAACAAAACCAGAAATTTTCTACAACAGAATGCAAAACACAATGTGTATACACTACCATCTGTTCCTGAAGGCAATACTATTTGACACAGGTGTCCTAAAGACCAGACAATTTTTTTGAATCTCAGCTCTTATGGTAAAGAGCCTACTACTGCAATTTATTTGCTTTGATTTTCAGCTTTAAAACCTGTTTGAAATACTTTAAATTGTTGATAAGAAACTACTAGAGGTAATTCTGTTAGAGAAAAAAGTTATTCTTTTACCTTGTTAATAACTTAATCATAAATTCATTCAAATATACCAAAATGTGAATTAAGAAAATAAAACTTTCTGGAGTTTAGCTGGACAAGGGCTTAGATTTTCACTGGTATTTTCAACCTCACACTGGATTTAGTTTAAAGGATGTGGGAGCAGAATATTAGAATCCTAGCAAACAGAAACAATTCAAAAATAGCTTTATTGCCACAAGTAAAGACAGCTGGATGATGGAAATTTCAAATATACTTGGATTTTGAGCTTTTCCTCCTAGGTAATAAAATTATATCCTCTACACAATCTACATATAACCCTTTTCCATGCTGACCTGTTGCATTAAAATGTCAGAGTGAGACATTCAATATCTCTTCACAGTTTATTTCTGAGCATGGTGATGATTATATTGAGTAGGATGACATTGTTAGGAAGGAACTAGGTGGAGCAATAAAAAAACAGAAAATCTCATTGATACTCATCAGTTGATAGTTAAGAGTTCTGAAGAACAGTTTTATTTTTGCTTTTTATTCATAATATTGTGCTTATGTCTGTGCCCATACTAGCCTGTGCTAAAATATTCATCCTTAGAAGAGTGGGTCTCAGGCCACTTTTGGTTGAAGTACATCAAAAAAGTTAAACTTAAATGTCAGAGTTAGGTTGTAGTCTCAATTTCTGCAAAGCAATCTCATACCAACAAAATCACGAATATGCAAAATTCTATAATATTCACAAATTGTAATTTATATACATATCCAAAATATTAAAAGAAAATATGAACATAAGAAAGGAGATCTGGTTATTTTAACTTTCTTTCCTTGCCAAACTTATGTACTATGTATATTTAAGTGAGGAAAAACTCCATTTTAACTGTACTAATTCTATGTGGTTGAATGTGGTCAGTAATCAAAACTAAATTGGGAGATAAAGGTAATTATCTCAAGATGAAGTGCTGGCTTTTCATTGCATGTAAAATTAAAGCATCAGATTTGGAGCCCCCTAAATGAATATATTCAAGTATACTATTATTTGCTTGTGGTTTTTGTCAATTACAGTAATTAAAAATAATAAAAATTAAGTTACTACTTGTGAAGTTCTGCAACCATTTATCAACATCCACCCTTATTGGGCAAAAATAAGGAGAAAATGTCCCCCACATTTTTCTATTCTGATAAAATTAATTCAATGCATTAATTATATCAAGTAAAAATGGAATCTGAAAAGAACTCCATTAATAACGTATTTTCAGCATGTTCTGTACTTTCTAATGGCAGGGCATTGCAAAATACTGTTAGTAATTAAAAATGACCTTTAATCAAACATACGTTAAAACATTTAGAGCAATAAACTAGAAAGTGTTACTTCTAAGAAGATTAAATTTTAAGCAGGTATGTGATATAATATAAAATGAGCTAAATTAAAGAAAGTCTGAAGATTCATTGATATTGATGGTGAAAGAAGTTTATACATAATTCTTGGAGGTGATGGGATTATAATTTATAACTACTAGCCTTACATGTGTTATACTTTTATTCAAATATATATCTACACTATCCTCCCTGAGGAAGCCTACTACCAAAAGGGCATATATGTCTCTTTAGGATATTTTCTCTCTTAAAACTGAACAGAATTTTTCTGTATAATGGATATCCACTTGGATGAATCTTTACTATTTGATTTAAAAGTCTTTATCTCTTGTTTTACAATTTACTTTTTATGTTTTGTATTGGAGCAATTTTAAAATGGTAATAAATATTAAATATTAAAGGTCCTTTGAAAATGGAAATAGTTGTGTTGGCTAATACTTGGGCTTATGTGAATTCAGAAATTTAGTGTCCTGTTACTATAAGGCAACAACAAATTAAAATGTGTTATTTATTATTTTGTCCTGCCCCCCAAAATCAAACAAACTTCACTTTGTATAAATTATTCACAAAATGTCTGAATTTGTATGTTCTTTCTAAAGAAAGCAGAATTTGACCAGAACTGAACTAAATCTCCCACTGCTATTGTATTCTAACTCTTCAGAAAGCACTTCTTTTCACTATGCTACACCTTTTTCTCCAGATTTCTGTTTTTCAGCTAAGGTTAATAGGGAAGGCACTTGAGTTCCTCCTTTATCACCCATATCCAATGGATGCATCTTGTAACACAATTTAACTAGCTAGTAGTTGTCATTCATGAACATTCAGAAGGAAAGATAAATTGTTTTTCTCTTCACTATTAGAAAGAACACATTGGATTGCTTGAACATGAAAAACATAATTAAATGAAATGATTCATCACAAAAAAAAACCCTTTGGACTGAATTATCTTTCTAAAGAGAAATTATTTCTTTTAAAACTGAACCTTTGATGTTACTTTGATATTACACAAAGGATCACAATTAAATAAAGTTTAGGTTGAAGTACAACCTTACTTTATTATTTCCTTTTGGCTACAGTGTTATACATGTCCTTTGATCCAGCAATACCACTACTAGGTGTTGCATCCAAAAAAATATAAAAAGAGAAAAAATATTTGCACAAACATTTTTATAGCTCCTCTTTTCATGGTGGCTAAGAACTTGAAATTAAGGGACTTGTTGAATGGCTTAACAAGTTGTGGTATATGGTTATAATGCAAAATTATGCCATATAAAATGATGGGGAGGATAATTTTTGAAAATTTTGGAAAGATTTACATGAACTGATTCAGAATAAAGTAAACAGAATCAGGGGAATGTTACACACAACAACAGCATTTATTTTATGGTGAACATCTGTGAAGGATTTAGCTATTCTCCTCAGTACAATGATTCAAGACAACCCCAAAGAACTCATGATGAAAAATGTTATCCACCTTGAGAGAAAGAACTGATATAGTCTTAATGTAGATCAAGGCACATTATTTTTTCCATTTCTTTCTTTTTAGTTTGAGTTTTCTTCCAAATGAATAATATGGAAATGTTTTTATGGTTGCATGTGTATAACCTTTATCTGATTTCTTACCATCTCAGATAGGAAGGAGAAGAGGGAGGGAGGGATAGAACATGAAATTCAAAACTTTACAAATGCAATGAATGTCAAAATTTTATTTCACATATAATCAGAGAAAATAAAATATTATTAAAATAACTTCCTATCTAACATGTCATTTTTATATATTTATTTGTCAGCTTGGTGATCCAGTTCAAAGGTAGAAAAAATGTACTTTGAATTAGCTTATTTAAATGATACCAAACCCATGCTTTTCCTCAGAAGTCTGATAGGCTATATGCCATATTGTACTCTTCAAAAACACACACCAAAAAAAAATATTTGCTTTGTGAAAATTTTAATGTGAAAATTAACTATGAAAGAATTAATTTTTCTTTATTTAATGCAATAGCATTAAAGACTGCACTTAGCATTCCCATTGTTTTGTCCTTTTTTCCCACTAACTTAAAGTTACTACTCTGGTTGAAGAAATTAAACATGCAAGTGCAATATATTTATCAATATATTTCTCTTTGTAATTTTAAATACTTGCTGGTAATGCCACAAAAAGTTTATATCATAAGCCAACTTATTCTTTTCCTTGCTTTCCCTCCACTCTTCCATTTGTTTTGAAATAAGCCAGCAAGCCTTAACAACAAAAGCCCAGGTGTGATTTAGCACCATCTGGTCAATCAGCAGACTGCAACACTGCCCTGCAGTTCTGTTGGCCTTCTGCTACAGAGCCTGAGCTGTAGCCCAGAGCCACCAAGGTGGAAACCTAAAGGAGCCAGACCACCCCAAATCCATAGGTTACTCTGTAATCCTCAGAGTAACTCAGGGGAAACACTGACAGTCCTGGCCTTGGTCTTCATCTAGTCATTCAGACACTACAGTTCACGAAGTTAACAACCAAACCCCTACCTCCAAGCCCAAGAAGCTCAATATGTCTGCACCCCAGAAGCAGATATCTACTCTAAAAATCCAGGACACAGGCAACCACAATGGGGAAGAAGAAAACTGCAAAGGCAGGGACCATCAAATCATTTTATTGTGAGCAACAACAACCAAATTCAGAAAGTAACACAGACTCTATACTCACACTGGAGACAACAGAAGGAAATGTCAATTGGTCTCAAGCCCAAAAGGAATTCTTGGAGGATCTCAAGAGGGATTTTAAAAACAAAATTAGAGAGGTATGATGCAAATTTAAATCTACCATGACCAAATTGGAAAAAAAAATTACTGAAGAAATAAAATCTTTAAAAAGTAAAATTGGAGACCTAGGACAGGAGGTCCAAAATCTAACTGGAGAAAATGCCTCCCTAAAATGTAAACTGAACATATAGAAAGGCAGCTTCAAAAACAAATTGAGGAAAATAATTCACAAAAAATTAGAATGAGTCAAACTGAAGCTAAGGACACAGCAAGAGTCAGTAAAACAAAACATAAAGATTGAAAAATTAAAAGATAGTGCAAAATATCTCACTGGTAAAACAACTAACTGGAAAACAGATCCAGGAGAGATAATCTAAGAATTACCAGCTTACCAGAAACCATGATGAAAAAAATCAGCCTGGTCAGCATCCTCCAAGAGATTGTCAAAGAAAACTGTCCTGAGGTTCTGGAATCAGAAGAGGAAATAGTTATGGAAAGAAATGACCAATCTCCTCCTGAAAGAGATCCCAAATTGAAAACTCCAAGAAACATAGTAGCCAAATTCCAGAGCTATAAGGTCAAGGAGAAAATACTGAATGCAGCCAGAAAGAAGCAATTCAAATATAGTGGTACTACAGTCAGTATTACACAGGAATTAGCAGTTGCAACATTAAAAGCCCAGAGGAATTGGAATGTGATTTATCATAAAGCAAAAGAGCTAGGGCTGCAACCATGGAGCAACTATCTGGCAAGACTGAGAATATTTTTTCAGGCAAGGAGATGGTCATTTAAAGAAATAAAGGACTTCCAGACTTCCCTTATATGAAAAAACCTGAACGCAATGGAAAATTCGATCTCTGCTTACAAGACACTGAAAGACATAAAAAGGTAAAATAGGAAAACATACACTCAAACATACACTCAAACATGCACATACACACAGATGTTCACACATGCACACAACTTGGGTCTCAATAAGAAGAAACTTTTTGCATCCCTTTATTAGAAGCAGATACCTGTCAATACTGAAATTTGTATAAGTACTGTGACACTTTAAAGGGATGTACATAGAAAGAGGGCGTGGGGATAAGAGAATTAATCTGAAGATTAAAAAAACCTATAAAGAGGAAGAACAGAATTGTCAGAGAAAAGAAAAGGTAGAGGCAGAATGGTAAATAATGCCACAAGAAGAGGCATAAAAACATACTAAAGTGGAGGGGTGGGAAGGAAGTAGATGAGCCTCCTATGATTGTTACTCTCATTGGTTCTGATTTATAGAGGGATTGATACCAATGGCTAAGTTTAGACTTAAGTTTCTAACATGAAAAGAAACAAAAACTCATAACAATAGAGGGAAAAGAGGGAGGGAGAGGAGAAATGTACGAAATTTACTAGCATTGATTTGGGTTGAAGGAGGAAATAGCATACTCTGTTAAAAATAAAAATATATTGTGCCCTAGAGGAAGTAGGAGGGATTATGGGAGAGGGGTGTAACAAGGGGAGGGTGGTCAAGAGGGAGGGAAAGAGTAGCAAGAATAAAGGGTAGATAAAATGGTGGGGACGCAGGGAGGGAATACTGAGGGAGGTGGTGGTCAAAAGAAAAACTCTTAAGGAGGGGAAGGGAAAAGGAAGACACAAAGATATAAACAGGGGAGGGAATAAGATGGAGGGAAAGACACAGATAGTAATCATAACTGAATGTGAATGGGATTCTATTTATTCTTCTTCTTTCTAGCATCTAATTAAAGCTATCAGCAAGTATTATATGTGATGGGGATAAACTAAAAGCATTTCCAGTAAGATCAGGAATGAAACAAGGATGTCCACTGCCATCCCTCTTATTCAATATGGTACTAGAAATGTTATCAGTAGCAATTAGAGAAGAAAAAGAAATCACAGGAATCATATTAGGTGAAGAAAAAACTAAGCTATCACTCTTGGAAAATAGTATGATGACATACTTGGAGAATCCTAGAGAATTAAGTAAAAAAACTTCTGGACACAATAAATAAATTTAATAAGGTTGCAAAATATAAAATAAACCCACAGAAATCCTCAGCATTCCTATATCTCTGCAACGAAGTCCAAAAGCAAGAGATAGTAAAAGAAACCCCATTTAAAGTTACTGTAGACAGTTTAAAATATTTGGAAATTACCTGCCAAAACAAACACAGTCCCTTTATGAACAGAACTACAAAATGCTTTTCAAACAAATAAAATCAGATCAAACTAATCTGAAAAACATCAATTGTTTGTGGCTGGGTCGAGCTAATATAATAAATATGACTTTGCCTAAATTAAATTACATATTTCATGCCATACCAATAAATCTACCAAAATTACTTTATAGAACTGGAAAAAATAGTGACACAATTTATTTGGAAGGACAAAACATCCAAAATATCAAGGCAATTAATGGAAAGAAATGTTAGGGAAGATGGCCTAACCTTATCAGATTTTAATCTGTATTATAATGCAAAACAGCTTGGTACTGGCTAAAGAATAAAACAGTGGATCAATGGAATAGATTGGGTACAAAAGTCT
>CM053594.1:161440185-161454072 GCA_028646575.1 Pseudocheirus occidentalis | reverse complement strand
GCCATACACCAAAGTCAAGTCTAAATGGGTGCTTGATATAGGTATAAAGGTTGACACTATAAATAATATGGGGAAGCAAGTAGTAGTTTACCTGTCAGATTCATGGAGTAGGGAAGATTTTATGACCAAAGAAGTGTTGGAGAGTATTATAAAATGCAAAATGGATAATCTTGATTACATTAAATTGAAAAGCTTTGTATAAAGCCAATGAAACCAAGATTAAGAAGGAAGTTGGAAATTGTAAAAGAATATTTACAACCAGTGTCTCTGATAAAGGCCTCATTTCTAAAATATACAGAGAATTAAGTAAAATATATAAGATTACAAGTCATTCCCCAATTGATAAATGGTTAAAGGATATGAATAGGCAATTTTCAGTAGTAGAAATTAAAGATATCTTTAAAGCGTATGTAACAATGCTCTAAATCACTATTTATTTGAGACATGCAAATCAAAACAACTTTGAGGTACCATATCTCACCAGTCAGATTGGCTAAGATGACACAACAGGAAAATGACAAGTGCTGGAGAAGATGTGGAAAAATTGAAACACTAATGCATTGCTGTTGGAGCTGTGAACTGATACAACCATGCTGGAGAGCAATTTGGAAATATGCCCAAAGGACTATAAATAATTCCACACATTTGACCCAGTAATACTACTTTGGGGGTTGTATCCCAAAGAGATCATAGAAGTGGGATAAAGACCCATATGTACAAAAATATTTATTCTAGTGCTTTATTTGGTGGCAAAAGTGGAAATTTAGGAGCTGCTTATCAATTGGGAAATGGATAAATAAGTTGTGGTATATTAATGTAGTGGAATTCTATTGGTCTATAATAAATGAGGAGGAGATGGACTTAATATGTACCTGGAGAGGCTTATACAAATTGATTCTAAGTGAGAAGAGCAGAACCAGGAAAAACTTGCACACAATCACAGACACATTGTATTTATGATGACCAACCTTGATAAAGTGAACTCTTCTCAGCAACACACAGCTACAACACAACTCTAAAAGTCTCAGTATGGAAGGCGATATCTACATTCAGAGAAAGATCTAGAAGGACAGGAGTTTAAATGGAGAGTGAAGCAGTCTACATGCTATGGTTCTATTTCATGTTGGTTTTCTTTCTTTTTTCCCACTTCATTGTTTACAACCCTTCTATACAACCAGACTATTGTACAATGTGAATGTATTCTCAGATCCTATACCTGATTTCAAGCCACCATGGGGGAGGGGGACAGAGAAGGGCAGGAAGAAAATTTGAAACTCAATGTGGAACTGAATCTTTTAAACTAAAAGTAAATAAACAAGGCAATTTTTAAAAAGCCCAAGCTTGAGAGAA
This sequence comes from Pseudocheirus occidentalis, assembly GCA_028646575.1. Classification (NCBI taxonomy): domain Eukaryota; kingdom Metazoa; phylum Chordata; class Mammalia; order Diprotodontia; family Pseudocheiridae; genus Pseudocheirus; species Pseudocheirus occidentalis. Next base: position 161,452,722 of record CM053594.1, on the reverse strand, counting down.
AGAATTTGTGGGAGTGAACATCATAGAGGCAGAGCAGCTACTTTGAGAGAGAGAAAGAGAGAGAGAGAGAGAGAGAGAGAGAGAGAGAGAGAGAGAGACAGAGACAGAGACAGAGACAGAGACAGAGACAGAGAGACAGAGAGAGACAGAGAGACAGGCAGGCAGACAGAGAGAGAGAAAGAGAGAGAGACACAGAGACCCAGAGAGAGAGAGAGAGAGACAGAGACAGAGACAGAGACAGAGAGACAGAGAGAGAGAAACAGGGAGACAGAGAGACAGAGAGACCGAGAGACAAAGAGAGACAGAGAGACAGAGACAGAGACAGAGACACAGAGAGACAGAGACAGAGACACAGAGACAGAGAGAGAGAACTGTTGGGATCCTGAGAACTTCTGAGAACTGCTATGAATTGAGAACAGAATGGATAACAGAACTTGTAGTGCCAGAAGTCCTGAGAACTTCTGAGAACTAAATTGAGTACTTCTTAGAAATGAGAAGAGTGAAGAACTCGGAGGAAGCATATGGTGATATTACTTTTTCTGCCTGTTTTGATGCTACTTTATCAAATTTGTCTGCTGTTAAAGAACAGCAATGTTGTTACAGAATTCCTGGGACCTCTCTGCTGTTTCAGAATCCTTGAAAGAGTATTTTCTTGTGTATGTTCATAGAAATCCTGGAGGAGGGTCTTTATGATAATTTCAGAGGTCTTGGGGCTATACCAATGATTTGTGTTGATTCCTCAGACCTTGTTGTTGGGTCTATGTTGATTTCACAGGAAAAAAGTGAATTGATGAGGGTGCCAGCAATGTTCACGAAAGCCACAGTGGCTTTTTTGAGCTTTGTCTTTCCAAGAAAAGAAACTGTGAAGGACTTGAGGTGGAGCAGACACTGTGAACTTCTGTGTGGAACAGTAACTGGATAAGGAACTGCAAAAGAAGCAGGACAAAGAACTGAGAGCTCTCTGCCATTGAACTCAGGTGACAGTGGAGTAGATTCTGACAGGGGGTGGGGCCATGAAAGTGGAACCATGTAAGTGGAGAGCCAGCCTTGAATCAAGATTAGGAGATGATGATATTCTATGGGTGGACAACTTTGACCTTTTCATTTAGATAATTGAGATAAGGACTTACTAATTAAGGATAATTGGAAACTGATTTCCAATTAATATGGAAGACTTTTTGATTGATTAAGATGATATGCCTTAGGGATAGACAACTTTTGACTTTTGTACTTTGTTTCAATTAAAGAGGCTTTCCACTTGAGTGAAAAGTTCTTAAGCCACAACATTGTAAATTCTGTATTTTATTTACGGTGAACATTTTGCCTTAATTTGTTACTGAATAGAGAGTTCACTATATTGTGCAATCAGAATCCTGGAAGCTGTTCACAGCAGCAGTCCTGTGGAAAGCTGCTGGTGCTTGGCATTACAATATCATGTTTTAATTCTGTCCATACCTCATAGACTAAATGATTCTTATTTTCTACTCTTAAGAAAAAGTAAATTGGTAAGGGACACAAACCTATGGAACTAGAGAAAATCATTTCATTCACCTATAGACATATTCACAAAACTTTAGTAGGGGACTATAGGAACTTTAATCATAAGGGAAGTTGAGATAAGCATCCCAAGAATTTATGAAGGATACTAGTATATTTGAGAATCATGTATAAATATGATGAATGAAATCCTTGGGATTTGATATTTGCACATGTAAAGATAGCAAAGAAGACAAATTAATAAGACTTATATATTGATACTGATGATAATCCTCACAGAAGAGGCTTATAAAGATTTGTCAGATGTATAGAGGGATATCCAAGAGAGAAAACACCACAAGAACTGAGAGAAAAATAGGCAGGAGCGAAGTGTTCAACAGTGTTAAAAGTTTAAAAGAGCTCTAGAAAGAAGAAAATTGACAAAAAAGACATCACATTTAGTAATTGAGAGTTTTGGGAGCTACCATGAAGAGTCAAACTTCAGTTCGTAGTGGTGTTTAACATGACTGCATGAATTTGATAAGTTTTTAAAAGGGGGGCGTAGAGAATGATCATTTGATGAGATAACAAAATTAAATATAGAAATGAAGCATTTTGTATTGCTTTTATTTTTTTGTTTTGATTTTGTTTTTGTTATGTTAGGAAGTATTCAAGCAACAGAAAAGTATATTGTGGACAACTGAGGGAGAAAGAGAGAGATAGATCTTTATTGATATGAAAAACCAAAATAAAGGAACTGGCCTGAGAAATGAGCAAGATCATACCTTTATCAGAATCTGGAGCAAAGGAAATAAAAATGGAAGCTCTCATAATGAGACTTTTATTTGCTTTTGTTTGTTTTCATTTTTTAAATTTTATTTTCCCTTTTACTAGTATTTTTTCCAATTATATGTCAAGACAACTTTTAGCATTCATTTTTACAAGATTTTGAGTTTTTCTGCCGTACCTCCCCTCCCCTCTTCCTAAAATGGTCCACATTTTGACATAGCTTGCGCATGTACTATCATGTGAAACATGTTTCCGTGTTTATCTCTACTGAGAAATAAAAAAGAAATCAAAAGGGAAGGAAAACACGGGAAGAAGAAAAGAAAGTCAAAGTATGCTTTGACTTCATTCAGGGTTTATCAATTCTTTATCTGGATGTGAATTTCATTTTGCTTCCTGACACCTTTATTCTTGTCTTGGATAATTGAGTTGATGAGAAGAGCTGAGTCATTCATGCTTAGTCATCCTACAGTATATACAGTGCTTTCCTGGTTCTACTCATTTCACTTTTAATCAGTTCATACAAGTCTCCAGGTCTTTCTGAAATCTACCTGTTGATCATTTCTTATTGCACAGTGGTATTCCCTTACATGCATATGCCACAGCAAATTAAGCCATTCCCCAATTGATGGGTAACCCCTGTTTCCAAAATTTTGTCATGAAAAATGAGACTGCTATAAATATATTTTTTTGCACTTGTGGGTCCTTTACCCTTTTTCATGCTTTCTTTGGGATACAGATCAATTAGTGTCTTTTTTTCTGGATAAAGGGATATGCAAAGATTGGTTGTCCTTTGTGCATAGTTCTAATTTGTTCTCCAAAATAGTTGGATGAGTTCACAACTCTACCAATAGTACATTAGTCTCCTAATTTTTCCCCAACATTTAGTATTTTCTTTTTTTCATGTTAACCAATCTGATAGGTATGAAATGGTACTATCAAGGTGATTTATAATGCTTCTTCATATGTCTATAGATAGCTTTACTTCAACTGAAAACTGCTTTTTCTTATCCTTTGACCATTTATCAATTGGAGAAAGGCATGTATTCTTTATAAATTCAATTCTCTATATATTTGAGAAATGACATCTTTATCAGAGACATTTGCTGTCAAAGTTATTTCCTAGCTCTCTGTTTTCCTTCTAATTTGGCTGCATTGGTTTTGCTTGCGCTAAGCTTTTTAATTTAATGTAATCAAATTATGTATTTTTCATTTTGCAGCACTATCTCTTGTTTGGTCATGAACTTGTAATTCATTGAGGTTCCCCTTTAAGAATTTGTATGCCATACCACTTGGTGAATATATATTTTGTATTGATATAACTTCATTTTTTTTGTACCTTTCAGAAAGATGTAATTTTCTTCCTTGTATATTTTTGTTAGGTCTGATTTTTGCTTTTGCTTAGTCTGTGATAAGGATTCCTACCCTTGATTTTTTTTTAACATCAGCTGAAGCATAATAGATTCTGCTTTACTTTACTCTGTGTTTTTCTTTCTGCTTCAAGTATATTTCTTGTAAACAACATGTTGTAGGTTTCTGGTTTTTGATCTGCTCTGCTATCTGCGAGAGTGCATCCCATTAACATTCACAATTGATTATTGTGTACTTCCCTTGATCCTGTTTTTTCTCCATTTTTATCATTCCTTTCACCCTTTCCCTCCTTGAGAGAGTTTTGCTTCTGTCTACCACATCCCCCATATGCTCTCCCTTCTGTCACCTACCCCTCTACTTTATCTCCTCCTACTTTCTTTTGTCTAAGCCACATTTGTGTATTCAACTGATTGTGTATATTATTCCTTCTGTGAGCCAATACTGATGAGAGTAATGTTCAAGCAATGCCCATCTTCCCATCTTTACTTGCACTGTAATAGGTTCCTTATATTTCTTCATGTGAAATATTTACCCCATTCTGTCTTTCCCTACCTTCTGCATTCAGTTTATTCCTCTTTTTCATCCCTTAATTATTTTTTACACCATTCCCTTAAATTTTCCTTATACTTGTTCCTTCTATCTATGTATATCCTTCTAGCTATACTACTAGTGGTTGAATTTTTAAGAATTACAAGTATAATCTTCCCATTTAGGGACATAAACAATTCAGTTCCATTAAATGTTTTTGTTTCCTTTTTAATTTTTCAGGTTTTTCTTGGGTCTTGATATTAGAGGTCATTTTGTTGATGTTATTGTTCAATTATGATCTTCTTATGGAAGATTGAAATCCTTCTGTTTCACTGAATGACCATTTTCCCCTTGAAGTATTATGCTTAATTTTGCAAAGTAAGTGATTCTTGATTGTAATCCTAACTCCTTTTTCTTCCAGAATATTGTATTCAACGACCTCCAAGTCGTTTTTTAATCCCGACTGTGGCTACCCAATATTTAAATTCTTTTTTCGAGCCACTTGTACTGATTTTTCCTTGACATTATGGTTCCATAATTTGGCTATGGTTTTTATTTTTGGATATCTTTCTTGGGTTGATAAAGGGATTCTTTCAATGCCTATTTTGTCCTCCAACTCCAGAACATCAGCACAATTTTTCTTAAAAATTTCTTGAAAGGTTATATCTGGGTCCTCCTTTTGATTATGACTTTCAGGTAGTCCAGATTCTAGTGTTGTCTTTTCTAGGTTTGTTTTCTACATAGGTTGTTCTTCCAATGATGTATTTTACATATTCTTCCCTTTCTTTGTTCATTCTTTCAAATTTGTTTGAAAATTGATGTCTTGTAAAGTCATTAGCTTCCACTTGCCTAAGTCTAACTTTAAGGAGTGGTTTTCCTGAGTTAGCTTTTGTACTTCCATTCCTATTTTGGCAATTTTACTTTTTAAACAGTTCCTTTCTTTTTCTGAATTGTTTACTCTTTTTTCACAATTCTTTTGCATCATTTTAATTTTTACTCAGTTTTTTTCTGTCCCCCTAATGTGATTTTTAAGCTCCATTTTAAGCTCTTCAATGAGTCCTTTCTGGACTTTAGACAACTTCCTGATTTTCTTTGGAGTTTTGCTTATTTTTTGTCTTCCTCTGTTTGTGTCTTGATAATCCTTTCAACATAATTGTTTTCTATTGTCAGATTCTTTTATGTTGATTTTTTTTATCATTTTTTTAACTTTTACCTTTCTTTTAAATTTGAGCTCTGCTCATGTAGTAGAAGGAGCCCTGTCTTGAGTTTCTTGTGCCAGGGGCTACAGGCCTCTACTATTTACTGTTGCTGCACTTATGTTGCCCTTAGACCCACTGGGAATCTTAAGGTCTAGTGCTGTGCTGAAGGGGGTGTGGTGGAGAGGTCTCTGGTGCTACTTGAGACTGTAGGGGTCTGGCACCTTACCTGGTGCTGAGCTGATGTGTTAGTGCTCATGCATGCTGAAGTGAGCAGTCAATTTCTGCTTTTTTCCCTATGGCTACAATGAAGTATCTGGCAGTCTGCCTGGTGGAAGCTGTTTGTTTTCCTGGGTCTATGCTGAAGCACATGGTGGGTCCTGGTGTTACTGCTTGCCTGCTCCATCACACTGGAGATCAGTATCTCCCACTGGTTTGCTGAAGTGGGGCTTGCTGGGATTCTTCCTGTCCTGAACTGTGTTCTACTTTTACCTGAGTGACATAGACTTGTCTTCCTAATCTTTCAAGCTTTTTTAAAAACTAGTTCTGCTGTTCTAGGATCTGTGTGGGGATATTATTTTATGGTTCTTTGAAAGTGAATGTGGGAGAGTTATGACTATTTACTTCTTACTCCATCATCTTTGTTCCTGGAAGTCTATTGGAACTTTTAGGTAAAGTATCCATTACAAAATAAGTGAATCATCTCTCTTTTCCTGATAACATGGGTGAATTCTGGCTGCTACACTCTGAGCGCCAGCTCTATTATATCTCGTGTCTTCCATGGGCTTCTTCTGTATGGTTAAAATGTTTTAGAACTCTATTCTTTGCAGTTGGCTAGAGTCCCAGTTCTTTAGTTCTTTGAGTTTTAAGGATCTAAGCACCCTTGTTCCACTTAAGAAAATAATAGTAGAATATATTTTACAAAGCAATATTTACTTCAAAGATGTAATATGCCAAGTACAAATATAAAACATAACATGAATAATGTGCAAATATACAAACAGCCTCCCTCCAACACCTCAGGGGTAAAATCTGCCTGTTAACTTCTTCAGTTTTTGAGAAGAGGTATTAAGATTTAATCTTATTTTCCACATTGCAAGAGCCCCAACATGTTGAAGTCTGATGTTCCACTGACTTACTCTTTCAAATAATTGCTCTTCAAGTTTTCTCTTCTGAATGGGCTACAATATTTATCCAGGAGTCCTGGGCCATAAGATCCCTATGATTTGTACTCCCTGGATAGTATCACTAATGACTGCACATAGAATTGTGAGGTACAAAGATCTCAAATTATTTTCTCATAATTAAGTAACTATATTGCCAATGCAATACCCAGAATGACTGCTATGAATATGCAAGAGTATTTCCAGGTTTTAATCACAAGATAAAACAGACTTTCTTCTTCAAATACTAAATCTAGACATTTATTCAAACACCAGGAAGCCAATTCCACCATGGTAATAAAGAACTTGATACACATTGCCAATGCAGCGAGCACCAAATCCCAAGAATTCTTTTAAAGACAGATTCCATATACATCATCATGCAGGGAGCAGAAATGTTCCAAACGGTCCCTCCATCAGGCCTCCACCCAAACAAGCTACCCCAGGAAAAATCTCTTCCTTTTTCATGCGTGCTAGCTCTTCTGTTCTGCTCTCTCTCTCTCTCTCTCTCTCTCTCTCTCTCTCTCTCTCTCTCTCTCTCTCTCTCTCTCTTTCTCTCAGCTTCACCCATATTTCCAGCTCCAATCCTTCCTTCTCCACCCATTGAACAAGACCCTCCCACCATGAGCTCCATGTAATCATATAGGACTATTAAGGGGCAGGAAAGATCTTCAAATTCCCTTATAGTTACAGTGACCTAAGGTGAATGTAATGGGAGAGGCCAGGCTATAAACTCCTTCCCTATCTCTTTACTGCATGGCATCACCAGACATAAGCAAATAAGTCCTTAATTTCTAGTCATGCTAGAAGAGGTGGTGATTTTTCCTAGTCATAGCATTTTAAAAATATAAGCAATTTTATCTTCATACTCAGTGGGAAAATATTGCTCATTCATGTTGCTGAATAATGGGGAAAGTCAATGCATTCCTTCAGTCAGTCCAGAAGCAGATACCTTGCACCTTTTACATGGGTCCATTTATTTTAGATTATGCAAACATGGACCAACCCAAAGTCAATCACTATAAAGTAATCAATGATATTCTCTTCTGAGAGGAAGGGAAAGTCTAGGTGTAGGATTCTGAAAGCAAATGTGGGGAGAGTAAAGCAATAAATTATGAAGAGAGTCAGTAATGGATGAACAAAGTGACTTTTGCATGTCAGTGAGGGATTGAATAATATTAAAGAAGAAAATTATTTTGTATCTGATTGACAGAGTGATACGATTTTTTTGAGAGGTCATCAGCAGCATATGAGTAAAAAGCAGTGAAGAACAATGGTGGAGACAACCCAAGTTTTGAATTTGGCAAGTTATTAACTATTAAATGAAAATGGAATAAATTATTCAAGCATGATGATCATGTACAGTTGAACTGCCTCATTGTTCAATCAAGATTATAAAGAGGGAAAAATGGGGGCAGGGCATGTGTGATATAATAGGAAAGCAAGTGGTGAAGAAGTTTCTAGAAGTTATGATGGGGACAAAGAATACATTTTATATGAGTAACAGAGAGGTAAAAATGAAACAATTTAAAATTATATCATAGAGAAGAATTCTCCCTATCCTAGTGTGCCACCTTGCACTGAATAACATCCACCCAGACTGACAAGCATGGCCAAGGAAGAATAATCTCATGGAGCATGGAAAGTGTCAGTGAGTACAGGATGATATGTGAGATAAAAGGACTTAAATGAAGGACAGTCTGTAAACTATTGAACAACTCTTTCATATGGCACAATGGAAGGGAAGAACAGAGTAAAGTCATGAATCAAAACAAGTAATATAAGGCAAATAGGAATAAAGAGAATGGTAGTAGGATTTCCACCTAGGTAGCCAGTGACTGTGAATTGCCAGGATTAGGAGAGAAGACAATAGGGTTTTACTAATCAAATAATCTTTTGATTGAAGGTACACCCTTGTGTGTCCTCTGATGATAAGTAATGTATCATTTTTTTCTTTCTCATAAGGAGTGAATGAAAATGTTTGTGAGATATTTGCTCAGCATAGATTTGTTTATCAGGTCCTTAGAAGTCTGAGGGAACTGACATTCAGGGTCATCTTCTCTAGTTCACAGTCCTAATGTTTGATGTTCTGTGCATGGAAAGGTTAGTGGAGGTAAAATGTCTGGTTTCTGAATGATTGAAGGTTATAAATAGATAAGCTGTTATTACTTTTCACATACAATGCTATAGCAAGGGACAGGTGGAAGAAGGAACAGTATCATTTCCACATGTGGCAAGAAGACCAGGCTTCCAAACTTGTTTCTAGGCAGTTCATGTTAAGGAAGAACTTCTATATTTTTGCAGTAGTAAAAAACAATATAAATCCAGATTCCATATGATTCTGAAATAATTGTCAACATTAGCAAGATTGTCAGTATAGTTATTAAAAACATGACAATGGCAATAATTATTTATTAAGATTTCAATATTTATAAAATAATTTAAGACATGTTTTAATATGTGTTTAAAGAAATGACAGTTCTATACCATTGCTAATAATATGATAAGGGGAAAAATTGCCTAATCAATTAACTGAAATTTGTAGTTAAAAAGTTCAGTGACTTTTTGTCAGGAAACGATAGAAACAGCCTAAGTTAAATATATTGTTACTGGTTCATAAAAATTGATCTTATTTAACTAGGACACATTAAAGTTCTGTTCACCTGAGTAAAAATATAATTAGTCTATTTTTATAATATATATTAATCACATACCCAAAAGGCCACTTTAATCCAATGGTCATGAACAGAGGAACACAGTAATGTGGCAATTTATATAAGTGAATTTTATGTTGCTGGAATATTAGAATGGTTTCCTTCTCAAAAATGTACCTATATGTCTGTTACACTAACATTCATAAATTGGATTTATACTAATTTAGACATAAAGTGATTGTTTAAATTGTGCATCTTTTATTTAATACAACAGAGGATATTAAAAGTATAATATTTATTCCAATTTACTGGTATTTATATTATAATAATGTGTCTATGTTTTGTACTGGAATAACCCAATTTTTTTCCTCAAAAGCTGTAAATTGGTAAAGACAATTAGAAAATAAAAGAAATTAGAATCTCCAGTTCTACCTCTGTATTTACCTGGATCAGCAGAAATAAAAATCCACATAATATCAATCTTTTAAAAATATTTTTATTGCTAAAATTAAGGATTATGTCTTCTATCTTTATAATAATTGTTCTCTTGTTGGTCAAATTCAATAAAAGAGTAAAGCTTGGAGGATCTTCATAAATTTCCTACAATTATCTCACAAATGTTATTTACCTTGGTAAATGATTTCTGTAATTCCAACATCTATCTATCTATCTATCTATCTATCTATCTATCTATCTATCTATCTATCTATCTTCCTACCTACCAACCTACCTATCTATCCATTCACATTGACCTAAGGTTTCTAGTAAAAATATTCTTTCAATTTTATTTATAATAAGGAAACAGTTTCCAAGTGATTAGGTAATCTTTCCAATTCACAATGATCTAAGTAGGAGAACCAATACTCAAAAAATTGAAGTTTTCACATTATGTTGTTTTTTAAAACAAATACACAAAAATATATGAAACATAGACTATATTTTCCATTTTAGGTTTTTCATTTTTGTGACATTTCAGATTCTGAAAGTTAGGAAGCATAACAGGAATTATGCACTAGGTAACTCAGAGTTGCTAGCAAGAACTATAAAGATATAGGATCTTGTTATGTGGGAGGTGGACTATATTTGAGTCCATACATCTTTTAGGGATGTGTGTGTGTGGGGGGGGTGTGCACACATGTATGGCATGTGTGTAGTTTTAGATATTTATCTTTTTTGTATCTATTCAAAAACCACAATTGAAGATAAATTTGATGTATTATTTAAAATTGTATAACCCAATCTATTTCTTCAATGAAGTACTCTCTTCTGAATATTACTGAGAAAGCAACTATTAGATTAACTGGATTAAATTAGCATATTATCAAAAGCTCACTTTCCTAGAAATTGTAAAGAAACAAAACAAAGGAAAAACTTGCATTTTGGGGTTGTCTGATAAACCAGTGAGTCAAGTATTCCAATTCAGGTTTAAAGAAAAGGGGTCACAGATTTCTTGAATTGTAAAGGATTTTTGAATGTCCTACTGAAAATTATTATGTCTTCTCAAGTGAACTCAATGATAGAAGATTCTCAGCATCCTAGACCATGGTCAAAGCTATGACATATTGAAAACATGCTCCAGATAGCATATGGATTGTGTTCTCTGGCATAGAAAATATTTATTGCATTGAAGGTAATGTAACAGAGTTCAACATGAAGAAAGGAACAGAAGGAATGGGACAGGATATCTATTTGTGTGGTGATAGAAGATTTCATTAATCATGACAAAAGCACAGTAAATCGCAAAGATAAGTTCTGGCCCTCAAATGTCACCCCTGCTGCAAGAGGAAGAATTCTATGGACAAACTGTATTCCAAATCTGAGGGAAACTTTCATGAGTGGGGAGGGAGTAAGAAATTTGACAGTAACTGAGTTTCATCTGTCTTCTTCTTGAGCCAAAAATTCTCCAAATTAGCAATGAACTATTCACACTCAGAGAAGTGTTCTAATCTGTTAATATTGTCTTCTGGTAGTCTTCTTTCCTTGTAGTTGCTGCTTTTGTTAAATGCAAATATTTAGCTTGGAGAAGACAAGTTGATGATCAGTCCAGTGTATTGTACCACACATCACCATTATCACACTCATAGCCTGTCTCTTTTAAAAATGAGATTGTCACAGGGGGGCGGAGCCAAGATGATGGCATAGAAGCAGCAAAGCACAGCAGTTCCCACACAAACATGCTAAGAACCTCATAAAATGGGAATCTGAACAGATTTACAAGCTCCAAAACTCTCCAAAAGACAGAAAGCACATCTGTTGCTACAGGCAGCTCAACAGGTGGGGCTCTTCACAGCAGTCTGGGAGCCAAAATCCAGGCAGGGTCAGGCCCTGGGGCATCGGGCCGGGAGTTGCATCTATAGGAGAGCAGATCTGCTGCACTGGAGGCACAGCTACTGCATGTATGAGGCCAGAAGAATAAAAGACTAAGAGAAAGGTCACTGGATTTTGCTAACTTGGGAGAAGAGCAGGTCCGGCCAAACTGCTCCCAGGGCAAGGAAGCAGTGGGAGGTGGCTGTAGCAGCAGGAACAGAGCAGCAGCGGCCTCCACTGAGCTGGTTCAGAGCCCTGGGCCTGCAGATAGCAGGGGGGCAGAGGCAATCCATCAGGGCCAAGGGCTCTTTCGTTGACCAGCCTAGATCTGGAACATGGTCTTGAGTGGTGGTCCTGGGGTGAGCTTTCAGTGAGCCAAAGCTGGGGGTAGGGGACTGCAGCATCCCAGTAATAGCTCTGGCAGCTGTGAGGGCCACAGCAATTTGGGACAAAGCTTTCCCCCTCCAGGAAACAGAGTTCCACAGAGCTAAAAAACCAAGCAATTAATATACTGGCCAAAATGAGAAAAAGGAAGCAGGCTAGGAACAGCAGTAAGACTCTAGATTCATTTTTATGGACAAAAAAGATTGAAGCATGGAGCGGGAGGAAGACAGCTCAGTCAGAACTCCCTCACCAAATGCTTCCAAGACACTGGAAGAATTCCTACTAGCTATACATCAACTGAAAAAGGACTTTGAAAACCAAGTAAGAGACATGGAGGAAAAATTGGAAAGAGAAATGAGAATGATGCGAGAAAATCATGAAAAGACAGTCAACAATCTGACTGTAGAAAACAATACCTTAAAGAGCAAATTATCTCACATGGAAAAGGAGGCCCAGAAAGCCAATGAAGAGAAGAATGCCTTAAAAAGTTCAGTTTGCCAGATGGAGAAAGAGTCTCAAAAGCATTCTGAAGAGAATAATTCCTTCAGAATTAGAGTGGAGCAAGTGGAAGCTAATGACTTTATGAGAAACCAAGATACTATTAAACTGTTACAAAAAAATGAAAAAATAGAAAGCAATGTGAAATATCTCCTTGAAAAAACCACTGACCTG
>CM053594.1:161412525-161439685 GCA_028646575.1 Pseudocheirus occidentalis | reverse complement strand
GGTTTCAGGTAGACCAGTAATTTTCAGATTGTCTCTCCTGGATCTATTTTCCAGGTCAGCGGGTTTTTCAAGGAGATATTTCACATTGCTTTCTATTTTTTTCATTTCTTTGTAACTGTTTAATAGTATCTTGCTTTCTCATAAAGTCATTAATTTCTACTTGCTCTACTCTAATTCTGAAGGAATGATTCTTTGCAGAATGCTTTTGAGATTCTTTTTCCATCTGGGAAATTCAACTTTTTAAGGCATTCTTCTCCTCATTGGCTTTCTGGACCTCTTTGGCCATTTGAGTTAATCTATTTTTTAAAGTGTTGTTTTCTTCAGTCAGGTTGTTGACCCTCTTTTCATTATTTTCTCACATCATTCTCATTTCTCTTCCCAATTTTTCTTCCACTCCTCTTATTTGTTTTTAAAAGTCCTTTTTCAGTTGATGTATAGCTTCTAGGCATTCTTCAATAATCTTGGAATCATTTGGTGTGGGAGTTCTGAGTTCTAGGTTGTCTTCCTCCCATTCCATGCTTTGATCCTTTTTGTCCACAAAAAGGGATTCTAGAGTTTTAATGCTGTTCTTATTTTGCTTCCTTTTCCTCATGTTGTCCGGTCAATTAATTGGTTGGTTTTTTTTTTTTTAGCTCTGTGAAACTCTGCTTCCAGGAGGGAAAGCTCTGTTCCAAATCGCTGGGGTTTTCCCAACTGACAGAGCTATTCGGGGGGTGTTGCAAGTCCCCCCAGCTTTGGCTTCCTGAAAGCACACCCCAGGACCACCATCTAAGACCATGATCCAGATCCAGGCCGCTCAATGCAAGAGCACTTGGCCCTGATCAATTGATTCAGCCCCCCCTGAAGAGTCCACTGGCCAGGGGCTCTGAAGCAGCCTGGTGGGGCGGGCCATGGCAGGTTCCAGCAGTACCCTTCCCCCACTGCTTCCTTGCCCCATGGGGAGATTGGCCAAACTGCTTTTCTTCCCCCAAATTAATTTTCAAATTTTCACTTTCCCTAACTGTCTCTGACCTTGGTTTGCGGGTTTTGAAGATCCCCTCAGGCTGGTGGTTCAGATCTTATTTTAAGTAGACTCAAGCTTCAGCTTGATAGGCTCAGCTCCTCCTGGCCATGGTGGGGCCTGGCCTGGCAGCAGCTGAGGTTTTGGGCTGGGCCGGTACATGCTCTGGTGCAAGCTGCCCCTCTCCCGTCTCTGTTCCTCACATCTTGGCAGATGTGGAGGTGCTGGAGGCTGTAGATCCTCTCTTGCAGACTCACTGAAGTGCAGCTTGGCTCAGATCAGCCAGGCTCCTTCCCACTGCCCCGGGCCTGGTCCTGATCTGGGCTTCAGGCTGCGCCAGCCCTCCCATCCCGGCCACTGGGATGAGCCCCTGCTGCCGAGCTGCCTTCAGTGAGAGATGTGTTTTCTGTATTTTTGTGTGAGTCTGAGAATACTAGACTTTGTCTGGGCTCATAATTTTATGGGTGTTTAAGTGGCGATGTGGGAACTGTGGAACCTTGCTGCTTCTGCGCTGCCATCTTGGTTCCCTACAGTAACTTTAAATGGGATTTCTATTTCTGACTGTTGCTGTTAGATTTATATAGAAATATATAGGCATGTGCGGATTTGTGTGGGTTTGTTTTATATCCTGCAAGCTTGCCAAATTTATTTATTATCTCAAGTAGTTTTTCTTTTACTTGATTCTCTAGTATTCTCTAAGTATATGAATCAGCATGCCATATGCAAAGAGTGATAGTTTAGTCTCTTCTTTCCTTTATTTTATTCCTTCAATTTCATTGTATTCTCTTATTCCTGTTTCTAATATTTCTAGTACCAAAATGAATAAGAGGGGGTGATAGTGGACAGCTTTGTTTCACACCTGATCTTACTGGAAAGGTTCTAGCTTGTCCCCATTACATATAATACTTGCTGATGGTTTTAGATAGATGTTACTTTTTATTTTAAGGAAGACTGCAGTAATTCCTATACTTTCTAATGTTTTAATAGGAATGGGAGTTGTATTTTATCAAAAGCTTTTATGCATCTATTGAGATAATTATATGATTTCTGCTACTTTTGTTGTTGGTATGATGAATTATACTGGAAGTTTTTCTAATATTGAAACATCCTTGCAGGCCTGAAATAAATCCTACCTGGTCAACGTGTATTATTCTCATGATAAGCTACTTCAGTCTTTTTGCTAATATTTTATTTAAAAATTTTGCTTCTATATTCATAAGGGAAATTGATCTATCATTTTCTTTCTCTGTTTTGTCTCTTCTTGATTTAGATATCTGTACCATATTTGTGTAATAAACAGAATTTGGTAGACCTCCTTCTCCAATTTTCCCAAATAATTTGTAAAGTATTGGAATAATTGTTCTTTAAATGTTTGGTAGAATTTGTTATTAAATCCATCTGGCCCTGGAGATTTTTTTCTAGGAAGTTCATTGATGATTTGATCAATTTCTTTTTCTGAGATGAGGTTATTTAAATAATTTATTTCCTCTTCAGTTAATATGGACAATTTATATTTTTTTGAAATATTTATCCATTTCACTAAGGTCGTGAAATTTATGTGCATACAATTGGACAAAATAATTCCTAATTGTTGTTTTTATTTCCTTGTCTTTGGAGGTAGATTCACTCTTTTCATTTTTGATCCTAGTAGTTTGGTTTTCTTCTTTCCTTTTTTATCATATTGACTAACAGTCTATCAATTTTTTTTAATTTTTCATAAAACCAACTCTTAGCTTTTAAAAAATTCCATAGTTTCCGTAATTTCAATTTTTGTAATCTCTCCTTTTGTTTTCATTATTTCTAATTTAGTATATAATCTGTGATTTTCGATGAGTCCTTTTTCTAGCTTTTCAAGTTGCATGCCCAATCTATTGACCTCCATTTTCTCTATTTTATTCATCTATGCATTCTGTGATATAAAACTTCCCCTAAGAAGTGCTTTTGCTGCATCCCACAAGTTTTGGTACATTGTGTATGTGCCATGTACCACTGAGAAGAATGTATTCCCATTCAGTTTTCTCCAGAAGTCCATCTTATCTTCCTTATCCTAAATTCTATTGACCTCCTTAACTTCTTTTCAGTTTTATTCTGAGGCTTGATTTATCACATTCAGAAAGGGGGAGTTTGAGGTCCCGCACTACTATAGTTTTGCTCTATTTTTCTTCCTCTAATTTCTTCAACTTGTCATTTAGGAATTTAGATGCTATATAGCTTGATGCATATATGGTAAGTAATGATATTGCTTTGTTCTTGGTGGTGCCTTTTAGCAGGATATAGTTTCATTCCTTATCTCTTTTAATTAGATCTATTTTTGCTTTTGGTGTCTCTGAGATAGACTGCTCCCTCTGCTTTTTTGTTTTACTGTTACTGAAGCATAGTATATTCTACTTCTGCATTTTACTTTTACCGTGTGTGAATCCCCCTCTTTCTAGTGTATTTCTTGTAGACAGCATATTGTAGGATAGTGGTTTTTAATCCATTATTCTATCTGCCTCCATTTTATGGGAGAGTTTATCCCAGTCACATTCATAGTTATAATTACTATCTGTGTCTTTACCTTCTCCCTATTCACTTCCCTGTTTATGTTTTTATTTCTTATTTCTCCCTTCCCCTCCTTAAGAGTTTTCCTTTTCACCACTGCCTACCTCAGGATTCCCTCTCCGTGTACCTCCCTCCCTTTACCTACCCTTCCCTCTTTCTACTATTTCCCTCCCTTCTAACCACCCCTCCCTTTTTCCCCTTACCCACTCCTATTTCCTGTAAGGCACAATAGATTTTTGTACTTAATGCAGTATGTTATTCCCTCCTTGAACCCAAACTAATGAGAGTAAATTTCATACAGTGCTCCTATCCCTCCCTTCTTTCCCTCTTGTAAAATATGCTTTGTGTCTTTTCACATTAGAAATCAAAACTTAATTGATTATGTTGATCCCTCCTTGAACCAGAACCAATGAGAAAAAAGTTGATTTGATGATCATCTCCTTCCCTTCTTTCCCTCTACTACTGTATGATTTAATGTCTCTTTGTGTGGCATAATTTACCCTTTTCTGGTTAATCCTTTTCTTTTCTCCCATTACAACCCCTTTGCACCCCTTACTAAGTATTTTTTTAATCATAATATTAGTGCTATGGCACCCCTGGTCTTTTGTTGTTAGTGTTGTTGGCTCCAACACCCTGCCTGCTTTTCAGCTGAGATGGGGCTGGTTGGGATACCTCCTGCCCTTCACTTCAGACTAGGCAGAACCTCAGTCACCCCCTTCCTCTAGGACTCCCAAATCTGCTGCTGGTTCCTCTGTTTCAGGACTTAATATTGGGTGAAGAAATAGTCTTTGGGTTTTCAGGGTCAAGGAGGGAGATTAGTGCATCTAGGATTTACTCTGCCATCTTGGTTCCCTGAAGGTCTGGTAGGTGATTTTTTAAACATCCAAGCTGCAGGATGATAGCCCCAGGAGAAGCTGCTTTTGGCATAGCAGTACACCACCTCAGAGCTATCCTCCATCTTGTGGTGAGATTTCTGATAATCAACCGTATGGTGAGTGAATCCAATAACCTGGACTTGCTTTCACTCTGCTGTAGTCTACTCTCAGGTCAGTGCTGGTGCAGCCCATGTATGCTCCATGCTCTCCCTTCCCAGTCCTACATGGCCACTTTCCTAGACTTAGAATCTGCCAAGCTTAGTCTCCCAATGGATTGTGTTACTCTGAAATTTGTTCAGATTCACTTTTTAGAGGTTGCTCTAGGAATTCATGGAGAAATAATGTAAGTTCCTATATTCACTGCACCATCTTAGCTCAGCCAACCCCAAGAATTTCTTGAAGGATGATTTCTATTTTCTTTTTTTTGGTCATGGCTTTCACGTAGTCCAGTAATTTTTAAATTAACTCTCCAAGATTTATTTTCCAGGTCAGTAGTTTCTTCAATGAGATATTTCACATGGCCTTCTATTTTTTCATTTGTTTGGATCTGTTTTATAGTATGGTGCTTTCTTATAAAGTTATTTGCTTCCATTTATTCCAATTAATTTTGGGGAATTTATTCCTTTCAGTGTGTTTTTGAAATTACTTTTCCATATGACCAAAACTGCTTCTTAGGGCATTCTTCTTCTTGTTGGCTTTTTGGGCCTCTTTTGCTATTTGATTTAGTCTATTTTTAAGGTGTTGTTTTCTTCAGTATTTTTTGGTTCTCCTTGATGAGGTTGTTGACTCAATTTTGATGATTTTCTTGCATCATTCTCTTTTCTCTTCCTAATTTCTCTTCTTAATTCACCTCTTTTGCTTGATTTTCAAAATCCTTCTTGAGTTGCTCCATGGCCTGTAACCAGTTAACATGGAAGGTTTTGATGCAGGTGTTTTTATTTGTTGTCTTCCTCCCATTCCATACTTTGATTCATTTTGTCCCCCTAAAAAGGATTCTATAGTTTGTTTGTGATTTCTTTGCTTGCTCATCTTGCCAGCCAATTAATTGACTTTTGAGCTCATTGCCATGGTAGAACTCTGCTTACAGAGTGGAGAGATCTTTGTCTTGAATCACTGGGGTTTTCACAACTATTGTCAGAAGTCTGAGGAGGGCACCCTCTGTACAGCCTCCCAAAACTCTGACACAATCTTCTTTCTCAACCCAGCACCGACACCTAAGACAGAGACCCAGATCCAAGTGGAATGGAACAAAATTATTTACCCTTTGAATGGTTGCTTTGCCACCCTACAACCTGTAGGCCAGGAGCTCTGGAGACAGCCACATGGCAGCTGCTTCAGCCACCATGCCTCAACCACCTCTTGCTCTGGTGGCAAGGGCTGGATCATGCCCTTCCATCATCTAGATCCAACAAAAGTCCCCAGTGACCTTAAGTTTCCTCATTGACATTTATTGGTTGAGAATTCTGGAAACCACCACAGCTACTGGTGACTCCTACGCCTGAAGTCTGTTCAATCTGATCTTGGCCACTGGTCAGGGTTGGCCCAGGTCCAAGTACACAGGGCTCAGGGGAGGCTGTACTCAGCTCCAAGTCTCTTGCCCTAGACCCTTACTATTGGCTTCTTGTGCTGTCTTCAGTAGGACATTTGTTTCTGTCTGTCACTTTGTGGGTTCTGTAGCTCTAAAATTTGTTGAGTCATATTCTACAGGTATTAGAGGTGTTTGGTGCAGGAGTTCATGCAATTTTTGGCATCTACTCAGCCATCTTGGCTCCTCCCAGACATTTTCTTTCAAAGGCAAAATTATTTAACAGAATATTTCAGCTCTACATTAGAGGACTGATGATTTATATTTTAATTAAATAATTTCTGTCTTATTTGAGGTACAAAAGATTGATAGTGAGTTTCACCATGCATTACTAATAGCATGTTATTTTTCATTTTTAAATAAAATGGCCAAGAAATAAAGAAAAATATACTTTACACGAACTAAATGGATAAATTGACTTTACTACCTTTACATATAAATAGGTCAATAAATTCAATATAATATCATTAATAGAGCAATTGTGGTGATAAAGTAAAATGTTTATGTATAAATTTAAAAATCAGAACAATAATATTAAGGATTTAAATGAATTTATTTGAAAATCCTTTAAAATAAATTATTTATTTACTATATTATAGATCTAGGGTCTTAATATACACATCTAATATTCATAAATCAAATTCAAGAATTTAAAAAGTAGGAAATGTTTTAATTAAGAAATTATTAAAAGAATCTTTAATTTTATGAAAATAATGCAATCATCAAGAATCAGGCTGTGTTTATGATTTCTATCCATGAGCTCAAAAAGCCAGCTAATTATTTACGAGCTGCAATACCATTTGAATTAATGAACACATGTATGTATTACATATTCATGAAATATTATTTAACTTGATTAATATTATTTGACATGCATTGCTTTGGAAAACTTCTTGTGTCTAGATTGTAACCACTGGTCACGAGTAACAAAGCCATTGATTAACTGTTAGAATTTTCATTATGAATTCCATTAGCTTGAATTAATCTCTTATGTAAAAAAAGACATAGAATGAATGAATGAATGAATATATATATAGTGTGTATATATGTCTGTGTTTGTATGCATGCATGTATACATGTGTGTATGTATGTGTACGTATGCATGTATAATCTGCAACTTTTAATATCTTTACAAATGATTCAATAATACTTTCCCTTTAAATCACCATTGGTAGTCAACAGTTCCCTTATTTTGCTCCGTTATTGCATATACCATGCTTGCTGCCATATGGGCTTACTATTTCATGAAATTTTCAGAATGGAGTCCTATTCCCATAGTACTGAATTTTTATATTTTACCACATTTCTGAAGCTGTGTTGCAGCTAATGGCCTATAACATTATTAGATTTAGTTGTATAATAGCTAATTCATTTCACAATGTTCCACATTCTTTCCTTTCTTTTTCTACCCCTAAGAGATGAATCAAATGCAGTTTCCTTAGCAGCAAATATGATCAGTGCACTTGATTCCACAATTTTATTTTACTTGATATAGAAGCTTTTGAAGATTTCTAAGGTAAGCACTTGAGAAACACAATGGCACTTTAGTTTTCAGGAAGAAGACTTGGAAGGAAGGGAAGGATATAGTTAGACCTATGCCAAGTTATTAAAAAATCCAGTCTTTCATTACATATTGATTAATTCCTCTCCCCATTCCCCAGATTTATTGTATAAGATTACAAATATTTTAATTATTATTTTGACATAGTTTCTGTATCAGTATATTATACAATAGTCTATATGTATGAGCATACACATTATATATAGCCTCATACATTACATATGTGTATATATTTACATAGCATATGTGTACATATACATATGCATGCATGTATTACTAAATACATTTTATATGTGTTTGTATAGCTTGGGAGGTGGACATGGTAGATAGATAGATAGATAGATAGATAGATAGATAGATAGATAGATAGATAGACAGATAGATAGATATAGACAGATAAAAAGATAGTACTTAAACTGCTTTTTCTATGAGTAGGAGTTGAGTATAGAGAATAAGCATTAGGGTAGCCATTGAGTGAATATGAGGATAAGAAATATAATATTTCATGTAAAGACAAGAAAAATTCTGGTTTTATTAGATTGTAGAGTTTATATATCAGAGTAACACATACTGAGGCTCAGAAGACAGATTGGGAATAACTTAAGAAAGGTTGCAAAAATCTAACAATGAGGTTTATACTTGATCCTGGAAGTGTGAAGTCAAGCTGGTTACTTATGAAGAAGTGGTACAGCCCAGTTTTTTTTGTTTTTGCTTTTACTAACTATTCTCCCTAATGAACTAGTAAATGTTTCAGACAAAATTCTGATCAGGAAAGCCAAGAAAAAGACAACATGAGTATTTGGTTTTTTACTTTAGATAACTTACAAAGAAAAACAAAGATTTGCTGCTAGTGGCCACTAGCCCAACTCACAGACACAGCACCAAGGCAATTAAAGAGAGCAAAGACTGGGCAGCAGGGTATCAATGTAGAAAGAAATCCTAAGGGAATGGTGAACTGTAAGTGAATACAGAAATGGAAGTCATCTAACCATTCTTTCACCAACTACAAAATTCCTGGCCAAAACTTGACAGCACAGAGAAATGGTTATGTTTAGAGTTCCTATCTGTATGCTGAGCAAGTTACATATTCCACAAACAAAATGTACCTGTATAGCTTGGATCCCAGGAGCAGAACATTGTCTCAATTCTATCAATTAGCACAGCATGTAAGGCTAAGGAGGAATAATCAGGGAAGAAGTCTCAGACCAAAGGGGAGCCTGCAATTCATTGTCTCTGAACCTGCAGGGAAGTCCAGCAGGCTACTAGTGAGTGAGTCAAGCAGTTTTCTTTTTAAAATCCCAAATAAGAAATAGTCCAATCTGGGTCAGAAAGTTTCAGAGCTCAAACAAAGAGGGGAGTGAACAGATCTCACCCTGAATAACAGAATTTTGGGAGCACTGAAAGCTTGGTGGCCACCAGCCAGAACTGTGATATCAGCAGAGACCTCAGGATTGACATCATCTAGAGGTACACAACTCCCAGGACTAACATAAATTTCTTTACCCCACCCCACACACGCATTCACATATATGTGTATACACACACACGTACACACAAACATATACTTTCTAAATAATTAAAAAAACATTTTAAGCATTCTGTCTTTAAATTATGAATTCCAAATTCTTTCCCTCTACCCTTTGCACCTGCTAAAGAAGGGAAACAATTTGATATACATTATACATGTACTGCCATGTAAAATATATTTCCATATTAACCATATTACAAAAGAACCCCATACAAAACAGGAAAAAATCAAGAAAATAGAGTTTAAAAAATATATTTCAATCTGCATTTGGATTCCATATATTCTAAATCTGGAGGTAGATAATATTTTTAGTCCCAAGTCTTTTGAAATTGTCTTGGATAGCTGTATTGATTAAAATGGCTTAGTCATTCATAGTTGGTCATACTGTTATTGTGTGCATTGTCTCCCAGGTTCTACTCACTTACTACTCACTTTCTCTGGAGATGGATAGAATTTTTTCATCAAAAGTCCTTAAAAGCTGTCCTGAATCATTGCATGGCTGGGAATAGTTACGTCATTAACAGCTGATCATTTTACAATACTTCTGTTAATTTTGGACACAGGATCTTTCAGTTTGCATCAGCTCTTTTAAGTATTTCAAAGTTTTTCTTACAGCATAATGTTCATAATTTCTTGTGGTAAAATAATATTCCATTACATTCACATACTTTCATATGTTCACCCTTTCCCTAATTGATGGGCACGCCATTAATTTCTAATTATTTGCCCCTGTAAAAGATCTGCTATAAATATATTTTATACATATAGGCCCTTTTTATTTATTCTGTTAATTTCTTTTTAAATACAATCCTAGAAGAAGTATTACTAGAAGAAAGGATAGTCATCTTTATTTAATAACCTTTTGTTTATTTTTAGTTTACATCATTCATTTCGACAAGATTTTGAGTTACAAATTTTCTCCCCATCTTTCCCTTATCCACCACCCCAAACAACAATCCCCATCCTCAATCTGTTCTCTGCTATGACCTCCCTCATAACCCCTCTGACTTCCTGGTAGGGCAAGATTGATCTCCCTACCGCAGTGCCTGTATGTCTTAATTCCCAGTTGCATGTAATTAATAATTATGTGTATTTATGTATGTATGTATGTATGTATGTATGTAAATATGTATTTAACATTTTATTAGACATAGTTAATATAGTTAACATTTCATTATAGAACTTTAAATTCTAGATTCTTTCCTTCCTCCCTCATCACCCAGCCCAACTGGAAAGACAAGCAATTCAAAGAAGCTGTACGTGTGTAGTTCTGCAGAAAATCTCCACAAAGACATATTTTGAAAGACTGACTATATTTCCCTCCTTCCTATCCCACCCTCCCCCCTTGTTCTATTCTCTACTTTGTTCCTGTCCCTTTGCAGAAGAGTGTGCTTGTAAGAACCCACCCCCCTCTACCCTGCACTCCCCTCCATCATCCCCCCTCTCATCCCCGTCCCCCCTAGTCTCCTATAGGGGAAGATACCCAATTTCCTTAAGCCAAATTCAATGAGAATAAGGTTGATTCATTCCCTTTTGCCTTCCTGATTTTCCCCTCCACCGCAACAGTTATCACTTGCCTCTTCCCTATGAGATGATTAACCCCATTTTGTCTCTCCCTGTCTCCTCTCATTGTATTCTACTCTCACCTCTCAATTTCACCTTTTAAAATTTTATCAATTCCTATTAAATTGATGCTGTGACATCTGTCTATGCACACATATATGCACACACTCAGACATATGAATATGTATATATACACACACATACATATATACCCTCCTATGTAGACATATGTGAATCTATATATATACATATGTGTGTATGTGTACATATATGTGTATGTATATATATGTGTGTGTGTGTATATATATATATTTCCTTCAACTATTCACATATTGAGAATAGTTTCATTAGTTACAATTAACATTTTTTAATGTTGGCATATAGATAGTTCTACTTTGAGCTACTTTGTTCTACTTTGAAAAGATCCTTATGATTTCTTTTCCATGTTTACCTTCTCATGCTTCTTGTATTTCAATGTCAAATTTTCTGTTCAGTTCTTGGTTTTTCAGCAAGAATGCTTGAAAGTCCTCCACCTGATCGAATGATCATATTTTCCTGTTATACATTGTACTCAATAGTTGATCCTGGCTTTCAGGTAGTCCAAAAATTGTGCAATTGTCTCTCCTGGATCTATTTTCTGGTCATTGTTTTTTTTCAATAAGATATTTCACATTGCCTTCTTTTGTTTCATTTTTTTGGATCTGCTTAATAATATTTTGATTTCACATACAGTCATTTACTTCCATTTCCTCCACTATAATTCTGAAAGAATTATACTCCTCAGAAATCTTTTGAGATTCGTTTTCCATCTGTCAAATTTTACTCTTTAAACATTCTTCTCCTCATTGTTTTTTGGGCCTCTTTGGCCATTTGAGTTAATCTTTTTTAAGGTGTTATTTTCTTCAGTCAGGTTGTTCAGTCTCTTTCCATGATTTTCTTGCATAATTCTTATTTTTCTTACAAATTTTTCCCCCACTTCTATTATATGGTTTTCAAAATCCTTCTTATGCTTGTTTATCTTGGTAGTAAATTACTTGACTTTTTAGCTCTGTGGAACTCTGCTTCCAGAGGGGATAGCTTTGTCCCAAATTGCTGGGGTTTTCGCAGCTTCCAGAGCTATTAGAAGGCCACCATCTCTGCAACTCCCACCAAGTTTGGCTCACTGGTCACAAACCTCAGGAACACTACCCAAGACCTTGATCCTCATCCAGGCATTTTAAGGCAAGTGAACTTTGCCTCTGAATGGTTGCTT
This sequence comes from Pseudocheirus occidentalis, assembly GCA_028646575.1. Classification (NCBI taxonomy): domain Eukaryota; kingdom Metazoa; phylum Chordata; class Mammalia; order Diprotodontia; family Pseudocheiridae; genus Pseudocheirus; species Pseudocheirus occidentalis. The sequence continues at coordinate 161,427,780 of CM053594.1, read as the reverse complement.
TTGCCCCCCTGCAATCTGCAGGCCACGAGCTCTGAAGCAGCCTTGTGGAGGGGACTATTGGACCACTGCTCCTGCCACTTTTTTGCCCTGGGGGGTGAAGGCTGGGTCTGCTTTTCTTCCCCAAATTTAGCCAAGTTCCCTTGACCTTTCCCTTTGTCTTTGGCTCTTATGGGTTGATAATTCTGGAAACTGCCACAGCTGCAGGTGGTCCCATATCCCAAATGCTTCAGCCTCCATTTGACTAATCTCAGCTACCAGCATAGTGCAGTGGTCCCTTCCCATTCCACCTGCTGGACAGCCTTTAGTAGGTGCTGTTTCTCTGTACTTTTGTAGGTTCATGAGCTCTGAGATTTGTTTAGAGCCATATTTTATAGGTATTTGTGGAAGTTATGTGGGGAGCTGCAGTGTTCTCCTAATTCTATGCAACCATCTTGACTCTGCCCCAGAAGAGGCATGGTTTTATAGTCCTGTGGGCATGCCTTCAAATTGCTCATATTATGGTTAAATTATTTCAACATTAATGTCTTGTTTTTTTCCCACATTCCTTCCAATATTTGTTATTTTCTTTTTATGTCCTCTTAGTCAATCTAGTAGATATGAGATAGCACCTCAAAATTGTTTTCATTTTCATTTCTGAATGAATAGTGATTTAGAGCATTTTTAAATATTGGTTATCGAAAACTTTATTTAATCTGAAAATTGTTTACATTTTTGATCATTCATCAATGGTGAAAGGTTTTCATTACTTTTAAATTTTTTTCAGTTCTCTATACATTTGAGAAGAAATCTTTGTCAGAGAAAACTGTTTCATTTTTAACAGTTGCTATTGCTAACCACACTTACCTCTGTCCTATTCACCCCTTGCCATTTTTACTTTATTCTCTCTCTCCTTTTCACCTTGTCCCTCTTCAAAAGTGGTTTGCTTCTGCCTACCTCCTTCTCCAATCTGCCCTCCCTTCTATGAAACCTCCCTTTCATTATACCCTGCTCCACCCACTTTCCTGTAGGATAAGATAGATTTCTGTACCCAATTTAATATGCATATTATTCACTCTTTGACCCAATTCTGCTAAGAGTAAAGTTCATTCTCTCCCCTCCCTCCTCCCCCCTATTCCCCTCCACTGTAATGTTTTCCTTGCCTCTTTTCTATTAGATAATTTACCCCATTCTACATCCTATTCTTATGTAGGGATGCAAACAGATTAACTTTATGAAGGCCCTTCTGAATTTCCTTTCTTGTTTACCTTTTTATGCTTCATTCGAATCTTGCATTTGAAAGTCAGATTTTCTAGTCAACTCTGTTCTTTTCATCACTAGGGCTTGAAAGTCATTTATTTCATTGAACATCAATTTTTACCCTTGAAGGATTATTCTGAGTATTGTTGGGTAGGTGATTCTTGGTTAAAATGCTACTTCCTTTGCATTCCACAATATCATATTTGAAGCCCACTGATACTTTAATGTAGAAGCTGCTAAATTTTGCATTGTCCTGACTATGGCTCCTTGAGAATTGAATTGTTTCTTTCTGACTACCTGCAATATATTCTCCTTGAACTGTGAACTCTGGAATTTGTCTTTGATGTTCCTGTTACTTTTAATGTTAGGATCCATTTCAGGAGGTAAATGGTAGATTATTTCAATGAGTATTTTACCTTCTGGTTCTAGAATACTGGAGCACTTTTCTTTGAAAATTTCTGGAATGTGGGGCAGAGCCAAGATGGTGGCATAGAAACAGCAAAGTTTTGTAGCTCCCACACAAAAAACCTAAATACACATGAAGTGCAACTCTAAACAAATTTTAGGGCTCTCAAACTCACAAAAAATACAGAAAACATATATCTCACTGACTGCAATGTGGCAGTCGGGGCTTATTGCGGCAAGCTGGAATCCAAGGCCAGCCCAGCCCCCACACTGCATCCTGGCCCCCGAATGGTCTGGAGGAGTCGCAGCTGGACTCCCCAGGAGAGTGGATTGGCAGCATCTTGGGCAGATTCCACATTTATCAAGCCAGGAGAAATAACGCTAAAAGAAAATCAGTGGAATTCAAGCTAAAGTTTGGGTTTGAACTGCCCCCAGGGCAGGGAAGCAACGGGAAGCCATGCTAAGTGGCAGGAACAACTGCACATGGCAACTGCCTCCAGTGGGCTGCTTCAGAGCTCCTGGCTTGCAGATTACAGGGGGGCTAAGAAGATTGATCAGGGCCAAGGGGTCTTTGGTTGAGTGGCCTGGATTGGGATCGTGATCTCAGGTGGTGGTACTGGGGTGGCTTTTGGTGAGCCAAAGGTGATGGGGCTGCAGTGCCCCCCAATAGCTCTGGCAGCTGTGAAAACCCCAACAATTTGGGACAGAGCTTTCTCCTCTGGAAGCAGAGTTCCACAGAGCTAAAAAATTAAGAAATTAATTGACTGGCCAACATGAGGGAAAGGAATCAAAGTAAGAACAGCAATAAAACTCTAGAATATTTTTGGGGGGACAAAAAGGATTAAAGCATGAAATGGGAGGAAGCCAACACAGTTAGAACTCCTACACCAAATGCTTCCAAGAAATATGAAGATTGCTTACAAGCCATAGATCAACTTTAAAAGGACTTTGAAAATCAAAGAAGAGAAGTGGAGGAAAAATTGGGAAGAGAAAAGAGAAGGATTAAAGAAAATCATGAAGAGAGTCAACAATCTGACTGAAGAAAACAACACCTTAAACAACAAATTAACTCACATGGCAAAAGAGACCAAGAGGCCAATGAGGAGAAGAATGCCTTAAAAAGTAGAATTTGCCAGATGGAAAAAGAATCTCAAAAGCATTCTGAAGAGAATAATTCCTTCAGAATTAGAATGGAGCAAGTAGAAGCTAATGACTATATGAGGAACCACGATATTATTAAAACAGCTACAAACCAATGAAAAAATAGAAAACAAGGTGAAATATCTCTTGGAAAAGCCCCTGACCTGGAAAACAGATTAAGGAGAGACAATTTGAAAATTATTGGTCTATCCAAAGCCAGGATCAAGCAAAGAACCTAGAAATCATCCTTCAAGAAATTCTCAAGAAAAATTGCCCTGATATTTTAGAATCAGAGGGCAAAAGAGAATTTGAAAGAATTCACTGATCACCACTTGAAAAGGATCCCCAAAAGAAAACTCCTAGAAATGTTATGGCCAGGTTCCAGAATCCCCAGATTAAGGAGAATATATTACAGACTGCCAAGGTAAAACAATTTGAATACAGTGGAAACACAATTAGGATAACCCAGGATTTGGCAGCTGCTACACTGAGGGATCAAAGGTCCTGGAACATGATATTTCAGAGATCAAGGGAGCTGGGATTAAATCCAAGGATCACCTACCCGGCAAAATTGAGTGCAATGTCCCAGGGGAAAATATGAGCATTCAATGAGATGGAGGACTTTTAAGCATTCTTGCTGAAAAAAAAAACAGAGCTGAATAGAAAATTTGGCATTCAAATGAAAGAAGCATGAGAAGGTAAACATGGGAAAGAAATCATAAGGAACATATCGAAGTTGAACTATTTACATGCCAATATGGAAAAACGGTAATAGTAACTTATGAATCTTTTCTTAGCATGAGGATTGGTGAAAGGAATACAAGCATGTATGTATATATGTTTATATATATGTATATGTATATATATACACACACACACATATATACACACATATATACATATGTATGTATATATATGCTTACACATATGTCTACATAGGAGGGTATATACGCATATGAATACATATCTCTGAGCATATGTGTATATGTGTACATAGAGGGTACAGGATCAATTGAATAGGAAGGGATGATACTTTAAAAGGTCAAATTCTGACCTGGGAGAGGAATAGAATGAGAGGAGGCATGGACAGATAAAATGGGGTTAATCATCCCATATAGTAAAGGCAATGGATAACTGTTACAACTTTACTTTCATGTACTCTCATTGAATTTGGCTTAGGGAAGGAATGACATAAACTCTAAACTAGGTCCCATATCACACAGGATAGTAGGGGGTATGGGAATGAGTTGCAGGATGACAGAGAGGAGGGCATATTCTGAGAGAGGGTTGCTGGAATCACACACTTCAGTAAAGGGACAGGGATATGGACAGGGTAGAGAGTAGAACAAGGGAGGGGCAGGATAGGAAGGAGGGACATATAACCAACCTCTCACAATATGTCCACTGTGGAGATGTCCTGCATTACTACCCATGCACCGCCTGTATTGGATTGCTTGTCCTTCCAGTGAGGGTGGGTGACAAGGGAGAAACTGAAAGAATCTACAATTTAAAAGCTCTACAATACATACAACTGGAAATTAAGATATACAGGGAATGGGTTAAGGAGACACTCCCTAGCCTACCAGAAAGTTAGAGTGGTGTTGGAGGAGGGCAAAAAAGAGAGCAAATTGGGGCAGGGGCTTTATTGTAGGATCTCTGTTTTAGGTTTTGGAATAGGGGAAAGATGGGGAGAAAATTTGTCACTCAAAATCTTATGAAAATGAATGATGTAAAGAAGAAAATAAATTTCAAACAATTTTAAAAAATAATTAAACAAAATACATTTGGAAAGATGACATTTAGGGTCTTTGGATCATTGCCTTTAGGTAGTCTGATACATTTTAAATTATTTCTCCTGGGTTTATTTTCCAGATCAGTTATTTTACAATGAGATATTTCTCATTGTCTTCTATATTTTCCTTTTTACTGTTTTCTTTTCTTTTATTGTTTCTTGTTTCTCATAAAGTCATTGACTTCCATTTGTGCCATTCTAATTTTTAAGAAATAATTTTCTTCACTGAGCTTTTGTACCTACTTTTCCATTTGGCCACTTTAACTTTTTTAAGGAGTTTTGTTTGGTTTCTTCAGTGAATGTTTTTTGCCTCTTTTTCCATTTGACCAGTTCTGTTTTTTGAGGCATTCTTCCCCTCATAGATTTTTTTGGCTGTTTGCATACTCTGTTTTATAAAGTGTCATTTTCCTCAGCATTTTTTGTGTGTGTCCTTTTTTTTATCAATCTTTTGATTCATTTTTCAGTATTTTCTTGCATTTCTGTCAATTTCCTTCCCAATATTTCTTCTGCCTCTCTTATTTGATTTTAAACATATTCTTTGACTTTTCTTTTCCTGAAACCTATTCATATTTTACTTGGAAATATGGGAAATAAGAACTTTGGCTTTGTTTTCTTCTTCTGAGTGAGTTTTGGGCTTCCTTGTCACCACAGTAACTTTCTATGGTCAGATTTTTACTCTTGTTTGTTCATTTTCCATAGTCTATTTCTTGACTTTTAACAGTTTCTCATGAAGTACTCTGCTTCCAGGGAGGAGGGTTCATTGTCTCAAGCTTCAGGGACTTTTTATTCTGTTTTCAGACATACTCCTAGGGACTTGTAAGTTTTCAGTTGTTCCAAAGTAGTATGATAAAAGAATAGGTGTGTATAATCCTCTCTGGACCTATACTTTGGTCTTCACTCTTTTCTGCCCTGAGACTGTTATGATAGTCTCTTCTCCACTGTGATCTCGATCTAGTGCTCCTTCTTGCCCTGGGATTACTACCCTGGGATTACTACACTATATACAATTACTACTTCTACTAACAATGAGTATCCCCTCAATATCCATTTTTGAGTCAATAAATTTATTTGTACATGTAAGTCCTTTTTCTTTTTTGAAAAATCTCTTTGGGACACAAACCTAGAAGTGGTATTCTTAGATCAAAGTGTATATACAATTTTATAGCATTTTTATCACAGGTTCCAACTGATCTCTAGAATCATTGGGTCCATTCTCACCTCCACCAACAGTTCATTACTGTCCCATTTTCCCCTCATTGTAGGCAATCTAGTACCTCAGAGCTGTTTTATTTTGACTCTTTCTAATCAATTAAGATTTAAAACATTTTTTCATATGACTATAGACAGCTTTGATTTCTTTTTCTGAACACTTCCCGTTCTTTTCATTTGACCATTTATCAACAGGGGCATGAATCTTATTTTGATACATTTAACTGAGTTCCCTACATATTTAAGAAATGAGGCCTCTATCATTAAAAACATGCTGTAATTTTTTCCCCTGTTCTCTGCCTTTCTTCTGTTCTTGGCTACATTAGTTTTGTTTTTCCATAACTTTTCTAATTTCCTAAAATCAAAATTACTTTTTAACTCCCTCTAATTATCTATTTATTGTTAGGTCGAAATTTCTTCACTTATTGATAGAACTGACAGGTAAGATATTTTATGTTCCCCTAATTTTATTTTAATGTCATCTTTCATGTCTAACTCATAAAACCATTTTGTCTTTTTCTTATTATATGGTATGAAGTCTTTGTCTATAACTAGTTTTGGCCAAATTGCTCTCCAGTTTTCCAAGGAATTTTTGTCAAATAGTAAATTCTTGTCTCAAAACTTTGGATCTTTGGTCTTCTCAAACACTAGGTTGCTATGTCATTTGCTATTGGGTATTGTTCACCTTATATATTCCCCTGTTCATCAACTCAATTTCTTAGCCTTTACCAAATTGTTTCAACCACTTCCACTTTGCAGTACAGTTTCAGATCTAATACTGCTAAGCCATCTTCATTCCTATTTTTTTGTTTATTGCCTTGATTTTTTTAATTTTTGTTCTTCCTGAATAATTCTGTAATTATTTTTCTTGCTCTATAAAATAAACTTAGTTTGATTTGTATGACAATAAGTAAATTAACTGATGTAGAATTGTCAATTTTTATTACATCGTTTAGACCTCTGAATTTTTTGTGAAAAGTGTTGTATTCATAAAGTCTGTTGGTTTGTCTTGGCAACTGTTGCCCTTCTTTGTGCTAGTTCTTTGATCCAGAACTATTTATGGGCATTGCAACAAAATCCTACACTAAGAACAAGTATAAGGTCCACTATAATCCCCTTCTAATCAGATATCTGATCCTTTACCATGTGTGGTTTGAGATCTCCTTAAGGTGCTGTTCCTGTGCAGCATGGTCTGCAGTGGTCTCCAGGTCTGACTGCCAGTTTGGTTAGTGAGACAGACCTTTTGGCAGACCTCTTAAGTTGTCCTGGGTTTTAAAATTATTTCATCCTCACCTTTTGTTGCCTCTGACACTCCAGAATTGGATTTGAAGCATACTTTTTAAATTATTTGGAGGGAAATTTGGGAGAGTTCAATTGAGAGAGTTGGAATGTAAGAGTTCTTTACTCTGACATTTTGGCTCTACTCCAACATAAATTTCAAAGCAAGGAAGTAGAAAGGATTAATGAGAAAAAAATACCATTATGAAAAGCTATTATAGTGACAGTCTAAGGTATAAACCAAGAAGAAGAGACTGACTCACAAATTTTCACATGTAAAAGTTGAAAGAAAACTGCTGTTATGGCAAGTGTCATAAAAATTTTCAGATATGTTAACATGTAATTTTTAGTAGTTAAAAAGATGTTTTTTTAATGAAATGAGAACTATATAGGAAATGTTAGTAAAAGAATCAAGAGAGCAAAAACAGAATATAGAAAAGAATATTAACAACTTAGAAATACATATGTAAAATCTTACTGAAATAAATAACTACTTGAATATTAGAAATGGCCAAATGGACACTATTGGATGAATACTATATCAAAAAGTTGAAAGATTTAGAAACTATAAGAAAATGTGAAATATCACATAAGAAATAGAAATGATCTCAAAACAGATTAAAGAAATAAATTAAGAAGAACTGGACTACCTAGAAGTAATATTAACAAAAATGAACATCACATTTTCTGAAATATAAAAAAGAGTACTGTAATATCTCAAAACCAGAAGGTAAAGCAAAATTTTTACTAATTCACTGGTCACTCATGAAATAAACTTTAAAAATCACACACACACACACACACACACACACACATTTTTTAGCTCCAGATTCTCAGATCCTAGTTCTGAGTTGCTAGATCAAGTAAGAAATATTATAGTCATACAGAAAAAAAAATTCTAGTATCTGAGAGCTACAATGAGGATGACACAATACCTAGCAACAACTAATATAAAGAAACATTGGCATTGAAATATAATATTCTAGAAGGTAAAGAATCTAGGCATAGAAGGAAAAAATAACACAGAAAAATTGAATATATATGATTGGGAAGGAGGGAAATGGAACCAAGAAGAAGAGACTGACTCACAAATTTTCACATGTAAACACTCAAAGAAAAATGCTGCTATGATGTGTCACAAAAATTTTCAGAAATTGTTAAAATTTTAATAGTTAAAAAAGTAATGAAACAGATGACTTACAAGCATTTTTGAAAAAGCAAGACTGGAAAAAATAGTAAATAGTGTCAATAGCTAATTCAATTTAAAAAATCCTAGAAGCAATAATCACAAAAATTTTGAGTAGAATGGACAGATTTGTCATCTTGTAAAGTGAATTAAAGTAGGGAGAAACTTGAAAAAGGGAGATCAAATTAGCAAGATACAGCAATAGTCCAAGAAAGATGTGATTTTATGTGAGCTAATGTTGCATAATAAAGAGAAAGGATGCATAAGAAAAGCTAGGATGTATAAATGACAAAATTTTAGGAGAATGGATATTTGGCATGCTTAAGGATAGTGCATTACACTTACATTACAAACCTTATTGATTAGAAGAATATTTATGCTCTATGAAAGAATATGGATTTGGGGCAATGAAAGATTTTTTGAGGGACAAGTAAATGCCCTGTGTCTGCAGAGCAACTGGAATCTTTAAGCTGAGAGATATAGGTACAGAGGCTAACCCTTGCCACTGCCACTGCTGCTGCCCAAATGTTGCTCAATCTCCCATTCATCTGCTTGCCACCACCACTCACTTTGCACACAGAACATTCAGTCATGGATCAAAATGAGCTGGTGCAGAAAGTCAAATTATTTCAGCAAGTTGAGAGATAATGATGACATGGCAGCCTGAGTGAAGCCTGTAACTGAGCAAAGAATTGAATTATCCAATGAGAAGAGGAATCTTCTCTTTGTTGCTTACAAAAATGTCTCAGGGGCAGGAAGGGTCATCTTCGAGGGTTTCATTAAGCACTGACCAAAAAAATGAAAGGTGCTAAGAAAAAACAAACAAACAAAAAGCAACAGATGGAACAAGAATACAGGGAAAAAATGAGAATGAAATTAGAGTTATCTACAATGATGTACTATCTCTATTGGAAAAATTCTTGATTCCTAATATATCACAAGCAGAAAGCAATTTTTTCTAGTTGAAAATGAAAGAAAACTACTATGATTATTTGACTGAGGTTGCTGCTGGTGATGAAAAGAAAGTATTAGTGGATTAATCACAAGCATATCAAGAAGTATTTCAAATCAGCAGAAAGGAGATACAGCCAACACGTACTATAAGATCGAGTCTGGCCTTGAACTTCTCTGCATTCTATTATAAGATTCTGCACTCTCCATAAAAAATCTGCTCCCTTGCAAAGACAGCTTTTGATGAAGCCACTGCTGATTGATAGATTAAGTGAAGAATCATACAAAGACAGTGCACTTATAATGCAATTACTGAGAAACATCTTGACACTGTGGACAATGGACACCCAAGAAGCTGAAGCTGAAGCATGAGAAGGTGAGGAGAATTAACCAGTCTTCCAATTTTTGTCTACCTCATTCTAAAATTTACTCAGTAGACCATTTGCAATCCATGGGGTCCCACAAATAATTTTTGTTTATGATTTATTATAAATTTAAGTTAATTCTATTTTGATTTCTATATTCTCCATGTGCTTTTTATGTTTAGTATTAGGAAAGTAGAGCCAAATAACCTTTGGGGAATTATCTGTTTTCACCTGAGGTGATCAATATGGGGATATAAATTTTAATATATATTTTACATTCTAGGCATAATACATTCTGTACATTGTGATTTCACAAATCCAGTGTTAAAAGAAATTCCATATCTAAGCAAAGAAAATGACCTACATATTGGTCTTTCATAGTAGGGGGATAAACAGATAATTGGTTCCAGCCACAGATGTAGTTACTGTGGGTACTTTATTGTTGGAGAACTCGTGGTTGTGGTAGAGACAGATATATCATAGATATTACATGTCATTTCCACTGTGTCTGTGGAATACACAATCTCACTTTGTACATCTTTATGATTTCACTTGCAAAAGTGTTGCTTGAGAAGAAATTTTAACCCAGTCAATTTACTCTGGAGAAGGGCAGAAATGGTTTGCTTTCCATTATTTCTAAAGTTACCTATTGTTAGCTTTCATTACTTTTGCTAAACGCATTTTATTTGTATTTAGATTTAGGCCACCTAAGAACAAATGTACAAGCAAAGATGTAGTAAAAATGAATTGCTTGGCATTCATAAAGTCACTGTATATAAAGCAAAGAAGAAAAATAAATAAATAAATAAATATAATAGTAATACTAATAATATATACAGTATATTATATAACATACTATATATTATCATTTATAATTATAATATGATAATAATATTTAAGGGTTTTTTGCTTTTGTGTTTTTTTATACTTGACTAACATGCATGTGAAATAAAAATAGTTCACATGGAAACAACCTGAGATGATGGCTAGCTTTGCTCAATATAATATGAATTAAGAAGGAAAAGTGAAAGAAAAAAATAAGATGAAATTGGAAAGAATACAATAATCTTATTTATAGAGCAATTCAGGGTTTGCTAAACATTAACCTAAAAATGATGATGTGAAGTAGACTGTAAAAATGTTGTTATCCTAATTTAAGAGATGAGCAAACAAAAGTTGGCTATGATCTCTAGATCTAATACTTCTTTTCCCACCATGACATAATTAGCACAACACATAATGAAGGCTCTCTCCACAATATTTAGAATTTGACAAGGAAATAGGACTACTTCTACCCCTATCTAAAAATTGTGTGTGTGAACACATATATATGTTTGTATGTATATGTACATAGATATACATATATTGTATATACACACATGCATATGTATATGAGAGACAGAGAGAGAGAGAAAGAGAGAGAGAGAGAAAGAGAGAGAGAGAGAGAGAGAGAAAAAGAGAGAGAGAGAGAAGAGAGAGAGAGAGAGAGAGAGAGAGAGAGAGAGAGAGAGAGAGAGAGAGAGAGAGAGAGAGAGAAAGAGAGAGAGACTGTCAGGCCACAGTGGAGAATTGGTGGAGGCAGCAGAGTATCTACTATCTACTTCCGGAGCTCTCCACCCACAGACAGAAGTAAGGGATTTGGGGATTTGAGCAGCTGATCAGAGAGTGAATGCAGGGATCAAATTGCTTACACTGAGGCAGAATTTCCTTTCTTAGACCATGATTTGATTGAGGTCTTAATCTTAGGTGGCAGTCTTGAGGCAAGAAGGAGCATTATAGTGGTGCAGTTTGTGTTGACAGTGGAGAGGGAATCCAGTTCATAGTTTCAACACAAAAAAGAGTGCTTGCAGTCACTCACATACCAAAATACAGGCCATAAGAGGACTAAATCCCTCTCTTTAGATCATATCATCTTTGAAGAACTGAAAATTTACAAATCCCTAAAAATATCTCTGAAAACAGCTGCACAAAACTCCTGAAGCAAGGGACTGTATATTCCCAACACTGGAAACAAAATTCCTACCTTAACAAAGAGTTAAAAAATCAAGCAATTGACTGAAATAATGAGTAAACAGTAGGAAAAACTTGGACTACAGAATCATACTTTGGTGACAAGGAAGATCAAAATATTAAAGCAGAAAAAGATAATAAAGTCAAAGCCCCTACATCCAGAGCCCCCAAGGGAAAAATATGAATTGGTCTGAGGACATGGAAGAATTGTAAAAAACATTTTGAAAATCAAGTAAGAAAAGCAGAGTAAAAATTGGGAAGAGAAAAGAGAGTGATGCAAGAAAATGATTAAAAGAATGAGTCAATAGTTTGCTACAGGAGACCCCCCCTCCCCAAAATTATGAAGAAAATAATACTTTAAAAACAAACAAATGAAAAGGAAAACAGACAGGGTCAAATGGTAAAAGAAGCTCAAACACCTAATGTGGAAAGGAATACCTTAAAAATCAGAATTGGATAAACGTAAAAGAATGTCCAAAAGTTCACGGAAGAGAATAATTCCTTAAAAATTAGAATGAAACAAATGGAAGCTGATGACTCTTTGAGAAGTCAAAAATATATAAAATAAAACCTAAAGAATGAAAAAATAGAATATAGGGTGAAATATCTCATTGAACAAATGACCAACCTTGAAAACAGACCTAGTAGAGATAATTTAAAAATTATTGGTCTACCTTAAAGTCATGATCAAAAAAGAACTTAGATATCATCTTTCAAGAAATCAAGTAAAACTGTTTTGATATTGTAGAACCAGAAGGGAAAATAGAAACTGAAAGAATCTGTCCATCACCTCCTGAAAGTAAGGGGAAAAAAACATTAAAACTCCTAGGAATATTACAGCCAAATTTCAGAATTCCCAGGTAAAGAAAAAAATGTTGCAAGCAGCCTGAAAGAGACAATTCAATTATAGTGGTAGCAGTCAGATTAACATGAAATTCAGCAACTTCTATATTAAGGATTAAAGAGCTTGGGCTATGTGATATTATGGAGGTCAAAGGAGCTAGGATTAAAACCAATAACACCTACCCAGTAGGGCTGAGGATAATATTCCAGGGCAAAAATGGATATTCAATGAGACAGAGGACTTTTAAGTATTTTTCCAGAAAAAAAAACCAGAGCTTACTAGAAAATTTGACTTTCAAATATGAGAATCAAGAGAATTATGGAAAGGTAAATAGTAAAGAGAAATCATAAGGGAGTTAATGAATTTGAAATGTTTATTTTCCTACATAGAATGAGAACATTTACCAATCACAAAACCCTTCTCAGTATTAGGATAGTTGGATGGAATGCATGAATGCATAGATGCATACATACATGCACATACATATATACATGCATGCATACGCAGATACATAAAATTTACACACGTACCTACACACACCTATACATGCATACATAAATTACATTCAGACATTTCTTCCTCTTAAATCAACTCAAGTTAAAATTTGACCTTGCATTGTCAAGATTTTAACATATATAATTCTTAATGAAAGAAGAAACAATGTACTTACATTGGATTAAGCAAACTTTTTTAAAGTTCTTTTTTTCTCTTAGAATGATCTTTACTAGAGCTCTCTTGTGAATTTCTGTTCCATTCCCATGCTGCCAAATGTTAACTCTTAAAGTTGATGCTGAAAACTGAATCTTTCAAGAACGTACATAGGAGCCCTGAGTAAATATGTCTCTAATTTGTTGAAAAGTTTATTAGATTGAAGAATAATGGGTCAATGAGATTATCTTTAGTTATTATTATTATTTCCGATACTAATTATCTTAGAGTGGTTTCATTCAATTTCAATCTTTATATATGTGTCATCTGATTTTATTTATTATGGGCATTGTGGGATGGGAAAATATTGTACCCAAATTGTCTTTCTCAGGAAATTACTTCTCAGGAGTCTGATAATTATCTGTAGGAAATGCTATTACAACTTTAAAATTTGCATATAAAAATTGTTTCTATTCAGATCTGATGAGGGAATTGGTTGACCTTCTATAATAGTAAAGAGTTCAAACAATAAAAGTTTTATAGTGCAAATAAAAATAATTATTTTAATCAAAGTAGGTAAAACATCAGAGTTTAAGGCTATAATAATATTCTTTTTTCCAAAAAATAATTTATTCTTTATCTATTTTAATATTCTTTTTTTAATATTTTGAGATCCATATTCTTTCTCTCCCCTTTATACCTCCCACATTGACGGAGATGGTAAATAATATATCATTTATACATGTAAAAGACATTTCCATATTAGCCATATTTTTTTTAAAAATTAAGTAAAAAAAATCAAGTAAGAAAATAATACTTCAATTTGCACTCTAAACTCATGAGTTCTCACTCTGGAGGTGGATAGTACTTTTCATTTTGAGTATTTTAGTAAAACCTTAGACCATTGTTTTTTCAAGTTAGCCAGGTCTTTCACAGTTGATCATCATTACCACATTGATGCACAATGACCTCTCAGTTCTTTTCACTCCCCTTTTCATCAAATCCTATAGGTTTTCCATGTTTTTCTAAAACCCTACCCATTTTCATTTTTTATAGCACAATGGTACTCCGTCATAATCACATGTCATAACTTGTTTATCTATTCCCCTATTCATGAACAGCACTTTGATTTTCAAATTTCACTATCACAAAAACTTTTATTATACAATACGATCTTTTCATTTTTATTTTATTTCTTTGGAATACTGACCTAGTAATATTTCCCAAAGAAAAGGTATGCACAGTTTTATAGCTTTTCAGATATAGTTTTAAATTGTAGTTTAGATTGCTTGGAGGTGTTTACTACTCCACCAGTAGTTTGTTAGTGTACTTATCTTTCCATTATTCCCTCCACTATTTGTCTTTCTTGAGAGGTTTAAGATGTACCTTAAATTTATTTATTATTTTTTATTTCATTTCTCTTGTCAGTAGTGGTTTTGTGTAGCCAAGGATAGTTTTGATTTCTTCTTATTAAAACCGCCTTTCATGTCTTTTGACCAATTTGGGAATGGCTCTTACTTTTATCAATTTCACTCAGTTCTATGTTCAGATATATTTGAAAAATGAGCCTTTATCAGAGAAATTGGATATAGAAATGTTGATATCATTTCATTGCCTGTCATCAAGTTTCCCTGATTATTTTTTTTTCCAAATTAAGTATATTTCTATTTTTTTCTCAGGTTACTATTGCTACATTGGTTTTGTTTTTGTTTTGTTTTTACTCTGGTTGGAACATTTTAGATCTTTTATCATGCCCTTTATTTTGTGTCTTTCTGTTTCAATTGTGCATTCCTGCCTGATTCTTGTTTCTGATCCATTCTGATGTCTGTTTCTGTTTAATGGGTGAGTTCATCCCCTTCACATTCACAGTTATGATTACTATTACTATTAACCATATATTTTGTTCCATACTTTCCTCTTCTTCTTCTCCTTCTCCTTCTTCTTCTTCTTCTTCTCTTCTTCTTCTTCTTCTTCTCTTCTTCTTCTTCTTCTCTTCTTCTTCTTCTCTTCTTCTTTTTCTCTTCTTCTTCTTCTCTTCTTTTTCTCCTTCTTCTTCTTCTCTTCTTCTTCTTCTCTTCTTCTTTTTCTCTTCTTCTTCTTCTTTTCTTCCTCTTCTCTTCTTCTTCTTCTTCTCTTCTTCTTCTTCTTCTTCTTCTCTTCTTCTTTTTCTCTTCTTCTTTTTCTCTTCTTC
>CM053594.1:161384341-161412025 GCA_028646575.1 Pseudocheirus occidentalis | reverse complement strand
TCTTCTTCTTCTTCTTCTTCTTCTTCTTCTTCTTCTTCTTCTCTTCTTCTTCTTCTCCTTTTCCTTCTCCTTCTCCTCCTTCTCATTCTTCTCCTTTCTCTCCTCTGACTCCATACTACCAAAAGCATTAATGCTTCTCTTTTCCTTGTTACTTTGACCAAAGGCCTTGATCTTTTGTGAAAGACCCCAGAACAATGACACAGAATTAGTATGGACAATGAATTTGCCAATCAGCATTGAATGCACACAGTACCACCAAATTGTGTCTTACAATCTCTTTTGTATCAGTTATCCAGCCTTTTTATTGTCACTGGGCTGATTGCCGAAATCTTTTGGTGCTGCTGCTGTAGCTTTGCTGTTGTTTTTGCATCTATGAGTAGGATATAGACAAACACCCCTCCTCCCATTAGATGCCACAGATTTTTCCTGCCAACCTCATAAGTTTTCTTAGGCCAGAAAAATTGTCTTATCTTGACCCTGAGTTGCCTCTATAACTCCAAAATTTAATATGAGATACAATCCAATTATTGTAAATTTACATGAAGAAGAATGTTAAGATAAGTCATGTCCACAATCTTGGATTTCAGTCATAAAATTCCTTGAAAGAAATAGCAAGAGAAAGAAATGTCCAACAAGCTTTTGATGACTAAAATCAGCCAAGGCCTAAAACATGGAGTTAGAAGTTTGAAATTGATGCTTGATGTTATCATGAAGGAGAACCATTTCAGAGTAAAAAATGAAAATAGTACTCCATTATGTATAGTTATGGGTTACTCTAATCATTCTAAACTTCCCCCACAAAAAAGATTTATCTTTTCAATTTTCCATGTTTTATTGTAATTATTTTATTCCTAAAGGTCATTAAACATTATACTTTCTGAAGGGAGGGATGAGTATCTCTTAGAAGGCACTGGTTAGCCATACAATCTTGTTTGTGGTTTATTATATAAAACATAATTATGTTACTATAAAGAATTTGAATAAATAATGTCATCAAGTACTAGATAACAAAAAAATGGAACAGTCAGGTGTTGAGAGGGAGAGAAATGCACTAGATGATCTGTGTATCCTATTGTTATTCTTGTGATGACATTGGAAACTTCCCAGGATGCTTGGTTGACCTTCTGTAGAATACTTATGGGAGAAAAACAGTGCTAGAAAAATAGACTGAGCAGAAATGTATTCGTTGTAATCAATTTCATGGTAGGTATTATAAAATCACCAAGATTACAAATGAATCTGTGTATGGTTTTTAGTTATTGAAAATTTAACATATGTATGATTTTTCCTTAGAATAGCATTTCATAGAATTCTAGGAGGCCCAATTGATAAATAATAGTATGATCATGTTCTTTTGTTTTTGTTTTTGTTTTTGCTCATTTATCTGTGAGGCATTGTAGAAGCTACCACACTGGCATGTCAAGGATGGCTGATAGCATAAGTTCTTATATCCACTTTACTAGGAAAGATAGCTGCTCAATCTTTTTAATTACATTCATTAGTTCAGGGGGAAAGTCAGCACCCTGACCTTCAGAGAAAATTCAAACAAAGAAAATAAAGAAATACAAGCAGAGAAATAAAGCCCAACAGACAAGGCTTCTAACTGTCTGAGAAATTACCGCAGATCAACAGACAGATACAACTGTCTGATCAAGGCAATGCATACATAGTTATATATAGAGAAAAACTAACATCTGGGTTTTTCAAAACCAGGGGCTTCTTAAAGGTTACCCAGAGTTTCATCTGATCAAATCACAAGAACACACTTCCAATGAGTAATCCCCAAAGCAAAATGATAACCTCTGAGTATATATACCCTTTTTAGAGGCAAAGGGCACCACAACCCTTGTGACTCAGTGCCTAATTAGAAATTAACAACAAGTGTGAAAACTTTCCTACAAGCAAGCCTCTCTTAAGCAAGTTTCCTTTAATGGGCTCCATGTGAGGCTTATTAATGGGTGGGGATGATCTTATATCCCAATAACATTATAGACATTCCCATATTTGTGAAAAATATGACTCAGTTCTCAATCAATAAAAAAGCATCCAAATGGATATTAGTAATAAAATTGCATAAAAGGAGAAAATGAGCAGGAATATTCAATGTTGAGTAGGATATTATTTCAAGAAAATGAGAATTCCTAAGGGGAGGGGAGGTTTTGAAAAATGTCTTGATGAGAATCATAAATATAGACAAGATCATGTTAACTGTAGTACTCTTTGCTAAAGTCCATGAAAAGATGAAAAACTGTGGAGACTACAATTCCTTGGATTTACAAATTGGGAGGATTCAGAATTAATGGTAATTGATGGATGTATATTCACACTTATGTTCTGGGACAAGTGTGTTTAGTAACATAATTACGTTATTAATACAAAACAATTCATCATATTGGACATGCCACCTATAAATCTTCACTCTATCAGTCCAGTTCTTTATTTTCCAGAATCTGTCTTATGGCTTTCGTTTTTTCTTCCCATTTTTATGACTATGTATATACATTTATCATTGTCATTCTTTACCTCAAAAAACTGATCTAAAATTTTAAGTTTTAATCACTGATTGTAGACAGTATGAAAGCTGATTTGGCCAGAAATTAGCACTAGCAAAACAGTAAAAGTATTAAGTAGATACTAATATGAGTGCCACAGATAAAAAGTTAAAAGTTAAAAAAAGTAGTAGCTACTTACAAAAGGGATAAATAGTTCCTATATTAGAATGCTTTCTCCATAATATTGAAAGGAAAGTACATTATTTATATGATACTGGGAGTCAAACATTCATTTTATCTAATCAGGATTTTGTATAATGAGAATAAGAAGTCACCTCCAAACAAATGAGCAACAATAGCCTTTCTTCATTGAAACAGACACAGAGGCCCTGTGTACAAATTAAGAAATGACACTGGAATGTCATTCTTTAAGTAATGTGTAGAAATGCAAGTAGCTATTGCAGCAATTTGGTAAGGAAAAGGGTCCTTAAAATTCATACCATTTCTAATGCATCTATTTTCTTTATTTATTTTAGTCACTGAACTTACTGTCATCGAATTGATCAAATATCTGTTTACACTCATAAATATATAATACTTATTAACATAAAGACTGACAGAAATAATTTATGAATAGCAGTTAATGTAATAGCAGTTATACTGTGTAACAGAAATCATAAACAACTAAACAATGAAATAAAATCAGATTAAAGAATTGATCCAGTATTACATATCTCTAAATAGTTATACATATTGATATTTTAAATTCCTAAGAGTATAGGTTCTATAATAATACAGTTTTTATACTTGTTAAATTTATTTTACTCTTCTAGAATTTCTGCCTGTTAAATAATTTTACACAATAGCTCTTTTAGTGGTGTTATTAGGAAAGTATGGGGGAGGCAATGCAGGGAGTCATTATGAACTGAAATGTACGATTATAATATGAATGGTTAAAAAGGAAAAAAACTAATTTTTTACAAATGTTATAACTCTGTAATCTGGAAAAAAGTGATTGGAATAATATATAGTAAGAAAACAAAACAAAATAAACAATCAAAGTCAAAATACATTGTTTGAAGAACTGAAGTTGAGAATAACCAACAGACAGTGCAATAGAGAAATTCATGGTGGGTGTGAGTAGGTTGAAAATATTTTTATAAAAACAGAGATTGTACTGGTGTAATTGTATAAATTGTGCCAACAAAACTATAAAACATGAAACAAAAACATTGGAATAGTACATGCATAGTAGAGGATATTCAATGTAAACTCAACATTACCCTTTGGATTAAAATACAGTTAAGAAACTGATAGAAAAGTCTCCACCTCATTAGAGGTATTCTATTTATTAAAAAAAAAACATGAACAAGCATTACTGAGGATGGCAGAGCTATAGGTGTTTTCATTAGGATATATACCATTTTATATGCTATTAGAGAATATATTCACCTTGATAAGATCACAGATCCATTTTGCTGTCAATTCATGACTCCATCTTTTTTTCTTTTAAATTAAATTCATTTCTAAATGTAAATATTTGTCCTTGAAATTGTCCCTATTATGTTTCACCTCAAGAAAGTACTACATAATGAGTAGAAGTTAAACTAGCTTCAGTCATAAAGAAATAGATTGAAGAACTGTGTGACCCTTCGGACAACACAATTCGTCTGTATTGAAGGCATCTCTTTTAGAGTATAAATCATAAAGCAGGTACTGACAGGCATGGGTAAAGAGAATTTCCTCACAAGAAGGAAGACAGAATTATAAAATATATGTGGAAGTTAAAAATAGGTAAATTTAAACTTAATAAAAAATGAACAAACAAAAACCTTCATACACTTACAGATATCTCCAAATGAAATTAGGCTACTTCAAAAAGTCGAAGTTTCTCTCATCTTAGAAATTATCAAGCAGAATCTGATCACTTTCCAGCTAAAGTATAATGTAAATCTTTTACAGATATAGTTTGAACCAGACATCCCCTAGGGTCTCTTATGTCCTTAATTCTTTGTTTCTGAGGTTCTATGACATTTTTTATTTTGTTTTATTTTTTTCTGTCAAAGTTAAAAGCAAAGAAATAAACAAACAACTTTTATCTGGAAAGGGCAAAACAAAATCACTACTAACAAAACCAGGAATTCTCCCCCCAAAACACTGACCCTGATTCCTGGTCAACTACTATCACAGCCATCATCAATGAGAACAACTTTTGTGGAAAAGGGGCTCGGGATTTCCATATCACCAACACATTTGCTATGGAGGAAACAGACAAGATAACCTAGTTGAAGGAGTAAGCATTCTGGACAGAGACAGATGACAAGTTCCAGAGAGAAACCACTGTATCCATTCTAACTGCTACTTTGTCTCATACTCAAATACAGTGTTGATACCTGCACTCTCTCTTTAATTGGGAGCTGTGTTTTTAAGTGCTTCAGTTCCTGCCTCCTGAGCAGCCACATCTAATGAAGAGACAGAAAAGAAATTTTTGGCACTGACATCCTTGGCACTTTCAGATGCTTAAATATTATGAATTATTATGATTTTACCTATTTCAATGACAATTTTTACACGTGTTGTTTATTTAGTATTCTTTTTCCAGTTACATCAAAAATCATTCATTTTTAATTTCCAATTTAATGTGCAATTGCAAATTCTCTCCTTTTCTCCCTCCCATCCCCACCCATTATTGAGAAGGTGAGCAATTCAATAAAGATTATGCATGAGTAGTCATGCAAAACATATCCGTAATAGTCATGTTGTAAAAGAAAAAAAAAGACAAGAAAAACTCAAGAAAATGAAAGTTTTTTTTAAAATATGATTCAGTCTATATTAAAATACCCCAGCTCTTTCCCTGTGGTTGAATAACATTTTTTATCACAAGTCATTCAGAGTTGCCTTGTACTGCTGCATTGCTGAGAATAGCTAAATCATTCACAGCTGATCACCTTACACTATTGTTATTATTGTGTACACAGTAAATTTAACTTTACATCAACTTATGTAAGTCTTTCCAGGTTGTTTTTTTGAGAGCATCCTGCTCTTCATTTCTCACAGTACAGTGGTATTCCATCATAGTCAAATGCCACAATTTATTCAGCCATTACTCAATTGATGGACATCTCTTCAGAATCTTTTTTTTTACCCACAGAAAAGAGCTGTTATAAATATTTTGTACACATATGTCCTTTTCCTTTTTTATCTCTTTTGGTATACACACCCAAATACTGCTAGGCCAAAGGATATACTTGATTTTTATAACCCTTTAAGCATAGTTCTAAATTACTCACCAGAATAGTTGAATCAGTTCACAACTCCATCAACAATACATTAATGTCCCTTTTTGTCCTATATCTCCTCCAAATTTTGTCATTTACTTGTTTCTTCTTATTAGCCAATCTAATAGATATGATAAAGTACCTCAGAATTGATTTCATTTGCATTTCTCCAATAAATAGTAAGCTAGAATATTTTTCATATGATTCTAGTTTGAGTATTTCATCAGAAAACTGATCATATATTTTGATACTTAATCAATTGAGGAATTACTCTTCTTTTTCTAAATTTGATTTAATTCTCTATATATTTGAGAACTGAGGCCTGTAATTCCCAGTAAAGGCAACTTCCAAGGTTCAGAATACTGACATAGTAACTCTATTTTATTCAGTCAAAAAAAAACATTGACAGAACAGAGAAAATCAGAATATAGTGTAACTTATTATTTTAGCAAGCAAGTTCTCAATTCAATCCAAGTGCTACTCCACCCCTGGAAAATACATTCATTTAGTCAATCAAAGTCTCTCTTCTCAAATGGAGATTAGTTTCCAGTCATAAACAAATTATATTCATTTGGTCAGTCACAGAGCACAAAAAGTCAAAATTTTCCTACCCCTGGATCACAACTGAATTACAATACCATCCATTAATGCAAGAACTTTCTCAAAAGTGTCAGGAGAGCATAAAATGTCATCTCCCCTTAAGCTACAACAAGGTTAAGATATCATCACAGCATTGAATACATAAAGAGAGGTCCTTTCTTCATCTTGACAGGAGGCAGGTACTCAGCACTCTTTGTTCCTGGGGAGACAAGTCTCAATAAAGCCACAAGACACATCAATCCACTCTCTGCTGGCAGAACAGTCCCCGAACCCCTGAAAACATAAGCATGACACTCTTCCAGGATTTCTGTAAACATACAAGAAAATCCTCTTTCAGGGCTTCTGAACCAACAGCAAGGTTACAGGACCTCTGCAGCAACAGCACTGTCCTTCACCAGCACATTAATCTGACAAGACAACATCAAAACAGACAGACAAAATACCAGCATCATAGCCATGACTCCTCAGTTCTTGGTAGCTCTGTGTGGCAGTTCTCAAAAGTCCTGGGCAGCTCCAACTGGCCCTCAGTAGTCTCTCTCTCAGCAACTCTGGCCCTTGGCAATTCTCTTCTCTCTATCTCCATCCATAATACTGCCCCCCCCCTGAAAAAAAAATCTTCTGTCCTCTTCTGCTTGTGCCTTCTCTCTGTTTGGACTTCTCTCTAATTTCCTGGCACCAACTCCTCCCAGTTCAGCTCTCTCTTTTCAGTTCAACAAGTCCACCTCACAAGTGGGATTCACAAGCCCTCAACTTCAACACTCAGTGAGAAAACCAAGCCAATATGAAGGTATCTTAAATTCGGTTACCATTACAAGGGCTTATATCAGAGAAACTTGCTTCAAATTGTTTATCACTGTTCAAATTCTGACCGTATTTCCCTCCATCCTATTCCCTGTCATTATTATTCTCTCCTCTCTCCTTTCATGTTATCCCTCCTCAAAAGTGTTTTTACTTCTGATTTTGCTTCACCAATTTGCAATTCCTTCTATCCCCTCCCTTCTCTTATTACTTTCCCCTCCTATTTTCCTGTAGGTTGAGATAAATTTCTATGTCCTATTGAGTGTGTATGTTATTCCATCTTTAAGCAAATACTGATAAGAGTAAAGTTCTTTCACTTCCCCTGAACTCCCCCCTCTTCCCCTCCACTGTAAAAGTTTTTTCTCACCTCTTTTATGTGAGATAATTTGTGTCATTCTAACTCTCTCTTTCTCTCTCTCCCGGTACATTCCTCATTCACCCCTTAATTGTGTGTGTGTGTGTAAACTTGTTACATCCATTATTATTTTCCTTTCTTGTTTAACTTTTTATACTTCTCTTGAGCCTCATATTTAAAGTCAAATTTTCTATTCATCTGCTATTTTCATCAATAATTCTTGAAACCCCTCTCTCTCATCAAATGTTAATTTTTACCCCTAAATATATTCCTTGAAGTTTTTCCTGTTGTTTATACATTTTCCCAGCTTTGACCTTTAACTCTTTGTTAAACATGTTGTCTTATGCTAGGATGGAAGGTGCACTGTGCCAAGCATCAGGGGTTTGAGCAGCTCTTTTAAGAGATACATCTTAGGGACCTGTAAATTCTCAGTTCTTCCAAGATTGTATGATATAAGGAGAGGTATTTGCTGCTCTCTTTCCCTTTCTTCTGGTCTATGAGTGACTCTAACCACTCTTTTTAACCTGGAACTGTGAGGAGCTCCCTCAACCCCATTGTAGACAAAAGGTTTGCTATGTTATTGAACCTCCTTGTCTTGGGATTGCCACTCAGGATTGTTATTTGGATCTGCACAAAGGAACATAGTCCTGTCCCAGTGCTAGAAAAACACCCTTTAGTCTACTTCTAAATAGTTGTTTGATCCCCTTACTGTTTGGGGGGGGGTAAGAGTTTCAGAAGCAGCAGCTGCTGCTGCTAATGCAATCACTCCCAAGGACTGCTATTGTTTCCTGGAGCAGGGTTGTGCTGATGAGAGCTGAACTAGAACTGAGCTCTTCTGTTACCTTGGTTCAAAAGATCTTTCTTTTCCACCTTCCAAATTGTCTTTGGATGGAAATTTGCTTCACTGCAACTTTTTGTGGGCCCTGCTGCTCAACAATTGATTTAGATATTTTTAAAGATATGTGGAGGGGCCTGGGATAGAACTTGGGTGAATGCCTGCCTTTACTCTATCATCTTGCCTCTACCTCCAAAATGATACTTTAAAAAGTGCATTTATGCATATTTTCCATGTCACCCTAAGGACCCCTGCACCTTTCAGACTAATTTGCAATAAAAAATCTCTTCTATGTTTTTTTTTTATTTTGGAATTTGTATTTTTGACGGCAGGGTCTCTTTTAATTTAAGATTTTCATCCCTGGTGTTTAGCATAGTGTTTTTCATATATTTGAGTGATGAAAAATGTTTTCCAATTAATTATTACATTTTTAGGAATTTGAAATTGGTAATATGTGAAAAAGAAGTAAAAGAGCACATACTTTGCATAGTAGGTTCAAAGCATAAGATCATGGCAGGTTCCATTGAAAGACAGTGAAAGAACTGAGTCATTATTGGTAATCTTCTGAACACCATGGAAAATGTTAAACATAAAACAGAACTATTAGAAAAAAATAATTAAAAAAGAAATAGGGTAGATTCCACAAAATATTAACTAATGAAATTAATTTTTTCTGGCAATTCTCTAGACTTAGTAAATAAAATTCTTGTCTTGTTAGAAAGGTGGGAAATAATCCTTAAAAGCCACCAAGACTCCATTAAGAACAAGTCATTTCAGATTAATTTCAATTATTTTTCTCCTGGTCAATTTGAGTGGATGATCAGTAGGATGCTGTACATATGAGAGATAACTAGGTGATATAATGGTAAGAACTCTGCAAGGGAAGTCATGGAGTTATGAATTCAAATCTTATCTCAGATGCACAAATAACTTATTTGGCTCTATCCTTAAAGGCAAAATGGGGTCCACAATAACACCCAAGTACTGTGTTCCTTGTGAGGATCAAAAAAGAATACATTAGTAAAGCACTTACCACAGTACATGGGACATATGTGGGTTTTATTAATGCTAGTTATTATTTTTTTTTATTGTATAAGTTAATGAAAGCAAAGCATTTGCCAATATTTTATCAATATCTTTATGTGTCAGCTAAAACAATCCATACTGGATGGTACTCATGTTATATGGATTTTGAACTCTTATTATGAGTGCCCAACATTATGGTACAGAATTTCATGATAAGGTGGCCATAATTGTGACCAGACTGGAAACAATCGATCTTGAAAATCAGATGGAGCTTCATGTGTTACCCAGTAGAGGTAGGGGAGGTATGCTGACAGACATCCATCAACTCTGGGAAGAGTTAACATTTGTAATCATCTGTGATTTATTCTTTTTGTTGTTAGTGGACAAAACTAGAAGCAATCCATGGAAGTAAAATATCAGGTTCATTGACCTTCCTGTAAATGAATTTGCCAGACCTTCAAAGCTTCCTAAAAATAGGATGAGCCATCTCTGAGGGAAATGTCTTTTTTGTTATTAACTTTTGTTTATTCTTACTTTACATCATTCATTTCTACCAGATTTTGAGTTACAAATTGTCTTCACTTCTTTCCCCTACTCACACCCCAAAACAGTGATCCCATTGTATATCCCCTCTCCCAACCTGCTCTCCCCTATATCCTCCCCCATGACCCCTCTGACTTTCTGATAGGGCAAGATGCATCTCCCTACCCCAGTGTCTGTATATATTATTAGCCAGTTGCTGAAGCTTCACAAAAGAGAATAAACAATAATAATTATTCTCTGCAGTGAGTTTTTGAGAATCATTTTCCATCTGGCAAATTCAGCTTTTTAAGGCATTCTTTTCCTCATTGACTTTTTGGGCCTCTTTTACCATTTGAGTTAATCTATTTTTTTAAGGTATTATTTTCTTCAGTCAGGTTGTTCACTCTCTTTCCACGGTTTTCTTGCATTATTCTCATTTCTCTTCCCATTTTTTTTGTCCACTTTTCTTATTTGGTTTTCAATATCCTTCTTAAGCTCCCCTATGGTTTGTAATAGATTTACATTTTTCTTGCAAGCTTTTGTTGAGGGAGTTCTGACAGTATTGTCTTCCTCCTGGTCCATGCTTTGATCGTTTTTGTCCCCCAAGAAGGAATCTAAAGTTGGATTGTTGTGCTTCCTTTGCTTCCTTTGCCTGCTCATGTTGCCAGTCAAGTACTTTACTTTTGAGCTCTGTAGAACTGTGCTCCCAGAGGGAAGAGCTTTGTCCCAAATTGCTGGGGTTTTTACAGCTGCAGGAGCTATTAGGAGGCAGCTGTCTCTGCAGCCACTTCCAGCTTGGAATCCCTGGTCATGCATCTCTGGAATACCACCAAAGACCAAGACCCAGATTCAGGTAGGTTAAGGCAAGAGAACTTAGCATCTGATTAATTTTTTGGTCCTCCTGTGTTATGCAGGCTGGGAGCTCTGACACAGCCATATGGAGGCAGCTGCAGGGCTGCCACTTCTGCTGCTTTCTTGTCCTGTGGGCAGACAGCCCAACTCTCTCCTTTCCCCCAAATTTAGATGAGTTCCACAGACCATTCAGTTTGTTCTTGGCTCTTATGTGCTGATGACTCTGGAAACTGCCACAGGTGCAGGTGATCCACTCTCCCAAGTACTGCAGCTGTGGCTTATCCTGGCTGCTCTGGGGCTAACCTGTTTTAGGCCAGTGTGGGCTCACCTCCCACCATGCTACAATGGGCCTTTCCCATTTTCCTGGCAGGCTGCCTTCAGTGGGAAATTTGTTTCACTTGCATTTTGTTGGTGCTGGAGCTCTAAGTTTTGTTTAGATTCATATTTTATAGGTATTTGAGGCAGTTATGGGGGGAGCTCGCAAAGTTCTTCTGCTTCTGTGCCACCCGAGAAATGACATTTTTATTCAGATGTTTGCTGAGCGGTTGGATAATCACAGGATCTTAAACCTGGAAAACTCATTATAATCCTGTTGGTCAAAACTACACCTGATCATTAATTTCCTCTATAATTAGTTATCTCAAGTCATTATAAAGACAGCTTATGATTCTAACAAAGAATCTATCTTCTATCTTGGTTTGAATATTGAATACATGTGTGTTTCATATGTATGCATGCATATCAGTGTGCATTAAGAAATACATTGCATATCAATATTTTTATCTTATTAATATGATGTTCCTTCAAGATTGAAATTAAGGTGGTGTTCCTTAAAAACAAAAGAATTTGTTTTTCACCATATATATCATGAAGATCACCATAGTAAACTCCGTGGGAAAAATTGGTGGAAAAAAAAATCATTGGAATAGCAAGGACCAGAAGGATAGTGGTAGGTATGTTATAAAGGCATTACACATCTTTGCTTTGGAAAAGAAATCCACATTCTTACAAGGATGTACCATTAACTTTAAAGAAAAAAATGGAAATGCAGACTTATTATTTTATGCATATACCTTTTTCTTTATTCATGAATGTTTTGTCTTCACTTATTTTTGTTTAGGCTATGTCATTCCCTGGAATGTAAAGTCTTTGGAAGCAGGTTATTTTCATTAAAAATATACTAATTTTAATTTTCAACGTTCATTTCCTAAAGATTTTGAGTTCTCAATTTTCACTCTCTCTCCTAACTCCTCCCTAAAATGGTGTGCAATTTGATATAGGCTCTAGATATATGTTCCTATTAAATATATTTTCACATTCTTCATATTGTAAAGAAGAATTAAATCCAATGGGAGGAACCACAAAAAGAAGAAACAAAAACAAACAAACAAACAAAAAGTTTTCTTTAGTCTGGATTCAGACTCTGCATACCTTGTTCTTCATGTGGATAGCATTTTCCTTCATGATTCCTTTCGAGTTCTCTTAGATACTTAGATACTCAGCATTGCTGAGAAAATCTAAGTCTATCAAAGTTAGTCACTGCACAATATTGCTATTACTGTGTACAATGTTCTCCTGGTTCTGCTCACTTCACTCAGCATCTGTTCATGTAAGTCTTTCCAGATTTCTCTGAAGTCAGTCTGCTCACCATTTCTTATGAAACCATAGTATTCCTTTACATTCATATACCACAACTTGTTCAGCCACACCCCAATGGATAGGCATCCTCTCAATTTCAAATTTTTGGATACTACAAAAGAGCTGCTATGGATATTTTTTGTGCATGTTGGTCCTTTTCCCATTTTTATGATCTCTTTGGGATACAAATATTGAGGTGGCATTTCTTATAGCACCATAGTATTCCATAACAATAATATACCACAATTTTTTCAGTCTTCCCTCAACTAATGGGCATTCCCTCGATTTCCAAATCTTTGGCATTACACAAAGTTCTGCTATTAGTATTTTGTGTTCATATGGTACCGTTCCCCCTTTTCCTTTGACCACTTTCTGATACAGACCTAGTAGTAGTATGCTGAGTCTGTAAACAGTTGTTAAATACCCACTAAGACTGTGTCTGACAAGATTTCTGTAGGGGATTGTTTTTTACTCATTTATCTTTGTCACAATGAAGAGTTTCTTCTTTGGAGTTTCTTGTGTGGGAAGTAAGTGTAAAGAAAAACTATATATCAAAATGATCTTTTAAAATGTAACTTGTATTCTCAACTATTTAAAATCTATTGAATGCTACACTGAATAAGAAATAACTATTATATGTTTAAATATTGTGTTTAAATGACATCATTCTTGCACTTAGCAAATATCTATATATATGCCAAATGTCCTATCATTAGGGAACACATTTCATCAGACTAACATGGCCCTGATGCTGTGTTACCACAACATTGATGCAATGCTGTTGTTTTTATGATGTATTTTACCCTTCTGTAGTTCCAAGTGGCAAAAATGTCATAAAGATTTCGAAATCTTTAACTAATGCCCACTGGTCTGAATTTTTTTCTTATACACTAATTAAAACAAAAGCAAAGAAAAAAAACATACTGAGGTTCTTATTAGAAAGGGTTCTGAAGATGCAGCCATGTCATTTTTCAGGACATCAAATGAGTTTTAAAAAATTCAATAGCATTAATATATGCACATGTTTCAACCTATAAATATTTAGGAATACTCCTCCAATCAGATTATGCTCAGCCTTCACATCTATTAAAAGGTGATCTGTGATTCTGACATATTAGTTTTGGTGCCAGCCTTAGATTCCTCACCTGCTTACCATCACAAAACTTTATAGTAAGCTACATAATGACAAACAATTATTTGAGAAAATGGTGTGTAGCAAAATGAACTGGAGATAGGACAAATGAGTTATGTTACATTATCATAAGGAAGAAAAAAGTAACCTATTCTTTTTTCATTTCTATTATAGAAGGAAAAAGGAAAAGGAAAAAAAGAGTAATTTTAGTACCACCAATTAACTTTCTAATACAAATGAATTATCTTGATACAGCAATTTTCTTTAAGGCTTGCCTAGTCATTGCATCCTATATTGGGAATTAACTAGTGAACTGAAAAACCATTTTGTTATACTTTCCTATGATTTTAACCTTTTAATTTAATTTCTTTAGCAGAAGGTTAATCTGAGTGCAATTTCCCATCTATCCTATATGAAAGCATTCTAGATATCATGTTTAAACTGAATAATGTTCCTAAATGGTTTTCTTTTTACCTTAAAGCATAAACCTAGAAATAATTTCACTTATTCTTGTCAAATTATATAAATAAATGCAATACTTTTAAGTCACATTTTTTGTCATGTGTGCTTTTAGGTGTTTATAAAGCAATTAATGATGAGTTTTCTTTTTTCTTTTTTTATATTCTTATTGGGTCCTTACATGATCAAAATCATAAACTTGTTTCCTAGAAAACAAACTATGCTGATGAAACAAAAACAATAATAGCATTGGCTTAAGAATATTCACTTAATTTTGTTTTATTCAACTAAACTAAGCAGCCACAATGCACTCTTTTAAACTCCAGAATCAGGCAACAAAAGCTTAAGAAAAGGAATGATTATTTTCTCCAACCCACTGCTTTCTCTTAATTTTGCATTTAAATCTAAGACAATTTCATATTCAGATGTTGTCTGTTTGGATATGTAAGATGCTACATGTAAGAATGCAAGATCTTTGAAGGCGTGACATGTTTGGGATGTTTTTTCCACTTTTTTCCTTTCTATTTTTTTCTAATTTTTTTTCTTTTTTCTTTTTTTTTTTGGAGGGCAGTTGGGGTTAAGTGACTTGCCCAAGGTCACACAGCTAGTTTTTGTGTTAAGTGTCTGAGGCCGGATTTGAACTCAGGTCCTCCTGACTCCAGGGCCAGTGCTCTATTCACTGTGCCACCTAGCTGCCCCTTTCTATTTCTAATATCTAGCATAGTGCCTCTCATATAATAGGTGTGTAATATATGCTGTTGATTGATTTATTATTCCTTTCTATTGATTTATGAGCAAAATGCTTGTGATTACCTTTATATTTACACAGGAATGAAATAATTTTCCTACTTATTTATAATACATTATCAAAATATCTATAAATGTCATTCAATTCTTATTGCTTCAAAGAGTAAATAAAAAAAAAGTTTTGTCGGGCATTTGAAATCCTTCATAACCTACCCCACAACTACCTTTTAAGTCTTCTTACTCTGTGCTCCTGGACTCATACTCTTCAAACCGGTGACTCCACCATCCTGGTTGTTCAAAAAATAACACACTCTGTTTCTTAGCTCTAGGCATCCTTTCTGGCTGTCCCCTATACCTGAAATACTCTGCTTCCTCTGTCTGACTAGTGATCTTCCTGGCTTCCTTCAGTTTCTGACTAAAGGCTTCCCAACCTCTCTTATTTCCGATGCCTTCCATCTGTCCATTCATTTCCTATGTATCCTATATGTTGCTTGATTTGTTCATATGTGTTTGCATGTTGTTTCTCTATTAGATTGTAAGATTTTTGAGGACAAGAGGTATAGTTTGTCTCTTTTTCTTACACAATCACTTGGCATATTGTAGGTGTTTAATAAATTTTCATTAACCATATTTTCAAAAGAGGTGATGATCTTTGATAATGTATAAGAAATTTTAATGACAAAAAGTTTTCATTGCTTTTGAAGATCAAAAAATCATAGATTGCTAGAGCTGAATGTAATAATAAAAAAGTGGTGTAACTTCTTCATTTGGAGAAAGAATAAAAAGCAACACAAAGAATATTTTTATTCTTTTTCTTTGTTTGACAATATCAGTTACATCCACCCAGACTGAGATGACCTGGGAGTAATATTTTGCTATTTTCTTTTCCTTTCACTACATACTTAAATTTTTGTCAAGTTTTATTTATTTAAATTCCACAAAATCTCTTATTCATGCTATACTCTCTGCATCCTTGCTCCAAACATAGTCTTTATTTTTTACCTTGTATATTCTAATGCTCTTCTAAAGTTATTTTTTGCTTCAGTCTTATTCATTCTCCAAAATGTTATCACTTTTTGGGCAAACTTCATAATTTTTTGTTGATTCTCCACTAAAAAATTTCTAGATTCATTGGATCATAGATCAGGAATAAAATTATATCTGTTATCTACTACAACCATTTCATTTCAGAGATGAGAAAAGTATCACCAGAACAATGAAATGACTTGCACAAGGCCATGTTTCATCATGGATCCTCTGGAATTGTGGAATTTTATTGAGATGATCAATGTCCTTAGTTCTTTCAAAATTTTTTGTCTTTATGATGTTGTATATACTTTCTGAATTATTAATTCTGCCTCATTTTATACAGCTCTCAGAATCCACAGAAACCATCCTTTTCCTCATTTCTAAGATCCCTTTTGTAGCAACAATATGATATTCACAATACCTACAGCAGCTATGAAGATGTAGCTATAATTCTGAATTGAAAACTATAACAGGCTCTCCACATGGAAAACAGAATGAAAACATTTATTCAAACACCAGAAAGCTGAATAGGAACAAAGATATCGTTACACGATAACAATGCAGAGGGCAAGTCTTTCCCCTACTAGGGCTTTTCCACAAATGAACACTCAAAGCTTGCTACCTGCTTCCTCTCTCTCCCCCAGCTCTAACTGTTCTGACCAACTTCCTCTGGGCTCTGCTCCATCCTTCCTGCTCCACCCTTTCTACTCCACCAAACCAAACAATTCCTTCCACCACAAATTCATGTGACTCAGGCTTCCATGTGATTTAAGAAGGTCACATGGGACTATTAATGCATGGGAAAGATATTCCCATTACTATTGCACCTTTACAGCCCTGTCTCATTTTTTTTTCATTTACTCCAGACAAAATTAACAGCTACTCATCCCCTATTCTTTTTTTATTTCTCCCATATTTATTCCATTATTTATGGTACACCCCATGTCTAGAAATAACAACCTCTTTTCCATAACCTCTACCTGTTGGGGAAAGTTGCTTGGGTATTTAAGAAAGTGAAATATAAACTAATTACCAGAGGAAAAATTTATAAAATATCATCCAATCCTTAGTTCAAAATAAAATTTACATGCTATGAATTCCAAGAAACCTTCTTTCACCACTCCTACCTGCTCATTTCCTATATCATTAATGATATTTGCAACTGTTATAGTGATATAAGAGTAATAACACTAGCACACAGAAAGACATCTAGCATAGGTTCTTTGATCTGCTTTTCTAAAGGCAGGACAGCTTCAAAGGATACAACAATCTTACTTTAATTAGACAATACAGATAGCAACTAGAAAGAAGTGAGTATTCAAAAAAGAATCCAAGAGACAAGGCTCTATCTAAACAAAGTCATAGATTCATAATCACCAGACCAGGGAGCACCAACATCTGGGTTCACAAAGCTTGGGTTGGGGGAGACTTAACAGAGTCTCATGCATCCTAATCATGAAGATGGCTACATGTCAGGCAAACACTCTTCCTATGAGTGAGCCCCAAATTAAAATGTCAACCTCCCAGTATACATTGTTTTCAACTAAGAGGATCAAAGCAGAAGGCATCAGAACCCATGTGACTCAGTGACTAATTGGCTCAGTACCAAAAGATGTGAAACCTTCCTGCAAGCAAGCCTCCCCTTAAGCAATCTTCCCCCTAAGCAAACTCCTTCCACAAGGCAATATAAATCTTTCTGAATATAGACAGGCAGATAGATAGATAGATAGATAGATAGATAGATAGATAGATAGATAGATAGATAGATAGATAGATGTGTTATGTTATGTTGTGTTGTGTTGTGATGTGATGTGATGTGATATGATATGATATGATATGATATGATATGATATACATAGGCTCTATGTAAATCAGAATGTGTCACAGCTATGAACTGGGCTGGAGTTCAAAACAACAAGACATCTGTGTTTGAAATACCTGTGTATGTTTAGAACTGTTCTAAGGACAAAAGGGAACACGTGTGCTCACATAGGCCTATTAATGTACAGGGAAGATCTTATATTTCATTAACTCTACTCACTTCCACTCTGCTAACTGATACCTAGATGTTTCTCACAATTCTTATGCTTTGATGTTATCATTATTTTCTTTGGTAGGTAATGGAAATGGTGAATATTAATACATACACACACAAAAATGAAATAGACTGCATTTTAAATTTGGTAAATTATTTGATTTTTATTTCTGGAAAGAATGTAATTTCACTTAATTGAAAAAATAAATGAAAATACACTTTTTACCATTTCAATTTAGGATGATTTTCCATTAAAATATTTCTTTACATTATTTAATTCATACTAATCACTTTTCTTCTAACTCCTATGTCTCATATTCAAGCTTATTCAGTCTTTTGGGGAGTGCACACATGAAGCACAAAAGACCAGTGCCTTACTAATAACATATTTTATGAACTTATCACTCCCCATTCCTTCAATTCACCAACAATATCTGCCTAATAGGACATATGCATGTGTGTTACTGAAGATTTGAAAAAGAAAAATACATGAATTTCTGAAAGTTGTGTTCAGAACCTATAGATAAATGGGGAAACGGAGGAATCATCAAATTTGAGGTCAATTAGTTCTTTCTTGAATACGTTTGCTACTTTGGTACTTCTCTGCATCTGATAGTCTTTACTAAAAACACTATGAAACAATTTTTAATATCTTCCAATTTTTGTTTAACATTTAATATCTATCATTATGTGATACATAATATATTCCCACTTAATGCATTTAAGATCTATATGCTATTGATAAACATATATGATATTATTAGAATGAGTTACATTTTAATACAGTTTTGACATATTTACTATATCCATTGCATTTGTCCAATGTATCAATCATGTCCCTTAGGTTTTAGTACCACTAGGTATAGCATGATGGAAAAATCATGAAGAATTATGAGGAAGGGCATGTGAATCATAATTCAAAAGCTTCTATTGAATCAACCTTATTTGATAATTGCTTTGCATAGACAAATATGGGAGCTATAGAGAAGTTCCCTTGATTTTGTCTGCATTCTACAATTTTTAATAGTTATCTCAATTTACCTTCTTCCAAATACTTTTCTATATTAGTAACTTTTTTGTTCCATCTGTAGTGCTTGTTTTTGTTTCTTTGTCCCTTCCCCTTTATATTGAGTTTTTTTTTAAGAATTTTCTTTTGTTCAGAATCCAAGTAGATGAACATTGATTTTGTTCAATGTCAAACAGTTTGGTCAATTGGAAGTATATGAATGAAGACACTAAGAAAGTTATTGTGCTGCTACCTCCTCATGGGAAGTAAATTAAATTTCCTATACAGGAATTGAGGAAGAGAGAGCAATTAGACATTTAATCAAAGCATCACTGAAAGCATCAATTTGTGTGTCATTTTGATATGTTAAACTTAGTTACCAATACTGATATAGCCAGGGTATTTTAAGAAAGCTAAAGTATATGTTAATTATTCTGAAGAAAGATAGCTTGATTAATCTTAGCTTATATTAAACATCAGCATAAATTACTGCCTCAGTAGGTTGGTGAAAGTTACTCTTGAACTTTGCATGACACAGTAATAGCATCTGAAGAGTTTCATTTGAAAACTCACATCACAAATTAATCTGGTCAATGTACAATCATTTATCTTGACTTCCTTTCCCCTTCTTTCCTCACAAAAAAGAACTCCAAAATTTCCACTCAGGTTAAATAAAAAGAACTAGCCATGCAAAACTAATTATTATTCTGGATATAATCAGGAAGTGGTGGAAGATGCTACTCTTAGACTGAACTTTCTAGACAGTGCTCATTTAAAATCATATTTCATTCCAAAAATCAACAGAAAATAAAGGGAGATAAAATCAGCAAATGAATAAAAACTG
The DNA here is from genome assembly GCA_028646575.1 of Pseudocheirus occidentalis. Classification (NCBI taxonomy): domain Eukaryota; kingdom Metazoa; phylum Chordata; class Mammalia; order Diprotodontia; family Pseudocheiridae; genus Pseudocheirus; species Pseudocheirus occidentalis. Next base: position 161,392,377 of record CM053594.1, on the reverse strand, counting down.
AAAGTACCATCTAGCCAGTGTAGGCCTTCAAATTTAAATGGCACATATAGGCAGAATTGTTGCATATGCTTTTTAAAAAATCTTTATGATATCTTAATTTTCAGAATTTTATTTTGTCAAATTGAATGGTTGTAATGCCAAGCAAAAGCAGCTTTGAAGGTTCATATTACCAGCATAGCAAACCCAATTCATTCAGCAAAATATTCACAGAATAGAGAAAGTTGAAATACAGTGTAACTCATTCATTTAGCAAGTAAGTTCTCAATTCAATTGCAAAGTACCAAATTCCAGGTATCGAAGCCCTGGATCAGTAGTCACAGTAGCTCACTCCTGGGAAGTACATTCATTTAATCTCTTCTCAAATGGATAATAGTTTCCAATCATAAACAAAAGTACATTCATTTAGTCAATCACGGTGCACAAAAAGGACAAAGGTTTCCTACCTATGGACTCTACTGAATTACAATACCATCCATTAACAAATGCACTTTTTCAAAAGGTGCAGGAGGGCACAAAAGGCCATCCACCCTTAAGTTACAACAAGGCCCTCTTCCAGGATTTCTGTAAACATACCCCAAGAAAATCTTCTTTCACAGCTTCTGAACCAAGAGCAAAGTTCTAGGACCTCTGAAGCAACAACACTGCCCTTCACCAGCAGGTGAATGTGGCAGAACAATGTTAAAACAGACAAACAAAATACCAGCATCACAGCCATGCCTCTTCAGTTCTTGGCAGTTACAGGTAACAGTTCTCTAAAGCCCTGGTCAGCTCCAGTGAGCCTTCAACAGTCTTTCTCTCAGCAACTCAGGCTCCATGATACTGAATACTGCTCTTCAAAAGTCCTTCTGGCCTTCTCTTGGCTTGGTCCTCTCTCCCAATTCATGGCTACTCCCAGTTCAACCGTCTCTCTTCACATCAACAAATCCATTCCACAAGTGGGATTCACAAGCTCTGGGTTTTAACACAGCCCCAAAACCAAGCCAATACTGGGGCATCTCCAGATTCCATTACCATTAAAATGGTATGGAAATATAACTGAAAATGTAAGTATGTCTTTTTCCATCTTTTATCTTGCAACAACAATTTCGCATGCCAGATAATGCAAATTTTATTGTCACTTCACAGGTTATAGAATATGGCGATCAGAGAAGTTAATAAGCAATTTGCCTATGTCATAAAGCAAGTAAGTTGTAAGATTTGGACTTGAACCAACAACTTCTAACTCCAAGCTGAGTTCTCTGCCCATTATCTTTCAATAAGTATCGCACCCCAAGAAGTTTCACATTATCTAGCAAAATTCTATCAGTAAAATATAAATACTATGTCTAAAATTTTTTCTATGTATTTATTCAAATAATTAGTTAGATTTGGTCAATTTAGACATACTTCTCTCTTATAAAACTGCAATTTTCTTTCCTTTTTCAAACATTAGTTATCAAAAGTCAATATGGGACTACAAAATGTTGTTAGGTTAATGAAACAAGGAATAAAAAACCTGTACATCACACTATGTTGCACAAATATTAGTATGATACAAGAGTGATAAATGGCATATAACTTTACATTTTCAAATAGTAACATAAATTTGTGAATTATTACTTCAAAATATTTTTACATTCAGTGTATATAGCATGTTTAGTGAAAAAAATACCACCAATTGAATCTTAAATTCTAAAATATTTATATCTCCATGTTCTAAAAATGAAAAGAACAGTAAACATTAAGTTGCATCCCTGTTAGTGAATATATTGACATTGTATGCTTTGAATATACAAATGAATCTATACCCATGCATGACTCCACAAAAAGATATATTAATGCATTGCATATTAGAGGCAATGTTAATCCTGATAAAATCAAAACCATTATTTTTATTTCAAAGGCCAAAGGTAAAAAAATGTGCTGAAACAATCTTCCAAGACAGATACAGCTGTGCCCCCAAGGCATTAATAAATGCTACTATGTGAAATAAGAAGGTACATTAAAAAAAATGATTACTTTCTAGCATATCAGTTTTCAATTAGAAATATTAAATTATTTTTTCTATTTCCTCATTTTTCATTTCTGAATTAATCATTCAATATTCATTTCATTACCACAAAAATTATAGTTTATCATTACATGTTTCAGAAATATATACTTTGCTGATTTGTTACTTTTTTTAGTAATACCACTTCAATGGAGCTATTTTTTTAAGTGAACACATGCACATGTGTATATGTACACTAAGTGTCTATTGGAATCCTATATATGTATTTGCATATATAAAAATATAGGCACACATTCACCTATAAAATTTAGTAATGACCCATTTTTGCCTTCAATATGTGAATGTAGGTATTAAATCCTCCATTTCTCTGTCTTGCTTTTATCTAAATCTTTGAATTCATATGAAACACAGAGACAATGAAATGAAATTGTGTGACTAGAAATCACCAAAAATTTCAGAAATTCAAGGAACTTAAGAGAATTGGCTAAATATTTATAGACTGTGACCTCAAAAACTGTAGCCAACAGATTTTTCAACCTGAATTTTTCCCCCACGGTGTTCCTTTCTTTCTCTAGACACATCACTATTCAAAGTTTAGTTTGAAAACAGTTTTTTCTCCTAACCCTTTTAAAAGCTTTCTACTCTAATTTTCTAGAAATAAAGTAGAAATAAAAGCAAAGATAAATTATATTTTCAATGAATTCTCTTCCAGTCATTCATTTTCTCATTTTTCCCTTGACATACGTCTTTATATTTGTATATGTGTGTATACATGTGTATGTGTGTGTGTGTGTGAGAGAGAGAGAGAAACAGAAACAGAAGCAGAAAGACAGAAACAGAGAGAGAGACAGAGACAGATAGACAGATAGACAAACAGAGAAGCTAAATGGTACAGTGGATAGTGTGCTAAACCTGGAGTCAGGAAAACTCATCTTCCTGACTTCAAATTTGGTGCCTGATACTTACTAGCAACATGATCCTGGACAAATCACTTAACTTACTTTCCTCAGTGTCTTCATCTATAGAATGAGCTGGAGAAGGAAATGGAAAATGCTAACAACTGTACTATCTTTGCCAAGAAAAACCAAATGGGGTTATGAACAGGAACATTACTGAAAAAATGACTTATAACGACAAATAGAGAGATAGATGGATGCAGGGATGGATGGATGGATGGATGGATGGATGGATGTATGGATGGATGGAAGAATGGATGTCTATTACAGTACTAGTAGCACACATATCAAAATGTTAATGATCATAAATGATGTGTGGTTTCTATAACATGTCTGATTCTAAAATAAAATTCAATAGGGATAAATCCAGACATTTAATAGCTCTCAAAAATGTGTCATCAAATACAAGATAAAACAAGAAGAGCTAGGCAGAATTTGGAAACTGTTTGAAGGTTTTGTTGAGCTTTAAGTGCGATATGAGTCAGAAAAATGATGAGTCAATGACAATGGGTAACCCACTTTGGAGCAACACTAATAGAGTACTAGTTTAGAGGAATTAGGTAATACTTGTCCCATTGCACTCTGCCTTTGTTAGCCCTCATGTGGAATATTGTGTTCAGTACTGTTTTTCACAATTTAAAGAAACTATTAATAAGTCCGAGACCCTCATGAAAAGGGAACCATGATGGGGAAAGGTTGCGGAAATTGAATCACCAGGATATTTACTGGAGTGCTTTCTCTGTCAAAAGAAGAGCAACTAATAATTTCCTGGCTTGAATTAAAAGTGGAGTTTCAAATGAGTAGAGTTGCTATTATGGATTTGGTTCTCTATGACAGAGAGGAACTGACTGCTGAGGTAGAAATAAAGGTTATCAAAGTGACCCATCTTTGAATTTGTACTGGATTAATAAAGGACAGCTGAGCAAACTCTGAAGTGCATCCTCTACTTTGTGGTAATCAGATTTGGAGTTCAGCCTATAATTAAAGATATATACATTTATACACACAAATCAAAGGACTTTGGGACAATTTCTAATAACAGATATTTAGTTGCTTTTAAGACATGTCTGATGCTTTGTGACCTTTTTTTCTTGATGAAGATATTGGAGTGGTTTGTCATTTGCTTTCTAGCTCATTTTACAGATAAAGAAACTGAGGCAAATAGGTTTAAGTGACTTGCCCAGGATCACACAACATAGTAAGAATCTGAGGCAAGATCTGAATTCAGGAAGACAATTATTCCTGACTCCATGCCCAATATTCTATCAACTGTAATAATAAAAAAATGTTTACTCCTTTTCCTTTACATATAAATGAGAATATTTTTTGAACTAGAAAGAAGACAGTAAGACTGGGATAATAGCTTGACAGCAAGAGAACACGATGAGCAGTTAAATGGCATGATAGACAGAGTACAAAGTCAAATCAGAAAGACCAATCTTCCTGAGATCAAATCTCACCTCAGACATTTTCAAGCTGTGTGATTCTGGGCAAGTTTCTTAACCTTGTTTGCCTCTGTTTCCTCCTCTGTTAAATGAGATGGAGAAGGAAACAGAAAACCACTCCAGTATCTTTTCCAAGAAAATCTTAGATGGCATCACAAAGTGTTAAAGACAACTGAAATGACCGAATAATAACAACAAAAGGGAATATTGAACTGACATTAATCAATTCAAGTTATTTGGTCCAGATGAAAAACATTGAGAATCCAGGAGCAAAAAACTACAGATGGGGTTTTCTAATAGTTTTTAATCAATAAATCAATCATTAAGTATCTACTAATTATCTAATATATGGTAATCACAATGCAAATTATTTGTACAAAGAAAAAATGAAATAGTTCCTAACATCCAGAACCTTGTATTGTTTAATAGTTGGAGGAAATAATAATATCAACATGAACATATGTTAGAATGTAAAGAATACATACATAATAATTACTAGATAGTTTAAAGAGGATGAAAGCAGAAGCTGAGAAAGGATAAATGGAGAAAGTGGTTTATGAGCTAAGGTCTTCAAAAGGCCAGAGATTCCAAAAGGTACAGTGAAAATGGAAAGCTCCTCAAGCATTAAATCAATGATACTAGAAAAGTAATGGAGATTAGGAAAGGTAAAGATACATTGGGGAGGAAAAATTTTCTCCTTTTAATTTTGCTATTGTTGTTTGTGTTGTAGTTTTTTCATCAAATCTTTCAAATGTAGGTCAAGTACCCTTGACTGAAAAAAAGAAATTGGGAAAAGGAAGAGAATGTTATAATGAAGGGAAATATTTTGAGCATTTAATTGATTATAAAAGGCTAGAACAAATATATCAAAAAAGAGTTCATGGCAAATTGAGCTTATTTCCCGTTTTCATTAGTTGACTAGATGAGGATGTATCTGAGCTTTAGCAAAATATTTGATCAAAAATAACAATTATGTTATTCTAATTGTAGTAACATAAAGAGGTATCCTAGATGAGAATATACTTACATTTAGGTTTTAATTTAAATAAAATAACAATTTAAAAAAATTATTATTTTATAATTTGCTTCCTTTTTGACATTTACTTCCACAAGATTTTGTGTTACAAATTTTCTTCCCATCTCTTCCCTATACCCCAGGCCATTATAAAAAGCCTACTGTTCACCCCTTCCTCCAATCTCTTCTCTCTTATGTCCTCCCTGACCCTCCCCTTGTTGTCTTGTAGGGAGAGATGTATTTCTATACCCCATTGACTTCATATCTTATTTCTCAGTTGCTTATAAAAAAGCAATTTTTAATATTTGTTTTTAAAACTTTGATTTTTAGATCCTTTCCCTTCTTCCCTCCTCACCCACCCCAACTGGCAGGAGAAGCAATTCAATATAAGTTGTACATGTCAATGTATGCAAAACATTTCCATAGTAGTTATACTGTGAAAGACTAACTATAGTACCCTCTATCCTTTCAAACCCTCCATTTATTCAACTTCTCATTTGACCCTGACCCTTTTCAAAAGTGTTTGCTACTAACTACTGTCACTCCCCAATTTGCCCTCCCTTCAAATATCCCCCCTCTTATCTATTGTCCCCCTACTTTCCTCTATAGTAAAACATCTAATTGAGTGTGTGCTATTCCCTACTTAAGCCAAATCCAATGAGAGCAATGTTGACCCTTTTAACTTTCTGCTCTTCCCCCTCCATTTTAAGTTTTCTCTTACCTCATTTATGTGAGATAATTTACCCTATTCTGTCTTTCCCTTTCTTCTTCTTCCCAATATATTGCTCTCTCTTATCTCTTAATTTTATTTTTTAGTTATCATCCCTTCAAGTTCAACTCATCCTGTCCTCTTTGTCTATGTATACATACACACACACACCTGTATGTGTGTGAATATATATATATATATATGCATATATACATATGTCATAATATATATTAAGACTCATATATCCTCCTATACATACATATATGTGTGTATACAAATGCTTACATACATATACACATACATGTATATGTATGTGTGTATGTATGTATGTATGTATGTATCAATCTATCTATCTATCTATCTATCTATCTATATATCTATCTATATATCTATATATCTATATATCTATTCCCTTCCACTATCCTCATACTGAGGAAAGTCTCATGAGTTACAATTATTGTTTTTTTTTTCCCAAGTAGGAATGTAAATATTTCAACTTCAGTAATTTCCTTATGATTTCTTTTTCCTGTATACTTTTTTATGCTTCTTTTGCTTCCTGTATTTGAAAGTCAATTTTTCTGCTGAACTCTGGTCTGTACATGAAGAAAGCTTGGAAGTCCTCTATGACATTGATTGTCCATATTTTCCCCTGTAGCATTATACTCATTTTTGTTATGTAGGAGATTCTTGGTTTTAATCTTAGCTCCTGGCGGAGCCAAGATGGAAGTGTAGAAGCAGCAAAGCACCACAGCTCCCACACAACCACCCTAAAAACTCATAAACCAGGACTCTAAACAGATTTTTGAGCTCCAAAACTCTCCAAAAATACAGAAAACACATCTGTTGCTGCAGGCAGCTCAACAGGTGGGGCTCTTCACAGCAGTCTGGGAGCTGTGGATGCCCGGCCAGGCCTCAGGGCATCGGGTGGAGCTGAGTCTGTAGGAGAGCAGATCTGCTGCCCTGGAGACACAATTACGACATTTTTCAGGCCAGAAGGAAAAAAGGCTAAGAGAAAGGTCAGTGGATTTTGCTAAATATGGGGAAGAAGAGCAGTCCTGCCAAACTGCTTCCATGTCAAGGAACAAGCAGGAGGTGGCTGTGGCAGCAGGAATGGCTGAGAGTGCGGCCTCCATTAGGCTGCTTCAGAGCCCCTGGCCTGCAGATAGCAGAGGGGCTGAGGTGATCGATCAGGGCCAAGGGCTCTTGCATTGAGTGGCCTGGATCTGGATCATGGTCTTAAGTGGTGGTCCTGGGGTGCGCTTTCAGTGAGCCAAAGCTGGGGGGGGGCTGCAGCACCCCACAAATAGCTCCATCAACTGTGAAGTCCCCAGCGATTTGGGACAGAGCTTTCCTCCTCCAGGAAGCAGTGTTCCATAGAACAAAAATACTAAGCGATTAATAGACTGGCCAACATGAGGAAAAGGAAGCAAAGTAAGAACAGCAATAAAACTCTAGGATCCTTTTTTTGGGGACAAAAAGGATCAAAGCATGGAGCAGGAAGAAGACAACACAGTCATAACTCGCATACCAAATGCTTCCAAGAAACTGGAAGAATGCCAACTAGTTATGGACCAACTTAGAAAGGACTTTGAAAACCAAATAAGAGAAGTGGAGAAAAAATTGGAAAGAGAAATGAGAATGAAGTGATAAAGTCATGAAAAGAGAGTAACCAACCTGACTGAAGAAAACAATACCTTAAAGAGCAAATTAACTCACATGACAAAGGAGGCCCAGAAAGCCAATGAAGAGAAGAATGCCTGAAAAAGTCAAATTTGCTAGATGGAGAAAGAGTCTCAAAAGCATTCTGAAGAGAATAAGTCCTTCAGAATTAGAGTGGAGCAAGTGGAAGCTAATGACTTTATGAGAAACCAAGATACTATTAAACTGTTAAAAAAAATGAAAAAATAGAAAGCAATGTGAA
>CM053594.1:161338836-161367445 GCA_028646575.1 Pseudocheirus occidentalis | reverse complement strand
AGTGATGTTTGTTGTCACACATATAATGTGTCTATGACTGTGTATAAATTTTTCCTGGTTCTGCTCTTCTCACTTAGCATCAATTTCTATAAGCCTCTCCAGGTAATTATGAAGTCCATCTCCTTCCCATTTCTTATAGTACAATAGTATTCCATTACACTCACATACCACAACTTCTTCAGCCATTCCCTAATTGATGGGCATCCCTTAAATTTCCAGTTTTTTGCCACCACAAATAGAGCTGCAATAAATACTTTTGTTCACATGGGTCCTTTTCCCACTTCTATGATTTCTGTGGGATACAACCCCAAAAGTGGTTTTACTGGGTCAAAGTGTATGCAATTATTTATACCCCTTTGGACATAGTTCCAAATTGCTCTCCAGAATGCTTGTATCAGTTCACAGCTCCACCAACAACGCATTAGATTTCCAATTTTTCCACATCCTCTCCAGCACTTGTCATTTTCCTCTTTTGTCATCTTAGCCAATCTGACTGGTGAGATGTGGTACCTCAAAGTTGTTTTGATTTGAATTTCTCAAGTCAACAGTGATTTAGAGCATTTTCCATATACTTACAGATATTTTTAATTTCTGCCTCTGAAAATTGCCTGTTCATATCCTTTGACCATTTATCAATTGGGGAATGACTTGTATTCATATAAATTTTACTTAATTCCCTGTATATTTTAGAAATGAGGCCTTTATCAGAGACACTGGTTGTGAATATTCCTTCCCAGTTTCCAATTTCCCTCTTAATCTTCATTACATTGGCTTTTTTTTTGTACAGAAACTTTTCAAATTTATGTAATCATGATTATCCATTTTACGTTTTATAATGCTCTCCAACTCTTCTTTCTTCATAAAGTCTTGCTTTCTTCATAATTCTTAAAGGTCCCCAAATTCAGAAATACACCCTATTGACTGGTTCTGAGAAAGTTCAAGAAAGGTTCTAATTAGAACCTTAGAATTGAAGTTCTTGCCTCACATTTCTAAGGCTCAATGTGAACTTCAATGTAAAAGTCCAATTAGTGAGAGATTTAACAAGTTTATTTTTATGTATATATGTATGTATGTTGCATATATGTATGTTCTTAGATAACTTCTATTCCATTTCTTTAAAGGTGTTTGAGAAACACAACAGACATTGCCTAGCTACATCAGGATTAAAATATATTCCCAAACTCCAATATTTTCATTGAAATGAAAGACGCCAATAAAAATTCTGTAATATCTCCTTTTTGCATTTGTGCCACTGTTGAAATTCTATTATTTATATATTTCTTTACTTATTCATCTCTTTGAAATTTCCATTTGTCTCTTAAAAGTTTCTAACACTATTCAGCAAAAAACAAAAACAAAACACTGAATTTAAAACTAAATCCCCCATCCGTATATGAAATTGGATATTTGGCCTAAAAAAATGTGCTGTGAGCAGAAGGAAGTAGGTTGCCCTAAAAGATTTTATTTCTTAAAAGTTTTCTCATTTTTCCCCCATCAATACTGACTATGATTTCTGGAAATCTTTCTTTCTTCTTTGCCTTTAAACATGCTGAGAAAAAACAGAAGAAAAATATCTCAGTTTCTAACTCAGAGTGAAAGTTTTGAAGGAGTTTGAATACCATTTTTAATATAACAAGTCTATTATGCTTCTGAGTTCCTCAGGGTTTACTTTACTTAACATTTCTGTTAGTGCACTTATAATTTTAATGTGGAAATTAAAAAAATGTATATGTGATTAATCACAACAAAGGTCAAGAACAAAATGCCATAGCTGACATTCAAACATTTCTCCGTATTGAATTGCCTTCCTTGCACTTAAGAAAAAAAAATCACTTTTAAAGCTGCTGGTGCTGTTCTCATTAATCCTTTTATACCAGGAATTCAGGTTTCCTGAGACACTGAATATATCACTTGGTGTTCAAGGAGTAAATCTACCTAAAACTAAGGAATTAAGTCATTCAGGCAATGATCATATTTTAAAATTATGTTCCTAATCATTTATTCCACTTTGAGTTTTCCTACTCTTTTGTGTCATGAATTATAAAACAGCAGCACTTTATTTTGAGGTCACGCTAGTCAAGGCTAGCAGAGGAGTAGAGGCTTCCAGCAGAGATGATAGGTCAGTCAGACACCTCTCCTCACAGCATGGGGCTTTTCCCGAGACAAAGGTAGAATGGATCAGAATTGGAAATTTGCCAACACACTAATGGTTTTTACTTTAGTGACAGGATTTTATTATTGGTTTTTTTCCCTTTATTTTTTTAATTCTGTTATATTTTGAGTGAGATAATTTAAATCTCCTTTTTAGGACAGGGAACTGCTTAAGTGTGTAAACTAAAAGTAAGGCTCTCAAATGAGCTTTTTGTATGTTGCACCAGATTTTGTAGATCACATTTTGTAGAAATTAAGTTATACTATCATTAATGAAGGGTATGCACACATACAGATGTGAACATTTCTTAGGATGGATTCTTATGTAAGAATTTTGGAAACCCATTTATGTGAAATTAGTCAATCTGAAAGTGTCTTATCTATTTTCTTCTGAAGGTATTCAAATTCAATGCTATTCCTTTTCATCATGGAATAGTAACTCTAAAGATAATTTTAGGAATTTGGTTTAACTTTCTTTAATAAAGTGTCAGTATTGATTTACAGTACATAAAGGTGATAACATTTTTTATTTACTTTTGTTGCTTGCTCCTTGAAGTTTTCCACGATTTTTTCCTTTTACTTTTCTTGCTCTTGGTCCCAAGTTTCTTTAGGACACAGTGAAATGTATTTTTAAACACCAATGTTTTTTCCCCATGACATGAGTATTGACAATGGAGAGATATATAATGGATTCCTATCAAAGATGTTCTATGTAATAAGAATTGGAATAAAAACAACAAAAGGGTGATCAATAAAGTATTTGGACTTGTCATGTATCTACGGCAATGGATAATAGAAAGATACCCCAAATGTTGTAAGGACCAATACCCAGGAAATGTTGAAAACTCAACAAGGAATATTTCATTTGTCACATTTATGGGAGAACATAAATTTCACATGATGAGAAGCAATAACCTGTGATCTATTCTACATAAGAAAAATTCCCTCATCAATTAGTTCATATCTAAATCAAAGTTGATGTATCAAAGCTAGTATTGCTTTATTTCTTCACATGTGCATTTTAATATCAAATAGTTTAAAATATTGTAAAATTTATACTAAACATTGAAATTTCTAAATATAATTATAAATTATATTTGAAAATTTTCTATTTTAAATATTACTATTTTTTCATGTAATAGGATATGATGTTCATTAGAATACTGTAACAATAATGCAATACTCACAACACCCATGGTTGTTATGAATATTCTGGTATAGTTGTGAATTGCAAAATGTAGCAGCCTCTCCACAAGCAGGGTAGAAGCAAAGTCTTTATTCAAATAACAGAAAATCAAGTCCCGGGACCAGAAAGCCAAAATCATTATAGTACCCTTGAAGTTGGTACACATGGTTAATGTAGTGAACACCCATGTTCCCAAGCCTTCACAAAAACCAAGCTCTCTCAAACAGGGATTCTCTTATCTCACTCATGGTTGCTCCTCATCCTGGTTCTTGGAAATTCTCAGCAGAAATTACCAAAGAGGGGCGGCTAGGTGGTGCAGTGAATAGAGCACTGGCCCTGGAGTCAGGAGTACCTGAGTTCAAATCCGGCCTCAGACACTTAACACAAAAAACTAGTCGTGTGACCTTGGGCAAGTCACTTAACCCCAAATGCCCTCCAAAAAGCAAAAAAAAAAAAAAAAATTACCAAAGAAAAGGTCTCAGCAGAAGAAAGTTCTCAGAAGAAGATCCAACCTCCAGATGCCTACCCCAGGAAATTCTGCCATTCCCAGCTGGGGCTTTCCTTATATATGCCTTAGCTCCTCCCTGTTTTGCCTATTCCTGTTACATCATCAACTTTCTCCCAAGGTATTAACTACTTCTGTGCTAAGTAGCTTAAATAAGATGTTAACTTGAAACAAGGAGCTAAGTAGCTGTTTACTTGCCAATACAAAGTGACATGGAAGATCTTCAAATTCCATTAACATTACATTCAGCCCTAAGATTTTTCATGTCACTCACAAGGCAAAAATACATTAACAATACATTTCATTACATGGGCTAATGGGAATTTTAGGGATAATTAGTGTCAACAGAATTTTACAACAGTATAACAAGGATGGCACACAGAAAACAGTATTTCAGGATGGCACTTGAGCACAAGCTCCCCATTATTCCCACTCCAACAAATGGGATCCCAAAATCTTGGTAAAAGGGTCAAAGGTCTCTTCTTCCATGGCTACTTGCTGCTGAAATTGGACATAGAGCTGTCCCTCTCCCGAAAGGTCCCATTTGAGAGATTAGTTCCTTAGCTACCATTTGGAATGTACTTGATGCCAAGTCCAGGGGTGATGCATCATAGTTGTGGATAGATATCTAGCTTAACTTATCAGGCATTCATAAGTGGAGGGCATCAAGCCTGAAGGAAACAAATCTGACAAACAAGGTGAACAGACAAAAAGACAAGAAGAAACAAGGAGACAATAACCTCAGTACTCTAATTCTCCAAACCCAAATTTTGTGTAGAATATGGTGGTTTTTATTGATAGAGGAAATTTCTCTACCTGGGAATTTCCAGTATTAATAAAATTGTAGATGTTTTATATTCCAACAAATATTTATGCCTTTCTGCATTATATATATATTTATGTGTTATGTCATATCCATATAACATGGATATGCATATATAAGCCTGTACATACATATGTATATGTGTGTATATATGTGTATGTGTTTACACACACATACATATACAAGTACATATTTACCCTCTTAGTGGAAAAATAGGGGGAATTCTTTAAAAATTAAATATTTAATAAAATGGGTGAATCAGCAGAGGTGGCCAGTTTAGGGCATGTCTTAAATGAAATATTCATTTATTTTAACATTTGCCTCAAATATTACTTGCAAAAGGTGCATTTTGTGTTTGCACAATAGGTTAATTAATTTATTCATTTGTTCAGCAAATATGTATTCAATATCAATTACTAGTTGCAGTCCTAGGTTTAAGACATGAAAAAGGGAGGAGTAAAACACAGTATTTACTCTAAGCAATGTTAGATCTAGTAGAGGTGATAAATTAAGTGCACAAATTGCTACAGGGCAAAATAGGATATAAGATGAAAAAAAATCACTATGTGCATTCAGAAGGAAATTAGGGCATATTGTATGAAGGATGCTGCCTTTGAAATTGGTTTTATAAGATTGATAGGACTGTGACATATGGAAAACCAGGGGCACTCTGAAACCATGGAGTAACATGATTTAAATCAAAGAGCCAAAAGTTCAGATACTGATGACAATTTCTGGCCTTAAAATATGTTAGGATCTTAATATGAGATAATGCATGAAGTTAACTGCTAGGATTAACGAGTGCATGGCTTTGAATACTTTGTTGCTGCTGCTGTTGTTAATCAGTTATGATACTATTACAACTCTGATTATAAAGATTCAATATAATTTTTCCTGATATACATTGTGCACTATTGAACTAGCATGAGAATTTTCCCATCAAAATTACAAATAACAACCATAACTAGTTAAATGTATACAACTTTTAGAATTAATTTTCCATAATTGATAATTTGATATTAATTTAATAAACTCTGTGCAGAGTTTATAAATAAATGAATAAAAATGTGTAAGTAGCATACTTTCTAAACTCATTTTTTCAACATCTACTCCCACTGTCACTTGGAGTTGAGAGGCAGCCTGAATAAATCTCTCCCTTCAGGGTTTAATAGTGAACCCTAAAATCTTGTAGAGGTCTAAATACAACAACTCATACTTCAATGTGCCAAAGAGTTAGAGAGCATTACAAAATGCAAAAATGGAAAATTTTGATGACATTAAGTTGAAAAAATTTGCCCCTTACCTCACATACCAATTAGCCAGGTGATATCAATTTGCTTTTATAAAAGAAAATTAGTTGAGGATATATAGCAAAGATGAAGCTTACGAAATACCCAGCCCCACCACAAAAGGAGGCTATTTCCCTTCTCTAGATTCTCATTCCCTTGAAGAGTGAACTGAAACTTAATGCACAAATACAAGGCACAAATTTCAGTGGCCATATGGTATCAGGGTCATAACCCATTGCTTCTGACACTGGGAATTGTTTTCCTCTTTCTTTTTGATAATTCTCATTTTGTTCACTTTTGTGTGTTGTGCCTGAGTGTTTCCCTTGCTCATTTGGACTGACTCTTTCACAGATAGGGTGCTTTGAGTGATGGGTCAATACACGGCTTCATTGGGATCAGTAGGTATCCTGGCCGCTATGCTGGTACCTCATGAGACTAGCTATCACCATTACTGACTCCAACGGTCTCTTCCTCAAATAAACTTGTAAAAAGGATTTCTGATGGCTTTTATGGCCTTTCAAAGCTTACAAGTTTATAATCTGATTATTACAATTCTCTTTGGATTCTCTTCGATCTTAGATACAAAAGATTAAATGCAAAAAGAGGAGGGAAAACAAAACAGAGCTGTCATGTGAGCACAGATACGTGACAGCCTTTTGATGGGGTGAATAAAAAAATCATTTAAAGTAATAATTTGCAACTACTCCTGCTGCACTTAGCAGTTATTGCAGTTTCATTCTCAAGAATGCCACAAAAGAAAACTGCTCATGATTAACTATTTGAAATTTCTTTTATGCACACTCAGTCTCTCCTACATCATCAGTTGCTCCAGTGCTTTAACTGACTGGTAGATACTTGTTTCACAGTTCAATTGACCCAGTCACCTACAGGCAGAAGTTTCCTAATCCTCCATGCATAGCATCGAAATCAATCAGAGAATACTGAAAGATGGAAAGGATCCCATCATTATTCATTAAAGGAAGCAATCTTTCCTGTAAGCTTCCATGTACTATATAGGAATGATATAACAAAGAGGAAGGGGAACTAAGAGTATTAGGTTTGTGATTTTAAAAAGCAGGTGCCTATTAAATGCTTGTTGATTGCTTTTGCTGATCCTCTTTGAGGACTAAGGTCAAATAACAATAAAACTTAATATTGTGAAACATATGATGTAAAATAATTCATGTGCTTCTTCATATTTTTGCATCTTAGATGTTGAGTTCAGTTTATACATACTTCATTTTTGGGAACAATGACTTCCTCTACCTCCATTTGCGATTCTGGGACTTACAATGAGATTGTTTTGTGTTTTGTCATGTTCCCAGTTAATGAGGATAAAATAAGTTCATATTATGTAATTTGGAAACATTCATATAAGCATAAATTTTTATGAAAAGAGATATGTCATCATTTTTATTATTATTTTAAAGGGAAAATTCTTGATGGATAAGTACAATGAATAGACAATATATGCGTGAGTTGGGCAGCATAGCAAAGATCCTTACAGTTCTCCTACAGATATGATATTGAGATTATGTGCTGAATTGGAGAGATATATGATATAATCAAAGAAAGAGAAATATGTGTTAGTTTAATTCTATTTTCTCATTTAAATTTATTGTGAATCAAATTGGAAGAGACTGTAGGGTCTAAAAGTAAGTCTTTCTATACAAACCATCCATTCATTTGAAAAAAAATCGTTCAGTATCTGATATTAATTTACGAAAAGTACATACTTATTCTCAGATATAGTTACATAATTATAATCATGTGGGACAGAGCTTGATCATTTGGAGAAAAACACATGTCTGTATCCTTTCTCCAAAAATCTCATTCTTTTCAGGTGCTCAGAGTGGCATAGTAGGAGAATCTAACCCCATGTGTATTCTGTCAAGAAATCCCTGTTACACTAGGCAGAATTTTGATTATCTTTCTTCTTTGATCAACTCTAGGGTAGAAGAAAATCACAAGATGAGCTGAGGGAACTGGTGAGAATGCAGTCTACCCAAAAGTATTTTTCACTGATGCGGCACTATGGAAATTATGTTTGTATAACTGAAGGTTGGATGCTTCTACAGGGGTTAGAGGTGTATCTAAATGATATATCATAAATATCAAAAATATTTGGTTTTTATGTGAATTCAGAACCCCCCTTGAAGAATTATGCAATTTCTTCCACATCATTTTTGCCTTAGGGAATTTAAAAGTTTTTTTTCTGTTATGGAATATAAACTAGATCAACATTAATTTGTCATAAGATTCATGAACTTCCAGACATAGCTCAATTTCTCTAGATACACTGTACAATAACAAGGATTTTCTATTAAGGAAATTCATATCTCCAACTCAAACATTTGGCTTTCTCATTATAAATGGAGATATTGGTGAAGGAAAAAAAGTTTCTATATTTACCATAACTAAAACCATATACCAGAAATGCCATACTTTGGATGTTGAGGAGGCAGTGTTTTATCTTAATAAGAATTCTGAACCTATTTGTGGTAAGATTTTGATCTGAATCACAGCTCAGCAACTGGATGCCTTGTGTAACTTTGAGCAAGTCACTTTATCTTGAATTCATCCTCCTCATCTATATAATTTAGATGTTGGATTAGATGTCAATGTGATATTCACAGCACCCACAGTGGCTATGAACATGTTGGTGTCATTGTAAATCACAAAATGTAATAGACTCTCCACATGGAAGACAGTATCAAAACAGTTATTCAAACACCAGAAAGCCAAATCCCAAAACCAGATAGCTAAATCCATCATAGCAACCAAGATGATGGCACACATAACCCATGTAGTAAACACGAATATTCCCAAGGCTTCCCTCCATCAAGCTTTCAAAACAAAAGATATACCCTCAAGCAAAAATGTGCCTCTCTCACTCATGCTACCAGCTCTGCCTCCAAGTTGCTTGATCATGGGTGTTCTGGCTCTCTCTCCTGCTCCTTGCTGCTCCAGCCTTTCTGTTCCACCCTTTCAGCAAGATCCTCCACTCATGGGCTCCCTGGGATTACATTTGTTCTATCAAGGGGCAGGGAAGGTCTCTAAATTACCATTACCATTACATTTTTCCCCAAGATCATTCATGTCCCTTACTCAGGTCAATGGGAGTTTAGTGGTAACTGGCGTCAACAGAGCTTTACAGCAATATGAAAGGGACAGCATATAATAAACACACAAAACAATATTTTAGGGTGGGGCTTGAGCACAAGCTCCATATCATTCCCCCTAGAACAAATGGAACCCCAAAATATAGGGGTAATGAGTGAAGGTCTCTTCTTCTATAGCTTCTTGCTGATGAAGTTAGATGTTGGGCCATCCCTGTCTAAAGGGGTTCCATTTGAGAGGTCAGTTCTTTAGCCAACATTCAGAGTGAGACTGATGCCAGGTCCAGGTGTGACACACCACAGTTGTGGACAGGGGATGATATCCAGCCTAAGCAATCAGGCTTCTACAGGTGGAGGGCACCAAGCCTGAAGAAGAAAAAAAAATCTAGCAAACAAGGTGAACAGAGAGAACATCAAAAAGAAAGAAGGAAGTAACTAGAAACAGGGTAGACATATAGTCAGCCTAGCTTCTGGAGTCCATAAACCCACTATTATAAACCCACTAATGGTAGAATATATGAGATAAGGGTATAATTTGGTAATAATCTTCTCCTGAATAAACAATAGTTGCAGTGGTTCATCTATTTTTCCTTTATAGGGTCTGTAATCTTGTCTGTGTATTTCCTTAATTTGGGATGGAGTTTGGCCTATTTTCTATTCTCCCTAAAGGTAGGGAAAATTTGTTTTCAATGATTCAGGAGTATCTGTAAGGGTGGTTCCTACTTCCCTATTCAGTCTAATATCAAGTACCTTTTCTTGGTGCATTTTATGCAGCTCTTCAGATGGAATATCATCTATATTTCTAAAATCTACCCCTGCTCTCAATAGAGTTGTACATAATTCTCTTCTTGTCAATTTATTCTGATTTGAATCCTCTGGCTATTACTCTTCTCTCTTGAGGAAATTTATTTTTCCCCATCCCCCTAAATCACTTAATTGTGAAATCTTATCCAGCACTTCTGAAAGAGGGTGCCTCATTTCACCAATTAGTTGTCAGAATTAGGTGCTTATAAAAAGGAGGAACCAACTTAACTATGATATTGCTATGAAGAACTGCTAAGGGGATATTGCGATATGCATTTGAATCTCCAGCCATGATGGCAAGTTTTCATTTCCTCCCCCTTTATCTTTCTCATACAGTCACTAAGTGAGTACAGGGGTCTATCTCCACCAGGCCACATAGTGAGTAGAATATTGCTTACTGCATCCCTATTTCGCTAAATCAAACAGATTTCCTCCTTGTATACAGTAGGCCCTAAAAGCTTGGTATACAAAAAGATTCTGACTAATGCCTATGAATCTGAGGCAATACACACTATCTAGTGATACTCCTCCTGCACCTTCATCACTAATTCCTACCATCCAAGACACTAAAGACTCTCCCATTCCGTGGGTAATTCAACTTAGTATGTCAGTAACCTCTTGCAGAGTGAAATCCTCAATTATCTCCCAGAATTCTGTTTGGCCCTGGTGGTTCCCTTTATTTCTTCTTAGTATGTGATGAACTTCTGCATTAGAAGATTCCTCATCTAACTTTGTTCCGTTCTTCTTGCACGTATTCTCTTATTAGTTGTCAGGGTAACTATGTTCAGCATGTACAAAAGATGGAAGCCCATTTGTTCTGTTAGTTTTTTTTGTTTGTTTCTTTTTAGCTAAATGAATAGTAGCTTCTTCTTCTTGTTCTTCTACTACCTGAGACCCTACAGTTTGCACAGGAGGAGCCTGAATTCTGAATTCAGGAGATACTGAATTCTGTGGAACATAAAAATTCTCATGCAAACCAACCATCTCCCTTTCCATCTGGGCTTTTTCCTTCCTTAGTTTATCTCTACTTTTACATAGAAGATGATAATTTGTTAGCAAGGCCCATCCTCTCCTACACAGCCCTGCCAGTTCTTTCCCTAGTTCTATTGGTTTTCTTTGTAAATATCTTTCCGAATTTAGGGTTCTCCCTTCTGTAGCTTCTGTTCCCAGCTTTCACTGAGCCCTGTGTTTTTATCCCATTCTCTTTCTAGGGAGGCATAAGCCAAATCCTGCTAACCTGGGATAGCTATTTCTCCTTCTAAAGCCCTCCTGCCTCCAAATAGAGGTCTGATATTTTGTGATCCCATCCTCATCACCAAATATAACACTAGCCCAATATTCACAGTGCCCATAGCAGCTATATATATATGCTGGTGTAGTTGTGAATCACAAAATATAACAGGCTTTCCACATGGAGGACAGAACTAAAACATTTACTGAAATACTAGAAAACTGAATCCCAAACTCAGAAAGCCAAATTCATCATAGTGAACACAAAGTTGGTAAATGTAACCAATGTAGCATGCACTAACATTCCCAAGCCTTCCCAAACCTTCTCTCCATCATGGCTTCAAGACAAAACAGGCTCCCTTAAGCAAGTATGCTTCTTCTCACTCATGCTAGCTGTTCAGGCTCCAAACTGCTTGCTCCAATCAGTTCTGGCTGTCTCTCAGCTTGTGCTCAGCTTTTTATTCTGGTCAGTAGCTTCTCTTTGTTCTTCCCCTTCCTGTTGCATCAGCAAGTTCTTTCCAGTATGGGATTCACAATTTCAGTTTCTTAACAAGGCTGGGTAAAATTAAGGGAAAGGCTTGGCTGAAACAAGATGCTAAGTACATGTTTCCTTCGCATTACAATGGTCAGGGAAGATCTTCAAATTCCCACTACCATTACAACATTCTTGATGAAAAGACCAGAGCTGAACAGAAAATTTGGCTTTCAAATACAAGATTCAAGAGAAGTATAAAATTATGAGCAGAAAGTGAAGTCATCAGTTACTTAATAAGGTTAAACTGTTTACAATTCTAAATGGGAAGATGATATTTGCAAATCATCAGATCTTTCTCATTTTTAGGGTAGTTACAAGGAGCATATATAGATAGAGAGTACATATGAAAGAATGAAATCAAAACTGTACAATTAAGGCATGACAGAAAAATATAGTTGGGGAAGGAGAAAGGAAGAGTTAGAATGGGGTCAATTATTTCACATAAAAGAGCCAAGAAAAAGCTTTTACATTGGAGAGGGAAAGGGAGGATGTAATGTAGAATGAGTGAACCCTGCTTTGATCAGAATTGGCTCAAGGAAGGAATAACCCATACTCAATAGGGAATTGAAATCAATCTAACACAACAGGCAAGTAGGAGAAGGGGATAAAAGAGGAGAGCAATAGAAAGGAGGAAAGACTGATGGAGGGAGTAGTGAGAAGCAAAACACTTTTGAGGGACAAGGTGAAATGAGTAGAAGAGATTAATTGTGTGGTATGATAGAGGGAAATACACTTAACAATAGGAAATGAAAAAAAATTGAAGCAAATTTTTCTAATAAAGGTCTCATTTCTCAAACATATAGATAATAGGGCCAAATCTATAAAAAATAAGAGCCATTCCCAGTTGATAAACAATCAAAGATGTGATCAGTTTTCAGATGAAATTGTCAAATATATTTATAACCACATTAAAAATTATTCTAACTCACTATTGGCTGGAGAAATGAAAATTAAAACAATTTTAAGGTACTATCTATCAGATTGGGTAATAAGACAAAAGTTGGAGGGAATGTGGGAAAAAAGATGAGACATTAATGAACTGGATTTTTTTTTACATTAATGCATTGTTATTGGAGTTGTGAACTGATTTAACCATTTTGGAGAGTAATTTAGAACTATTCCAAAAGTGTTATAAAACCATTCATACCCTATGACCTATCAATACCACCACCAAGTTAACATCTCAAAAGAAATAGAAAACAAAAATATAAAAGGATTTATATGTATAAAAACATTTATATCAGCTCTTTTTTTAGTGGTAAAGAATTAGAAGTTGAGAGAAGTCCACAACTGAACAAGGTGTGGTATGTGCATAAGATGGAATAGTATTGTACTATATAAAATGATGAGCAAGATACTCCCAGAAAAAATCTGGAAAGTCTTATATGAATTGATGCAAATTAAAATGTACTGTGAACAAAGCAACAGCGATATTGTAAGATGATCAGCTGTGAAAGATTTAGCTACTCCCACCAATACAACAATACGACAACTCTGAAGCATTTGGAATGAAAAAATGCTATCCATCCCCAGAGAAAGAACTGAAGGTGTCAGAATACAGACTGAAGGACACTTTTTAAACTTTATTTTTTAGGGTTTTTTCTGTCTGTTTTATTTAACATTATGAAAATTATAGATATGTTTTATATGACCACACATTTGTAACCTTTATGAAATTGCTTGACTTCTCAATGGGGGTTGGGGGACAAGAAAATAGAGAATTTGGAATACAAAGTTTTAAAAATGAATGTTAAAATTGCTTTTACATCTAACAGGGAAAAATTAAATGCTAAATAAAAGTTTAGAAAACAGGCATTTCATTCCTTTCCTCTCACTCTCTTCTTATATCTCTACAATCTATTTTCCAATTTCAGCATTTCATTGATGTCTCATTCTGAAGTTAATGTTAATCTCTTAATGAACAAATCCAATATTTCTTTTCCTCTAGTCTCCTTCTTCTTGATCTCCCTTCAGTGTCTAAAGATTATACTCTTCTCTTAGAATAATCTCTTTACTTTAGGTTTTTGTAACATTAATCTCTCCTGGTTTTCTTCTTACTCATCCTGATAACTCATTTCCAGTCACTTTTGCTTCTTCCAAATAATATCCCCCTAACCTTGCTTTTCCAAGAGGAATTGGTAGTGGATTATTTTCTCTTCTGCCTCAGAGTATTTTACCTTATGATCTCACCAGTTCACATTATTAAATTAGCATCTCTATACAGATGATTCTCAAACTTATCTTTACTCAACCTCTCTCCTAATGTCTATTTTCATATCTCCAACTTTATATTGAACTGGTTGCCACATATCCATTTAAAACTCAACACCCTGAAAACCTGAACTCATCTTTTGTCTTAAACCTGAGCCATTTCAAACTTCCCTCTTAATTTTGAGGGCATCATCACCCCACAAGTTCCCCTTTCCACAACCGATATTTTGGTCACATCTTAAGATACAGGAACCATTGGAAAAGTCCTGATGCTGGAAAAGATTGAAGATAAAAGAAAAAGAGGGTGACAGGTGATGATATGGCTAGATAGTGCCATGACTATGATGAACATGAATTTGTGCAGACTTCAAGAGATAGTGCAGAGCAGAAGAGTCTGGTATGCTATGGTCTGTGAGGTCACAAAGTATTAGAAACAACTGAAAAACGGAACAACAACAAATGTTATATAATAAGGAATGCAATAAGCTTATAGTAGAGGATGTGGATTCCAGTTCTACCATGTTGCTTGCTACTTGTGTGGTCATACAACTATCATTCCCTGTATAGCCATAAAATTAATTATCTATAAAATCATGAGATTATACACACATACACACATATTCATGTATTCTTGTCTGTCTCTAATTTCTGTAATTCTGTGTCTTCCAACATGACATCACATTTCCAAATATCTAATTAAATTAGAAATTAAGTATGAGATAACCAGTGTTTAATCATTCATAGTGTACCAGATAAATGATAGGCATAAAAACAAAGAGAAAAACAGGGTTCGTGATCTACATCAACTTCTTGGACCACTGAGTTCCAAGTCATAGCTCAAATCTCTATATTAGGATTGTAACATCATGTCATCATATATAGAGCTTAAGGTTCCAACAGCCTCATATCTGGTGAAGAGACTGAGCCTCTGAGAATGTTAATAACTTGACAAAGGTCACCTTGGTAATAAGTGGTCAAGTCACAAGACAGACAGGTCTCTGGCTTTTTTTTCTCCCACTATACTATGCTGGCACCTCATGAATGAAGTTAACCATTTAAATTTGAATCTAGAATTTGTATTTATAAAATAATATATCCACTCTTAGTTTGAGTAAAATTGTTTATGCTTGCTATATATAAACAAGGAGAATATTCTAAAGACAATGCTCAAAGTAAAAAAAAAAGTTATTCTAATAAATAATTTCGTTATTCCTATAAAAACATTACACTGAAAATTTTTAAAAGACAAGAAAAAAAGAAAGAGTATAGTCCCCATAAATCATGCCAGTGTGTGTGAAAGAGAGTGTCTCTAGATACATAGTTACATAGAACATATCTACATCTATATTCTCCCCCATTTGTTTGTTTCTTAGGCATGGTACTGGGGATGAAATATCATTTTCAATGTGCTTGAACACTCACCCAACTTTCAAAGTGGAAAGGCTTTATTCATTGATTTCTAAGGTCATAAAGGATGGCAAAGAAATGTTTCAACCCAGCAAGTTTTTCCCAGTATTTACAGACTGTGTAATGGGACACATAATGGCATCAGCATAAGAGAGTCTACCTCTATAACTAGAAATCTACTGTTGTACCATTCCCATTTCATAACAGCACTCTCCAACCTTGAGTACCCAATACTCAAAACATATTTTTAAATAAGTAATCTTTTTTCTTTTATTTAATCTTTTACAAAAAAGAGGGTACAGCTGAATCAATGCTTCATATTAGTGAGAGTGGAGGAATGGAGCCAAAAGCCCAGTTGAAATATACATTTTAAATGATTGTTTGTTTTATATCCGCATAAACCTCAAGTACATTAGTTTTGGTGCTTTTTTCCCCTTGGAGTAGGAGAATTTTAGGTGCTACATGCAGGATATCAGATTCTCTATTGTCCTTTGACGCAGAGAATATTCATTTTAAAACTATGCAGAACAAGAGAAAAGGAAATAAAGAACAGAAAGATTTTTTAGATTAAAAATAAAATATATTCTCTCATCTTTCTTCTCTTTATCCAAAAATCATAAATTTCCAAAGTCAGAGATTGTAAATCATCTAGTGTGCCAAGTTAAATGCAACTTTTGTGGAGAAATTCAGTTCACCATTCAACAGACACAACACATAATATCCTAGATTAACTGATATCCTTTTTAAGTCTCTGTAAACATAAAGTACTTCAAAAAGAAAAACAACAGGTGCTTGGTTACAACCAATTAACTTTGTTTTGCCTGAAATTTCTTTCCCTGTTATACTAGAATTACACATGACTTCTTTTCAAATGTGGAAGAACGAGAGTGATTTAGATGTCAGTGACACCATTTTGTGCTTTGCAGTGACAATTAACCATGCAAATTCCCACTGCAAACCATATGATCAGTTGGCTTTTGGCATATGTGAGTTTTAGAGAAAATGCTTAACCCATTCCCTACTCTGTATCTCCAGACCATACAACTGTATAAAATCTGAAACACAAAATGGAAAAAAAAAGTATAATTTCCTACTGTCATACATTAAAGCCAGATTGTGTTAGTATTAGTCTGGTGATCTTCTTGGTCCTTGTGTGACTGCTGTATCCATCAAAGTATAGAATGAATACTCTAATGATTGGCCTTCTGAAAAGGATGTGGAAATATCTCAAGGGTGATTTACTTTGCATTAGGAAGACCTAGGCTCAACTGAAGCAACTTAGATTTAATTGTTATACTTGTGTAACCCTAGATAAGGCTAGATAAGGTACTTAACCTCCTTGACTCTTAGTTTCTATATCTACAGAACACTTTACTAAGTATTAATTTTATAAGAATCAAGCAATAATTTGACATCTCCTGGCAATTAAAAAATGTGGTCCCATTAACAAAACCTTTTAACATTTTTTTGGGAAAATTGATGAGAATATTGGATCATTAAGAAATGAATGATTACTAAAAAATAGCAATCATGTATAAAAACATGTATGTAATTGCCTGTATGTAAACATAACAAAGGATGCACATGTATGCCAAATGGCTGTGTATATAGAAAAGATAGAGATATAAATAAGCAGCATTTACAATTAATGCATATCAATGCAACACACATGCACATAAAAGGAAAACATTACAATAGTTTAAATCTAATATGTTAATATATCATTACTCTTTTAAGGGAAGAACATATCCCAAAATTTTGCTTTTTACAGTATTGATTCTGAAATAAATTAATAAAGAAGCTTACTATGACTTTATGTACATGGAGAAAATTAATACATTTCCTATTTCTTCTTCAAATTGATATTTTAATACACAGTCCATTTTAAAATCACTTTCACAAAAAGGCAGAAATCTTTGGGGAAATCTGCTCTCCTTTTGGCTATCACTGCAGAATATGTGCAATGATCCTATAAAAGCTGAGTTTAAAAAATACTCTATATTCTTATGTTCTTTTAAGACTAAGAAAATTCATATATATATATATATATATATAATTTTATAAAGTCATCTTTTCAGATTCTTTAAAAACCTAGAGATATAAATGTTAGAAAAATGAATTGTCCCAAAAGGTAATACTATTTTTTTCTATATGTTTTTTTTCTTTTGCTTTTTTGGAGGGCAGTTGGGGTTAAGTAACTTGCCCAAGGTCACATGTCTAGTTTTTTGTGTTAAGTGTCTGAGGCCGGATTTGAACTCAGGTACTCCTGACTCCAGGGCCAGTGCTCTATTCACTGCGCCACCTAGCCACCCCAATACTATTTTTTTTAAACAATTGTTTTAAAATTTTGAGTTCCATATTCTCTCTCTTCTTCCCTTCTCACCCTTCACCAGATATTTCCCTCCATCCTATTACACTCCCAAATTATTTATTTTCTCCTTTTACCCTGTGCCTTTTCAAAAATGTTTGCTTCTGACTACCCCTTGTCCCAATCTGCCCTTCCTTCTATCACTCCTCCTCTTATCCCTTTCACCCTACTTTCCTGTAAGGCAAGATACTTAATTGAGTGTAGATGATTTTCCGCACTTAACCCAAATCCCTCTGCAGTGCAATACTTTTCTCTTGCCTTTTTTATGTGTGATAATTAACCATATTCTATCTCTCCTTTTCTCCTTCTCCCAATATAGTCCTCTCTGACCTCTTAATTGTATTTCTTAGATATCATCCCTTCATATTCAACTCACCCTGAGCCCTCTATGTACATATATACTCACACATATATAGAAACATATACACATAATACATACACTTACATATGCCCATACATACATACATGAGTGTGTGTGTGTATATCCACATATATGTGTGTATATACTTTTTCCCTTCCGTGATACTAACATTGAGAAAAGTCTCATGAGTTATATATAACATCTTTCCATGTAGGAATGTAAACAGTTCAGCTTTAGTAAGTTCCTTATGATTTCTCTTTCCTGTTTACCTTTTCATGCATCTCTTGATTCTTGTAATTGAAATTGAAATTTTCTATTCATCTCTGTTATTTCTGTCAATAATGCTTTAAAGTCCTCTATTTAATTAAATATCAACATTTTCCCCTGATGTATTATATTAAGTTTTCCTTGGTAGGTGATGCTTGGTTTTAATCCTAGCTCCACTGACCTCAGGAAAATCATAAAATAAACTCTTTAATCACATAAAATAGAAGCTGTTAGATCATGCGTTATCCTGATTGTGTTTCCACAGTATTCAAATTGTTTCTTCCTTAGTGCATATGAGATTTTATCCTTGACTTGTGGACCCTGAAATTTGGCTAAAATATTCCTAGAAGTTTTCTTTTTTGGATCTTTTACAAGAGGCCATCACTGCATTTTCTCAATTTCTATTTTAAATCTTGAACTCAAATATCAGAGCAGTTTTCCTTGATAATTTCTTAGAAGATGATGTTTAAGCTCTTTTTTTTTATCGTGGCTTTCAGGTAGTCCAATAATTTTTAAATGATCTCTCTTGGATCTATTTTTCTAGTCTATTTTTTTTTTCCAATGAGAAACTTTACCTTCTATTTTTTTCATTCTTTTGGATCAGTTTTAAAATATATTGATTCCTCATAAAGTCATAATCTTCCATTTGCTTCATTCTAATTTTGAAGGAATTATTTTCTTCAGTGAGTTTTTAGAGTTTCTTTTCCATTTGGCCAATTTTGCTTTTAAAATTTTTTTCTCCTCATTGGATTTTTGGACCTCTTTTTGCCATTTGTGTTAGTTTATTTTTTAAGGTATTATTTTCTTTTTCGGTTGTTTTTTTTTTCACTATTTGAAAGGGCAATTGGAGTTAAGTGACTTACCCAAGGTCACATGGCTAGTAATTGGTAAGTGTCTGAGGCCAGATTAAGGGATCATTTTCTTCAGGATTTGGGGGAAATCTTCTTTAGCAAGTTACTGATTTATTTTTCACAATTTTCTTGGATCACTCTTATTTCTCTTCCCAATTTTTCTTTTCTACTTCTCTTATGTGATTTTCAAAATCCTTTTTGAGCTCTTCCATGGCCTGCAACATATTCATATTTTTCCTGGAGACTTTGGATGTTGGAGCTTTTATTTTTTTGTTTTCTTCTGGTTCCATTTGTTTATCTACTTTATTACAAAGAAAAATTCTATACTATGATTTCTTTTCTTCTTTTGGCTCATTTTTCCAGCCAATTAGTTGACTTATTAGCTCTTTGCCAGGTTATTACAGAGCAGAAGTGCCATGTTCCAAATTCTTGGGGGTTTGCAAAGCTGTTGTCAGAGTTACTCCTAGACACCTGCCTCAGAACTGTGAAGGGGACTCCCTGTCAACAGTTGTCATAAGCTCTCCCATGCCAGTATTCCTTCTCATGCCAGGACCACCAATGAAGACTGTGACCCACATCCAAGCAGGGCAAAATAAGAAAATTCTGCCTCAGTACAAGTAAAGAGATTCATGCAGTTGCCCTTTAATCACCCACTTGGTTCCCCCTACTATCTCTGGACCTGGAGCTATGGCCACTTTTACTGCCACCGATGCTGCTGCAGCCATCACCACCTCTGCTACCCCAGAGGAACGGGCAGGCCACTTTCTTCTCTCGCTTGGATCCAACTCAGTTTTTCCACCTGCTTTTTACTTTCTCTTTAGCATCCATTGGTTCAGAAGTCTGGGTATTGCCACAGCTGTCCATGATTCTGCTCCAGCCAGGTCTGTGCCGCTGGAGACTTCTATGGCACATGAGGGACTATGCTCAGCTCTCAACAAGGTGCAATAGACCATTCCTTTCAGTCCATAAGAATCTCCTGAGCTGAAGATGTATTTTGCACTCTCATTTTGTGGTTTCTGTAACTCTAAAATTTGTTTAGCATCATATTTCACAGATATTGGAGGTGGTTGGGGGATGAGCTCAGGCAATTTCCTGCTTATACTCTGACATCTTGGCTTCATTCTGGGAAATACTATCTTTTTTTAAAAGGAAAATAGAAAAGAGTCAAATTTTTTAGTAATAGGCAGGAAAGAGTATGGGGAGACAACCCACAATTCCAACATAATTTAAATTTATATATAAGTATATATGAATTAATTTTGTATGACAAATAACTTATTTCTCATCTGGCCATAGAAGTTACTTTTTTAAAATTTCCCTCACTCAAAAATATATTTTATATTTGATATGAATGAGTTGAACCATTTTGGAAGAATTTGGGTACCACAATATATATGCATGAATGTGTATCTATATGCATGTTTACACATATATACACACGTGTACATGGGCAAACACATATCTATACATCTAAACACATATCTATACATCTAAACACACAAGTTTATATACACATGTATACATGTATATATGAGTTTATGCATACATATATGTATGCATATATATGCACATAGCTTATATACGTATTGTGTATCTGTATATGTGTGTGTATATATAAACATATATAGGATATATAAGATATATAACACAAGATGTACACATATGTATGTACATGTGTATACATGTATGTATGTATGTACATATATACACATACACACACATACACATATATGTAGATATAACCATGTCACTTCACTATTTGATAAAATCCAGATATAAGCGCCTCTTTAATTCTCTCATCCATTAAACCCTTTTTAAAATTAGCCCCCTTCTGATCTTTCTAGTCTTATACCATACTTTCATGTCAAGAACTGTTTTCCTCCTCATATCTGTGTCCTAGCTCTCCTGATTTCCTCCAGTCTCAATTTTGCCCTTCATTCTATAATAAGCCTTTCCCAAGACATTGTTAACGCCAGAATATTTTTCTACTATGCACAATTTATTCTGTATCTATCTGTCTTATATGTACAAACAGGTTGTCTCCTTGATTAGACTCTGAGTTCTTTGAGAGTGGTGACATTTTACATTTTGCATTATTTTGTTATTTTAGGTGGAGCAGTTGTTTCTTTGTGTCCCCAGTGCTAGCACAGTAGTTGGAAGACAGTAGGTCCTTAAGAAATGTTGGTTCACTTTCCTTAGGGTTTTTCCATGAATAGAAAGCTACTGAATGGCATTATGGGACTAAAACATTTCTTTCAAAATGAATGTACTTAGAACAGGTATGTATGCTATTTACTCAAGCCCTTATACACCATTTTTTAAAGAGTTAGCACCTCATACTGTTTTGGAGTAGTTTCAAATATTAGTTTTACAGAGTCAAATCAAATACCTGTGTTGAAGTTGGAAAAATAAATTAAAAACTAACTAAATATTTATTAAAGCAGTTGCAATTATGCATGTAGAAGGAAGCTTATGCATTACTGCTGAAGGTATTTCTTTGTAAATCTCATTTACCAGTCGTTCTAAAATTATTTCAGCAGTAATGGTAAATAATATATCTGGTGCTAGTAAGGGTTTTGGAGTCATATGCTAAACACTAGCTTAAAAAGTATCTCAGCTTTGCATCAACAAATTTGCAATTAATGCTATTTGATATGAAAATTTTGACAATTACTGGAGTTAGCTTAGGAACTTTTTAAAGGGACATATCATGTTCCAACTGAATACTCACCTGGGAGTCAGAAGATCCAAATTTTATTCCAGATTTCACAGCTTTTTTGCTATGTGAGTTTGAACAACTGATTTTCTCTTTTAAAAGCCTGTTTCTCACTTAGTAGATTAGGAGGTTGAACTAAATATATAATCTGAAAAAGAAGATTACAACAAAAAACAATAATAATAGACAGGCATATAATTGAGAAGAGATTGGGAAAATTAAATAAACAGATAAAACACAGAAATAGGTGAGGATTAAGTAAGAAGTTGTAAATTAATAGATAAGGGAAAAAAAATTCCAGAGGAAGGGACACTTGAGTGTTTCTATGAAGGAGGGATAATTTTTCAACAAGGTAGGAGGTTGGGGAAGTAAATATGACAGAATTCCAGAGCAAGAAGAGACAGTAGACCTCATCTATTTCAGCCCATTTCCAACTATCCATCCTAAAAATAATAAAAGTAAACCTCCAATACATTAGATGATTTCCAGAAAAACACAGAGGTATTAGTAGTAGAATAGAGTTAAAAATATCCCATGGTTCCAAATACATTAATCCAAATTATACACTCTTTTAGGGAAGGGATTGTCTTTTGCTTCTTTTTTAAATCCCCAGTCCTTAGCATAGTAGCAGGCACACAGTAGGTTTTTAATAAATGCTTATTGATTGATTGACATTTTTTTCTCATTTCATTTTCATTCAACTGCATATATTTTTTTCCCTCATGAGACCTTCAATAATCTTTAATGGCGTTTCAAGATTTGAAAAATTGATGAATTTATAATTCAAAATGTACATATATAATGACCTAGTAATAGACACTCTTAGTAGCTACTTGGGCAATTATTTTAACCTAACTTAGATTCTACCTACTTAAAATTCAAATCCATTGTCTCCTTGTGGTATGGAAATGACACTGATTTCTTGAATGTCAATGGAATACTACATTCAGGTTGGAGATTTTCAAAATCTCTTTAACTGACTATAATCTATTTACTTTCACTACTTTGTCTTTTCCTTACCTAATCAGACTCAGCATCATGACTTCTATACCCTCATCCTGTCAGTTCTCTCCTAGGCCATCACCTCTGCATTTACTGCTCTCAACTCTTTTCCCCATCTTGACACATTCGTCAACCAGTTCAACACTATACTGTCTTCTTTACTTGAGTTCCTCATAGCTTTTTAATATTGCTGATTGTTCCCTGCCAATGCTCATATATTGATTACTCTTACCGTCCTCTGCCCTTGTACCTATATATATGCTATTGAATGAAGGTAGAGAAAATTATGCAATAGTTCGGACAGGGTAACAAGCTCAACTAGGCGTTCACTGTTTTTAGTTAATTCTTCTACACATCCCTTATTTATTCATCCCATTACCCAAAGCAACTCTCCAAAATCTTTTCATCCTGCCTCAAACATTCCCTAAGTTCACTTCTCTCCTACTATCACAGGTCAGAAACTTGCCTCATATTTGACAGAAAATGTTGAGGTCCTTTTCTATGAGCTCCTGCTTTTCTCTTCTTCCTCATTTTCCATCATTCACATGCCTTCTGCCACTATACCTTCCTTCTTTATTCTTGTCTCACGTGAAAAGATTATCCTACCAAGGTAACCCCCTATACATATACTAATAACCCTGTTCCATTCCCTCTCTTCCAAAAGACTGGCCTATCACTCCCACTCTTACTTATCTTTAATCTCACCTTATTTGCTTATTCCCTGTTGCCTAAAAATATTCTCATTTTCTTCCCAATCCTGAACAATCTCTCATAAGATCCTTTTTTATCCCTTCTAATTATAATAATACATTTCATATACTTTTTTGTAGCTAAACTCCATGAGAAAACTATCTATGATAGGAACCTCTTGTTTTTCTCTTCTCTCTTTTTAAAAAAATTGCCTATAATTTGCCTTCTAACTTTAATTTCATTAAAATTGCTCTCTCCAATGTTACAATTCTTCTCTTAACAAATCCAGTGATATTTTCTCAATTCCATTTCTTTTGGACTTCTCTGCAGATTTTTGCACTATTGATCTCTCTCTCCTTTACACTCTATTTCTTGAGTGGGAATCTGTAGTCTTGATGGCATATGTGGCCCTAAAGGTCTTTGGGTCCTGTCTTTTGACTTAATCCAAATTTTATGGAACAAATTCTTTTGTTAAAGAGATTTGTTCTGTGAAGTTTGGATTCATTCAAAGAGCCACACTTTAGGACATAGAGGGCTACATGTGACATTGATGCAGCAGTTTCCCTAACCCTGCTCTATTTTTTCTAGTTTTTCAGAGCATTACTCTACCTTCCTCCTCCTAGTCTTAGTCGTCCTGCTAAATTTCTGAGTACTTTTTTTCATTCTCTTGTAGTGGATCCTTATCTGGGTCATACCCTTTCACCCAAGGTTCTATCCTGGGTCCTTTTATCTTTTCCATCATACTATTTCATTTGATAATCTCATCAACTGCCAAGAATTCAATCATCATCTCTGCTGTTGATTCTCAAGTGTTCCTATCTAGCCCTGTCTATCTTCTCTGCTGATCTGTAGTCTCACATCTCCAAATTCATTTCAGACATCTCTAAATCAATAATATTCAATAGACATATTAAACACAGTATACTACAAATTGAATTTATTATAATTCCTTCTAACTTCTACCCCATCCTAACTTCCTCATTGCTATAGAGGGAAACAACATTTTCCCAGTCCATCATGCTCACAACATAGGGGTCATCCTTGATTTTTCACTTTCTCTCACTTCCATATCCAATCTGACTTGTCAATTTCATCTTCATTCATTTCAAGTATTCTCCTGCCTTTTCCTCTGATACCAATACCAACCTGGTGCAGGCCCTCACCATCTCTTTCTTTGAAAATTTAAAAAGCCTGATCCTAGGTCTGTCTGTCTCAAGTCTCACAGTACTCTATTCTGTCTTCCATTCAGTCACCAAAATGATTTTTCTAAAGTTCAAGTATGATTATGTTACCCACATACACACACTCAATAACCCTCTGTTGTTCTTTATCTCATCCAAAATAAATATAAAATGTTTTTTCTGACACTCAAAGACCACCACAACCACCACCACTACCACCAACACCATCACTACCTTTCTTATTTTCTTTTAGTTAATTTGTCACCATATACATTGCAATTCAATGACAGCAGTCTCATTGATATTCCTCAAAAACTGCCCTTACCCTCCCAAATTCAAACATTGTCCCTGACTGTCCAGCATGTCTAGGATATCCTCCTTCTTTATCTCCACAGCCTAGTTGCTTTGTTTTCTACAATTCTCACAAAAATACATTTTTATAAGAAGTCTTTCCCAGTCACTGACTTCCAATGTTTTCCTCTCATTTGCTGCATATTTATCCTGTTTATAACTTGTTCATACATATTAATTTGCTTCAGGTCTCCCTATTGGCTTGTTAACTCTTTGAGGGCAAGGATTGTCTTTTGCCTTTCTTAGTATCCCTAAAGCTCATTACAATGTCTGACTCAGAGGAGGTGCCTAATAAATTCTTATTGCCAGACTGATTTGCAACATTAATGTCATCCTGATTTCCTCAGTGAATATATTCAACCAACTTCCAAATCCTGTCATTTATACCTTTATAAATGTAATTATACTGAGATTTGAAGATCTTCCATGCCCCTTGAACTTGCTGATGTAGCAGGAAGGGATAGAGCAAGAGAAAGCCCGAACCAAGTGAGTTTCCATGTGCTGGTGACTAGAAGCAACAGCAGCAGCAGCAGCAGTGGCACTGGCAATGGTACGAACTCCTTTTTCCTTTGGGCCAGCCAGAATCTCTGATGACTCCTGCTGAGAATTTCCAGGGATGAGAACTGCAGAGGGGCCAGAGCTGTTGGGAGCAAGCTGTCTGGACACTGAGCAGTTGCCACAAGGAAAGGAATATCTTTGCCTGAGGTAGCCTGTCCTCTTTTGAAGGCTTGAGAATGTGGGTGTTTACTACTTTAACTACATCTGCCAACTTCATTACTGCTGTGTTGGCTTTGACTTTCTGGATTTGGGACTCCGTTTTCTGGTATTTGAATAAATGCTCTGGCTATATTTCTCATGTAGAAAGCCTGTTACATTTTGTGATTAATAACCATATCAGCATACTTATAGTTACTGTGGGCATTGTGAATGCTGTATTGTTGATACATTTGGTGACAAGGGTGGAATCACAAAATGTCAGGCCCCTATTTGGAAGCAGGAGGGTTGTAGAGGGAGAAATGGCTATCCCAGGATGGGAGGATTTGCCTTATTCCTCTCTAGCCAAACAGGCCAAAAGCCCAGGGCCATGTGAAAACTGGGAACCAAGGCTGAAATGGGGAGAACCCAGAGATTTGGAAAGATGTTTGCAAGGAATACTCATAGAGCCAGGCAAAGAACTGGCAAGAGATTGCAGGAGAGACTGGGTCCTACTTACAAGTTATCACCTTATGCGTAAAAGTAGAGATAAGCTACTGGAGGAAAAAGCTCAGATGGCTAGGGAGTCTGCTGGGTTGCCTGACAATTCTTCTGTGCCACAGCATTCAAAAGAGCAAACTGCAGGGTCTCAGGTGGAAGATTAAGCTACTGTTCATGTAGCTAAAAGGAAGCAAATGCCCCTATAGCTGCCAGGGGAATGTATATGAGGAGAATGGAACAGGGTTAGCTGAGGAGACATCTAATGTAGAAGCTCTCCCCATAAGAAGAATAAGACAGGAGAATCTCCAGGGCCAAGCAGAGTCCAGGGAGATAATTGAGGATTTCACTCAAAAAGAAATTACTGATACATTGAGTAGATTCACCCAAAGAATGGGAGAGTCTTTAGTGTTGGATGGTAAGAATCATGGAAGAAGGCACTAGAGGAATAACAGTGGACACTGGACTGCTTAAAATTCATAAACATCAGTCAGAATTCCTTTGAACACCAAGCTTTTAGGGATCACCATACACCAGGAGGCATCCACAGAACTACTCTGTTAGCATTAGCTGCAGATGGATGCAAAAAGCAATATCCTACTGACTCCATATGGCCTGGTGGAGAT
Source organism: Pseudocheirus occidentalis (assembly GCA_028646575.1). Classification (NCBI taxonomy): domain Eukaryota; kingdom Metazoa; phylum Chordata; class Mammalia; order Diprotodontia; family Pseudocheiridae; genus Pseudocheirus; species Pseudocheirus occidentalis. The sequence goes on along the minus strand of CM053594.1, from coordinate 161,340,581 downwards.
AGACCCTGGTACTCACTTAGAGACTGTAGGACAAAGCTAAAGGAAGAGGTAAGGAAAACTGCTATCATGCTTGGAGGTGCAAATACATATCATGATACCCCCCAAGGAGTTTCTCATAGGAATATCATAGTGAAGACAGCTCCACCTGCTTACAAACACCTAATTCTGACTCTATTAATTGGGGAAGTAGGGCACCCTCTTTCAGAGGTGCTGGATAAGATTTCACAAGTAAGTGACTTAGGAGAATGGGGAAGAGATAAATTTCCTCAATAGAGAAGAGTAAATAGCCAGAGGATTCAAAGACAAAATGGATTGACAAGAAGGGAGCTATTTACTGCTCTACTAAGAGCAGGGGTGGATTTTAGAAGAATAGATGGTATTCCAACTGAAGAGCTGAGTAACTTGTACCAAGAAAAAGTACTTAACATTAGAATGAATAGGGAAGCAAGAACCACCCCTGCAGGTACTCCTGAATATTGAAGTTCACCACACCTTCAGGGAGAATATGAATCACTCTATCCAAGTTTGCCCCACCTTCAAGGAGAATAGGAAATAGGACAAGCCCCAGGCTAGACTAAAGAAGTATAACTGGGAGATTGCAGACCCCATACTGGTTTATCAATATATCTGAAGTATGGATCAACTACTGTAACTAGGGCATTGCTTGGGCAGGGGGGGGGAAGGGGGACTGGGACCACACTTATCTGTGTAAACCCTGATAAGTTTAAACATGGAACTCCTATAACCATCACAGGACTTGGAGGGACTGAAATATCAGCCAGACAAGTTAAAATAACAATTAAAATTGGGCAGTTTCCTAAGAAAGAATATAATGTGGATGTTGTACCCATTCCTGAATACATCATTGGAATAGATATATTGAGAGGCATGTCTCTGAATTTACCTGAAGGAAGATACCAATTTGCTCTAAGGAAGATAGGAATTAACTCAGTTTTAGGGGGAAAAATAAAAATGCACCCAATCACTTTACCTGGACCTTCTGAAGTAATTAGTTTAAAGCAGTATTGTGTCCCAGGTAGGCAAGATGAAATTACTGTAACGTGGTATTTACCACTATGCGTGAGAGTAATTGTCATGACCACCAAGGAGCTTTAAAGCAAAGCAAAAATTTATTGACAGGTTCGAACCTGGGTCCCACCCGATCGATTAGGTGGAACCCTGATGATTGACAGGTTCGAACCTGGGTCCCACCTGATCGATTGGGTAGAACCCTGATGATTGACAGGTTCGAACCTGGGTCCCACCTGATCGATTGGGTGGAACCTGATGCCTCCTATCGTGTCCTTTTTATCCTCAGCTACTAAAGCGGGTGCTACGGGGTGGGTTTTGCTTGGCTGGCAGATTTGTGGGACCCTTAGCTGCAAGGTTCCAGGTGGGTGCAACAGTTCTGGCTGTCATGCCAAGATGCAGGCACCTTGAATAGGATGCTGTAATTGGGATACCATATAGTCCCATTGTTTGGAGGTGCAAATAAGTTGCTGAGGTAAGGGAGTTTGTGATTACAGGGCATAATGACAGAAGCAGAGAGGGGTACAGAGCATGATGACCTGGCCATGTAGGAGAAGAAAAATGAAGACCTAGATGGGTTCCCACACCCCAGCCTGGCTCCTAGGCAGGTTCATTGTCTTCTAACTTGCTGATTTCTAATTTCTCAAAGTATCACTTAACTATTTCCTGGCTACTTCATTCTTAAGTCCATGAAGTTTCTATTTAACTAGTTCCTG
>CM053594.1:161325482-161338336 GCA_028646575.1 Pseudocheirus occidentalis | reverse complement strand
ATTGATGCTAAGTGAGAAGAGCAGAACCAGGAAAAATTTATACACAGTCATAGACACATTATATGTGTGACAACAAACATCACTCAACTGGACTTTTCTCAGCAACGCACAGTTAAAAGACAACTCTACAAGTCTCAGAATGGAAGGAAATATCTGCATTCAGAGAAATATCTAGAAAGACCAGAGTTTAAATGGAGACTGAAGCAATATATGCTATTGTTCTTTTCTATGTTTGGTTTTGTTTCTTTTTTTCCCCCATTATTCACTTCATTGGTTACAATGCTTCTATACAACCAGACTATTGTACAATGTGAAAGTGTTTGCAGATCATATAGATGATTGTATGTCACCATGGGTGTGGTAGGGGACAAAATTTGAAACTCAAGTGATTCTGGAACTGAATTTTGTAAACTAAAAGTAAACAAACAAGTAAAAAAAAAGAAAAACTAAGATAAATGGAAAAAAGGAATGGAATTATTTTTACCTCTCCTGTTGAGGGCACTTTCCTATAGCTATTTCATTATCTTTTTTACATAGTCAAGCCCTTTAGTTTTATTCACTCAATAAAGGGAAAGTATGTTCCATTCTCGATAAACTTTGCTTTCAGGACATTGAAAATTTATTATAATGTTTTAATTATTATTATCCTATTATTTTTAATTAACATTATCCATAAATGTATAATGTTCCTTGGGAAATTATGATAATATTTACATTCTTCTACTATTTGTGTGATATATGATAACATGTTTCTCCTATGTAGTATTCAGTTTTCTTTCTGTAAAATGATGAGTTCTACTGGATGATCACCATCCCAAATTTCTTCAATTAACCTGTAATTGGTATTTTGTAAAAAATTTCTCTTTACTTTATGAGTACTTAACAGTAAAAGGTATATTTGAATTTAATCCATATGTGTGAATTGTTTGTGTCTATCTGATTCTGAATTCTTTTAACATTTCAACTTAATTACTGTTGTTTCAATGCAGAGTTTTACTTAAAGCCAGCAACAAGATAATCCTTCATAATTAACACATCAAACAGGACTTTGATTAATTCATTTACTAAGTTCCTAGGTTCATGTTCTTAACACAAATTCACTGTTATCCTTCAGATGCATCCAAAAACTTTATACAAAAGACAAGAAAATAGGAATTTTTTGATCAGAAAATGTCATCATTTATATAGAATACTTTCAGTTTATAGCATCCAGAGCAATATGTTTAACAACAACATGGTACAATTTAGAAGTGTTTACAAGAAAATTATTCACAATGTTTGAATTCTCCTGAAAACTTTATTAGATTGAGACCAAAAGTTCATAGTGCATTATTCTCATAAGTGGTTGTAATCATTTTGCTAATATGTTACTTAAAATTTTTGCAGCGGTATTCATTAGGGAATTTTTTCTATAAATTTATTTCTCTATTTTTACTCTTCACTATTTAATTATCAGCACTTTATTTGTCTCATAAAAATGATTTGGTAGGACTCCATCCACTTTTCCAAATAGTCAATATAATATTGGAATTGATTGTTCCTTGATTGACGGAATTCACTTGTAAATCTCTTTGGCCCTGGGATGAGGTTATTTAATTATATTTCATATTCTTTTTCAAATGGGGAATTTATATTTTTGTTGAAATTCTTCCATTTCTCTAAGATTGTGAAATTTGTGGGCATACAATTGGGCAAAATAATTCCTACTTTTTTTGTTTAATTTTCTTTTCATTGGTGATGAATTCCCCCTTTTCATTTTTGATACTCAACTCTATCTCCCCTGCCCCATTTCCATTTTTCTTTATCCTTTCTCACTTTCCCTACTTAATAGAGTTTTATTTTTTGAACATTATCTACCTCAGCCTGCCCTCCTTACTCAGTCTCCCTCCTTTTTCTCTCCCTTTTCCCTTAATAATTCTTCCCTCCTTTCTGTCTCTCTCTCTCCTTTTTCTTTCCACTTTTCCCACAAACTGATTATAAAGCAAGTTAGGTTTCATACACATGAGTGTGTTATTCCCTCCTTGTGCCAAATCTGATAAGGGTAAAGTTCAGACAATCTTCATTTCCCACCCTTCTTTCCCTCTACAGTAATGTCTCATTTTTTTCTCTTCATGTTATGTATTTTACCCTTTCCTGCCTCCACCTTTTATCTTCTCCCATTACAATTCTTTTTTCTCTGTTTATGTATTTCCCTTCCATATGACATAATAAAGAAGCAGTTCTCAAGAGTTGTATCATCTTCCCATGTACAAATGTAAACTGTCTGTCCTTATTAAATAACATGCTTTGTTTTGTTTCTTTTTCTCCCTTTCCTGTTTACTTTTTTATGGCTCTCTCAAGTCTTGTATTTGAAGATCAAATTTTCCATTGAACTCTGTTATTTCCATGAAAGTCTGGAAGCCCCCTATTTCATTGAATGTCCATCTCCTCCCCTGAAAAATTATGCTCAGTTTTTCTGGGTAGTTGATCCTTGGATGTAATCCAAGATCTTCACCTTATAGAATACCATATTTAAAGCCCTCTGATTTCATGATGTAGACAATTCAAGGTCCTGTGCAATCCTGACTGGTTGCATTTTTAAAAATTGTTTCTTTCTGACAGCTTGCAGTATTTGTTTCTAGATGTGATATTTCTGGAACTTGGCTATGATATTCTTTGGTGTTTTCAATTTGGGATCTCTTTCATAAGGTGATCAGTGGATTCTTTTGATGACTATTTTACCTTCTCATTCTAAGATGTCAGGGTAGTTTTACTTGATTTATTGAAAGATGCTATCCAGGCTCTTATCATGGTTCTTGGGTAGACCAATAATCCCTAAATTTTTTTCTCCTACATTTATTTTCCAGGTGAGTTTTTTTTCACCAATGAAGTATTTTACATTTTTGTCTATTTTTTTCATTCTTTTGATTTTGTTTGGCTGATTCTTCATGTATCATAGAGTCATTAGTTTCCACTTCTCAAATTCTAATTTTTAATGATTTTTTCTCCAGTTATCTTTTGTGCTTCCTTTTGCATTTGACCAATTCTACTTTTTAAGGAAATATTTTCTTCAGTGTACTTTTTTCCATTTTGTCACTAGTATTTTTAAAGGAATGGATCGATTTGTCTTCTACCTCTCTTATTTTGACTTTTAAAATACTTCTTGTGCTCTTCAAAGAAGGCTTTTTTGGTTTGAGATCAGTTTGTATTCCACTTTGAGGATTCAGATGTGGGTATATTGACCATGATATCCTCTCCTGAATTTGTGTTTTGATCTTCCCTGTCACCAAGATTTTCCCCACTGCTGTTGTTTTTCTTTGACTATTCTTGCCCATGTTGTTTGACTTTTTATGGATTTAAAATGTTGTCTCTGCTTCTGGGGCACATGGGTTACTGCCCCAGACTTCTTGTACTAGGGGCTGGGTTTTCTGTGCTGGGGCCTCAGGTGCTGGCAATTGGAGGTTGTCTTGGTCTGCTAGTTTATGTGGTGCTGAGCTGGAGCTGGTGGTGGTGGATGATGTGAGCCTGATGTTGGTGCATGCCTGTTCCTCCACTTTGGTCCTCAGGATCTCTCACTTTTCTGCAAAAGTGGGACTTGCTGCTGGGTTGCTGCAATGCCTCCTTTCTTGTACTGGTCCCCTTATGCCACAGCAAGAGATATTTTTCTTAGTGTCAAGAAGTCAGGTCTTCTTGACACTAAGCTCAAGTCTATTCATTACACCAAATTGTTTTTTATTTGTCCAATAGTTTTTTTCTTTACAAATTTGTTTTATTCTTTTATTCCTTTGGCAGCTTTACCCCTGTTCAAATGGTTAGCACTTCTAAAAATATGATTAGTATGCTGTGTATTCATCCTTTGCCTTTCAGTGCTCATTGTTCAATTGTTTTCAGTCTTTTCCTACTATTTATGACTCCATTTGGGGTTTTTTTGGTAACGATATTGGAGTGGTTTACCATTTTCTTCTCAAAGTCATTTTTTTTTCTTTTAACAGATAAGGAAACTGAGACAAAAGGATTAAGTGACTTGCTCAAAGTCACAGAGGTAGTAACTGTCTGAGACAAAATTTGAATTTAAGATGGCAAGCTTCCTCCCAGCAGGACAAACAACCTGTCTACTGTACCACCTAGCTACCCATCCTTTGTCACTTGCTCTTATTTTCACCTTTTCACATTCTTTACAGATAGAAATTGGTTGGAGACTCTTATGTGCATCTAAAATTATCTTGTCTGACAATTTATCCTTTTCTTCCTCATTGAATTTTCTTCTCTTTGTGTCTTCAAGGTTTTTTTCTTTTGTGTTTGCTAACTTTCCTGGTTTGACTACCATTCTGGAACTTCCCCCCACGAAGTTTTGCCTATCCTTCCTCTAAAGATTCTGAAATCTACTCTGACAAAATTAAAGTTGAATGTTAGATCATCAGTCTTCCACCGTTAAACATATAATAATAATGTCCCTGTAAAACTAGAGAATTGTGATAAATTATATTAATTATTAAATAAACTTGAGACTGATTTTAGTATTTTGATATTTTATATTATTCTAAATATTTGGAATAACACTGTACATGATGTATCCAGAAAATATCCAAAGAATATTTGATAACCTTAAGATTTCATTCCTAGTCATCCAAGATAGAAAAAAACAAACTTAATTTTATATTTGTGTATATATGTATGCATGTATGTGAGAAATATGTATATGTACAAATTTATATAATCTACTTCTCCATAAATACAAATACATATGTACACATATATGTACATTACATACATGTAGAATAAGAAGGTAAACATATTAAAATCTCAATTCAGCTCATAGAATTGTATACACCTTGAAGGGAAAAACACCAAGAATATCTAGAATCCCAAAGATTTCCTACACTTTACCCTCTTCTCTGTAAGTTATTTTATATTCATTTTATTTTTATTTATGATATTTATCTTACACTGTTTTTGTGTCTATTCTTTCAGATGAAATTTTGCTCATCAATAATACCTAGCAGTAGCTAATGTAGCCTCTTTCTTTTGTTATTTGAATAGAGTATCACATCTTCATTGTAGGCAACTTAATGTCACTAGGAATCTAGTTCTTCACATTGGCTATACATTTTTAGTTTTGCTATCATGTTTCTATTTTTTCACTTCCATTTTGGTTACATTGGCATAATCATTTCAGCATAATCTAAAGGGGAAAAGCCTCATCATTTACCTGTCTATTCCTTAGAGTGTCCTCCCTCAACTATAGCCAAGTAGACATAAATTACAGGATAGTAACTATATTTTTCAGTTACAGGACACAATGCATTCAATAGTGACATGTTCATTGTTTACTTGCCACAGCTTCTCAAAATGAATAATTTTTGGGGGGAGTTAGCAATATTACTCAGACTAGAAATATTTTTCCCCATATAGGTGGATTTTTACATTAAGTGTATCTCCTTGAAAACTTTATGTTGGACATGAAACTAAACAGTGTCATCAGTGCAACTTATAAATAACTCAGAATGTAAGGGAGCAGATAATCATTTTGTTGAAATGATTTTTTTAATATTTGGAATATTTTTCTTTGCTTCAAAAATCCATTGTTGAATTATTAAACTTTGGGTTCCTGCTTTACAATGAAACAGTTTTAGAGACTAGAATTTTTTATATGTGGAGCTTTGTTGTATTCTTAGTTTTTTCCTAGCTTTCTTTTCTTCTTAGCATTTTCCTGTTAACTTCTATTGATTATTTTCTAGTCACTGGTAATTGACTGCTGTATTATGCATGTAACATAGATATTACAACCATTAAAATATTTTACTTATTTATTTTATTATTTTGTTTTTCCCAAGTTACATGTAAAAACAACATCCAAGTTTGACTTTCAAAATTTGAGTTCTAAATACTCTACTCTCTTCATTTCCCAGATCACCTCATGAAGAAGGGAAGCCATTCTATAAAGGACATTCATGTTCAGTGATGCAAAACATCTCCATAACAGTCACCTTGTGAAAGGAAACAGACAAAAAAAGAAAGGAAAAATAAAGGAAAAATTTTTAAGTATGCTTCAATCTGTATTAAGAAACCATTGATTGTTCCCCTGCAAATGGATAGCATTTTCATAATAAGTCCTTTGGAAATGTCTTGCATCATTGCATTTCAGAGAATAACCAAATCATTCACAGCTGATCATCTTACAATATTGTTATTACTTGGTGCACAGTACATTTCACTTTGTCTCATCACATGAGAGTCTTTCCAGATTTTTCTTTTTTCTGAGAATATCCTGCTCATTTCTTACAATAATACTCCATCATAAACATATACTAGAAATTGTTTAACTGTTCCTCATCTGATGGACATATCTTCAATTTATAATTGTTTGCCTCAAGAAAAGATCTGCTATAGGTCCTTTTACTTTTCTTTTTAAGTTCTTTAGGAATATAAACCTAGTGGTGGTATTGTGATGTGAAAAGATATAGACCTGATTTTATAGCCCTTTAGGCATAGTTCCGAAATTGTTCTACAGAGTGGTTGAATCAGCTGTTCACAACTCCACCAGCAGCAAACTAATGTCTCATCTTTAGCATATCCCCTCCAACTTTTGTCATTTACCTGCTCTGTCCTATTTGCCAGTCTAACAGATATGAGGCAGCACTTCAGAATTGATTTAATTTGCATTTCTCTAATCAGCAGTGAATTACAGTATTTTCTCAAAGACTATAGGTGGGTGTCACAACTTCATCTGAAAACTGGTCACATCCTTTGATAGTTTATCAATTGGGGGAAGGGCTCTTATTCTTATAAATTTGACTTAGTTCTCAATATGTATGAGAAATTAGGTTTTGTCAGAAAAACTTACTTCAAAAGTTTTTTTTTTTCCACAGCTATTTTTGCTAACTGGACTTCCCTCCACCTTTTCCCCATTGTTTATTTTATCGTCTCTCTCCTTTCACCTGTCCTTCCTCAAAGTGTTTTACTTCTGACAACCGGTCCTCCAATCTCTTCCTCATGATCAACCACCCTTCTCTTATCTCGTTCTTCTCCTACTTTCCTGTAGGATAAGATAAATTTCTATACCCTACTGAGTGTGTATTTTATTCTGTCTTTGAGCCAGTTCTGATGAGTGTAAGGTTCACTCATTCCCTCATATTTCCAGTATTTTTCCCCTCCATTGTAAAAGTTTTTTCTCATCTCTTTTATGTGAGATAATTTGCCCCATAATATACCTGTCCCTTTTTCTTTCCCTGATTATGTTCATCTCTCACCCCTTAATTTTATTTTTAGATAACATTTCTTCACATTCAATTGACACCTGTGCCCCCTGTCTAAATATACTCCTACGACCCTAATAATGAGAAAGATTTTAGAAATTACCAATATCATCATTCTGTTTGGGAATGTAAACAGTTTGAACTTATAAACTAACATAATTTCCCTTTCTTGTTTAAATTTTTATTCTTTTCCTGAGACTTGTATCTGAAAGTAAAATTTTCTATTTAGCCCTATTCTTTTCATCAAGAATGGTTGAAAGTCATCTATTTCATTGAACACCCATTTTTTACTTCTGAAATATTATATTCAGTTTTTCCGGGAAAGTGATTTTTGGGCATTATCCTAGCTCCTTTTCCTTCTGGAATAGCATATTCCAAGCCTTTCAATACTTTTATATAGAAGCTGTTAAGTCCTGTATTTTCCTGACTGTGGCACCACCAGCCTTGAATTCTTTCTTCCTAACTGCTTGCAATATTTTCTCCTTAATCTGGGAACTCAAATATGTCTATGATATTTCTGTAAATTTTAATCTTAGGATATCTTTCAGCAGGTCTTTGATAGATTCTTTAAATTTCTATTTTTTCCTCTGGTACTAGCATATCAGGACAGTTTTCCTTGATATTTTTTTAAAATTTAATTATTTTTAGTTTTCAACATTCATTTCCAGAAGATTTTGTTTCAAATTTTCTCCCCATCTCTTGCCCCAACACCAAATGAGAGTGCATTTTGATCACCCCTTCCCCCAATTTTCCTTCCCTTAGATACTGCCCCCCTTCTCTTATGTCCTTCCCCTTCTATTTTCCTGTACGGCAAGGTAGACTTCTATCTATATTTGCCCATACATTTCATTTAGATTATTAATCATAATAACAACCTTATTCCCCTTAAATGTACATCTTATTCACCAGTTGCATGTAAAACAATTTTTAACATTTGTTTTTAAAATTGTGAGTTCAAATTCTCTCCCTTTGTCTCTTCCCACACAACCTCATTGAGAAGGCAATCAATTAGACATAGGTTAATAATTATATTGTGAAAAACTACATTTTTCTCCCTCTTATCCTGTTCCCCCATTCATTCTATTCTCTTTTTTGACCCCGTTCCTCCCCAAAAGCATTTGCTTCTAATTAATACCTCTTCCAATCTGCCCTTCATTTTATCACACACACACACCCCTCTCTCTCTTCCATCCCCTTCCTCCCTACTTTCCTGTAGGGTAAGATAGATTTCCATACCCAATTTATTATGTATGCTATTCCTTCCTTAAACCAAATCTGATAAGGGTAAGGTTCACTCATTCCTCTCACATTCCCCCTCTTCTCCACTGCAAACACTTTTTTTGGCCTTATAACCCCATGCACCAGAAGATTCCCAAAAGCATGCTACTGTGAACAGCTTTCAAGGTTAATATTACACAGAAATAGTGAACACTCTGTTTAGTCCATTACAAATCAAAGCAACCATTCAACCAATTCACAATATAATAATCAGTCTTCCACTCGTGGGGCAAATCAATAATCATTCAATCAATCCATAAGACATTAATCAAAGTTCAACTCATGGGGCAACCATACATCAACTCAATCAATCACTTAATACAATCATTACAAAATCACACAAATCCTCCATCCCTTGGTGTCCAGCAATCCTCAGTTTTGTCCAAGGGGAGGCCTTTTCTTCATCTTGACTCTAGGTGGACTCTCTGATTTTGTGTATCCCCTTTAATGGTCCCAGCTCCCTCCTGAATTGACAAAACAGTCACCTGGATACAGAAGCAGACAGCTGCCAGGTTCTCATCCAGGTCCTCAGAGGTAGACAGCTCCCAGGTCCTTGTCCAGTCCTCATGGCCATCCCCAGTACACACTCATAGGGTTCAGAACATCTCAAACCCTTCACCACTTCTCTTGCCTGGAACTCAAGGATAAGGCAGACCATGAAGAAACAAAGTCTTATCCTGTTCATGCTTTTTCAGTCTTCTAGCAGTTCAGCTGCTCCTAGGACCCAGAAGGAATGTCTACCTTCTCTTTTGCCCTTACCAGAGTCTGGTCTCAGGAAAACTCCATTCAGTTCTCAGTCAGCTTCCAGATGCTGAGGTAGAAACTCTCTCTCCCCCCCGCCCCGGTCTCTCTCTCTCTCTCTCTCTCTCTCTCTCTCTCTCTCTCTCTCTCTCTCTCTCTCAGCTGGCTTCAGTCTCCATGAGCAACATTCCAATTCTGTCTCTCTGTTTCTAGAATCCTTCTTTAAATACAACAATGGCCTCCTGTTTCAGCCAATAGCTTTCTTCCACCAACAGGGGAGTTCATGCCTTCTCAACAGTGGACAGGGCTCACACCTTCCTGACAGGACTCACACCTTCCATACAGAGCTCACACCTTCCATACAGAGCTCACACCTTCCATACTTAGCCCTAAGTCTGCTAAACTGATTGCTGTTATAGGCCTCTTTAGTGTGAGATAATTTACCCCAATCTACCTCTCCCTTTCTCCTTATGCAAGTGCATTAGTCTCTCTCACCTTGTAATTTTATTTTTTAGTTATCGTTCCTTCATATTCAATTCACCCTGAATCATCCATCTTCCTACTTATCTATCTATCTATCTATCTATCTATCTATCTATCTATCTATCTATCTATCTATCTATCTATCCATCTATCTGTATCTATATCTATCTATGCCCTCCAACTCCCCTGACACTAAGAAAGGTCTCAAGAGGTGCACCATCTTTAGGTGTAGAGCTCTGGAAACTTCCACTGCCTCCACCAACACCCCAGCCCTGTGACTGGACCACACTGCCCTCTCACCCAGGTCTGACAGACCTTTCCTACTGACCTTCTAAGAAGTCTTTCATGTTAGTGGTTTGAGAAGTCTGAAAATGGCCACAGTTGTCAACGATTCAGTACCCTAATACCTGCTCCAGGTTTGTCTGGTGCCTATTGGTGTCTTTTGCTCTAGACCATACTCCTTTCTCAGGATGGTGCAATGGACAGTTCCTGTAGACCTTCCAAATTGTCTTGGGCCTGAAATTTGTTTCACTCTGTTATTTTGTGGGTTCTACTGCTCCAGAATTTGTTTTTGGTCACTTTTTATAAGTATTTGGAGGAGTTTGGGGGAAAATCAAGCAACTCTCTGCTTTTACTGTGGGATCTTGACTCCACCTATCCCTCACACCCACCCAAATAATTTCTTGAAAGGTGATGTTGAGAGTCTTTATGTGACATGGTTTTCAGGTAGTCAATTAAATTTTAAAATTATCTCTCTTGGATCCATTTTCCAGGTCAGATAGTTTTCCAAAGAGATATTTCACATTGACTTCTATTTTTTTATAGTTTCCGTTTTGTCTGATAGTTTTGTTTGATTGTTTTTAGTCATTAGTTTCCATTTTCTCCAATCTAATTTTTAAAATGGGTTTGATAATTAACTTTCAGTTTATAAGATTCAGTTCCACAATCCCTTGATTTTCAAATTTTCTCCCCTCCTACTCCAGTTCCCTCCCCCCCCACACACACCATAGAGGCTTGCAATCAAATATAGAACCTGCAAATACTCTAACATTGGACATTAGTCTGGTTGTATAGAAGGTTTGTAAGCACTGAAATTAATGGGGAAGAGAAAACAAAACCAAAAATGGAAAAGAACAAGAGCAGGTAGTCTGCTTCATTCTCCTTTAAAACTCTGTTCTTTCTAGACCTTCCTCTGAATGTAGACATCTCCTTCCATCCTGAGTCTTTCTGAGTTGTCTTATGAACTTGTGTTCCTGAGAAGAGTCCAGTTAATCAATGTTGGAATTCACACAAACTTTGTGTCTGTCCTTCTGTACAAATTACTGGTGGTTCTGCTCTTTTCATTTAGCAATAGTTTGTATAAGTCTCTAGGGGTAAATATGATGTCCATCTACTTCTCATTTCTTAGAGTACAATGGTATTCTATTACATTCATATACCACAAGTAGTTTAGCTAGCCATTCCCCAGTTAATGGGCATGCCCTTAATTTCCAGTTTTTTACCACCACAAAGAGAGCTGCAATAAATATTTTTGTACATATGGGTCTTCCTCCCACTTCTATGATCTCTTTGGGATATAATCCTAGAAGTAGTATTACTGGGAAAAAGGGTATGCAATTATTTATACTCCTTTGGGTATAGTTCTTGATTGATGTCTGGCATGGTTGAATCAGTTCACAACTCCACCAACAATGCATTAGTGTTCCACTTTTTCAACTTACTCTCCAGTAATTGTCATTTTCCTGTTTTGTCATCTTAGCCAATGTGACTGGTGTAATATGATACCTCAAAGTTGTTTTGATTTGTATTTCACAAATCAATACTGATTTAGAGCATTTTTTCATATGCTTATAGATATCTTTGGTTTCTACCTCTGACAATTACCTCTTCATATGCTTTGACCATTTATCAAATGGGGAATGACTTGTATTCTTAAAGATTTGGCTCAATTCCCCGTATATTTTAGAAATGGGGCCTTTATCAGAGACAGTGGTTGTAAAAATTCTTCCCTCTTAATCTTGGTTACATTTGCTTTGTTTGTACAGAAACATTTCAATTTAATATAATCAAGATTATCCATTTAGCATTTTATAATGCTCTCTAACATTTGTGTGGTCATAAAGTCTTCCCTACTCCATGAATGTGACAAGTAAACTATTCCTAGCTTCTCCAGATTGCTTACAGTAACAACCATTATACCTAGATTGTGCACCCATTTAGACTTGGTTTTGGTATACAGAGTTAGATAATGGTCTATGCGCAGTTTCTGCCATACTATATTGCAGTTTGCCAAGCAGTTTTTGTCAAATAGTGAGTTCTCTTTCCAAAAACTGGGATCTTTGGGTTTATCAAAGCATATGTTACTATAATCATTGACAACTAAATATTTTGCACCCAATCTATTCCATTGATCCAATACTATACTCCTCAGCCAGTACCAAGAAGTTTTGATTACTGTTGGTTTATAAGACAGATTAAAACCTGGTATGATTAGGCCCCTTTCCCTAGCATTTCTTTTCATTAATTCCTTTGATATTCTGGACCTTTTGTGCTTCCAAATGAATTTTATTTCTATTTTTTCTAGCTCTATAAAGTCATTTTTTGGTAGATTCATTGGTATGGAACTAAATATGTAATTTAATTTAGGTAAAATTGCCATTTTTTATATATTAGCTCAACCTAGCAATAAAGAATGAGTGTTTTTCCAATTAGTTGGATCTGATTTTATTTATGTGAAAAGTGATTTGTAGTTGTATTCATAAAGGTCCTGGGTTTTTTGGCAGGTATATTCCCAAATATTTTATAATGTCTATAGTAACTTTAAATGGGGTTTCTCTTATTATCTCTTGTTGTTGGACTTAATTGGAAACATATGGGAATGCTGAGGATTTATGCAGATTCTTTATATATCCTGTAACTTTGCTAAATTTATTCATTGTCTCAAGTTTTTTTTTTTACTTGATTCACTAGGATTCTCCAAGTATATCATCATATCATCTGCAAAGAGTGATGGCATAGTCTCTTCTTTACCTAATTTGATTCCTTTGATATCTTTTTCTTTTCTAATTGCTACTGGTAACATTTCTAATAACAGATTGAATAAGAGGGGTGAAAGAT
>CM053594.1:161311248-161325382 GCA_028646575.1 Pseudocheirus occidentalis | reverse complement strand
GTAAATGGGGTTTCTCTTATTATCTCTTGTTGTTGGACTTAATTGGAAACATATGGGAATGCTGAGGATTTATGCAGATTCTTTATATATCCTGTAACTTTGCTAAATTTATTCATTGTCTCAATTTTTTTTTTTTACTTGATTCACTAGGATTCTCCAAGTATATCATCATATCATCTGCAAAGAGTGATGGCATAGTCTCTTCTTTACCTAATTTGATTCCTTTGATATCTTTTTCTTTTCTAATTGCTACTGGTAACATTTCTAATAACAGATTGAATAAGAGGGGTGAAAGATTAATTGATCCCAATACTCTACAAACTATTTGTGAAAATTGGTGAAGGATGAGTCCTAAAAAATTACTTTTATGCTACAAATATGGTACTGATACCTGAATCAGAAAGAGAAAAAATGGAGAAAGAAAATTATAGACCAATCTCCTTCATGAAAACAGATGCAAAAATTTTAAATAAAATATTAGCAAAATGACTATGGCAACTTATTGTGAGAATTATACATTTTGATCAGGTGGGATTTATTTCAGGAATGCAAGAATGGTTCAGTATTTGGAAAAACATCAGTATCATTGATCATGTCAACAATAAAAAATAGCAGAAACCATATGGTTATCCCAATAGATGCAGAAAAGGCTTTTGACAAAATATAACATTCGTTCCTATTGAAAATACTAGAAAGCATAGGAATAAATGGAGTTTTCCTTAGAATAATAGGTAGCATCTATTTGAAGCCATTAGCAAGTATTATATGTAATGGGAATAAACTAGAAGCATTTCCAATAACTGTGCACCAAGTAATAACAATATTGTAAGATGATCAGCTGTGAATGATTTGGTTATTTTCTGAAATGCAATGATGCTAGACATTTCCAATGGACTTATTATGAAAATGTTATCCATTTGCAGGGGAACAATCAATGGCTTCTGAATACAGATTGAAGCATACTTTAAAATTTTTCCTTTATTTTTTTTCTTTTTTTGTCTGTTTCCTGGTTTTTTCCGTAAAACCAGCTCTCAGTTTTCTTTACTAGTTCAATACTTTTCTTAATTTCAAATTTATTAATTTTTCCTTTGGTTTGTATTATTTCTAGTTTAGTATTTAATTGGGAATTTTCAATTTCTTCTTTTTCTAGCTTTTTCAATTTCCTACCCAATTCACTGACCTCCATTTTCTCTAATTTATTCATGTATATGTTCAGGGATATAAAACTTCCCCTAAGAACTGCCTTTGCTGCATCCCACAAGTTTTGGTATAATGCTTCATTATTGTCATTCTCTTGAATGAAGTTACTGATTGTTTCTATAATTTCTTGTTTGACCCATTCATTATTTAGGATTAAATTATTTAGTTTCCAATTACATTTTTTGTCTATCTTTCCATGGCATTTTATTGCATATGCCTATTATTACATCATAATCTGAGAAAGATGCATTTAATATTTCTACCTTACTGTACCAAATTGTGAGATTTTTTTTGCCCTTGTACATGGTTGATTTTTGTGTATGTGCCATGTTCCACTGAGAAGAAGGTATATTCCTTTCTATCTCCATTCAGTTTTCTCCAGAAATCTGTCATGCCTATGCTCTCTAAAATTCTGTTTGCCTTCTTAACTTCTTTCTTATGTATTTTGAGGTTAGACTTATCAAGTTCAGAGAGAGGGAGTTTTAGGCCCCCCACTAGTTGAGTTTTCCATCTATTTCTTTCTCTAATTCCCTTGACTTTTCCTCTAGCAATTTGAATGCTACACCACTTGTTAGATATATGTTAAATAATGAAATTGCTTCATTCTCAATGGTGCATTTTAGCAGGATGTATATAGTTTCCTTCCTTTTCTCTTTTAATTAGATCTATTTTTATTTTTGCTATATCTGAAATAATGATTGCTACCCCTGCTATTTTTTTTACTTTAGCTGAAATGTAATATATTCTACTCCATCCTCTTACCTTTACTCTGTGCATATCTCCTTCTTTACTAGTTCTCCAATTTTACTTTTTAAAGATTTATTTTTCTTCAATGAAATTTTTTTCCCCAATTTCATCACTGTAGATTTAAATTTATCTCCCACCTCTCTAATTTGTTTTTTTAAATCTTTCTTGAGGTCCTCCAAGAATGCCTTTTAGGCTTGAGACCAATTCACACCCTTCTGTGATCTCCAGTGTGAGTGCAGAGTCTATGTTGTCCTCTGCATTTGGTTATGTTGAAGCAGGAGTATTATTTCATATAACCACATGAAGGAATTATCCTGTCTGGCCAGTACAAAAATCAAATGGGACCTGATTGAATGACCATGGATAATAGACAATTGAATAAGGTAACTCCTCCTTTGTATTCTGCTACTCCAAACACCATAACATTAATAGAAATAATTCAGATACATGATGCGACTTGGCACTCTGTTACTGACTTGGCGAAAGCCTTCTTCACACTTCTTCATCCCAAAAGACCCTCAACAATGGGACCAGTTCACTTTCACTCGGAATTGCAGATTATATACTTTCACCCACTTGCCACAAGAATACATGCATAATTCCAATATTTGTTATAGGATTGTAGCTGAACAGTTCTGTGAATTAAAGCTACCTGGTGAACAGCTTACCCACTACATTGATGATATCATACTACAAGGAAAAGATGCAAAATAAATGGAGAAGAGTTTGACCCTTCTTATTGATCATAAGCAAAGTAAAGAGGAGGGGGGGAATTAACCCTGCAAAGGTTCAAGACCCAGCCCAAAATGTAAAATTTTGGGGTATACAATGGAATAAGGGATAAGAAAGATTCTTTAACAAGCCCAACAAAAATTCACGATTTCCCAAATCTTATCAATAAAAAGGAGGCACAAAATTCATAGGATCATTTGGATAAAGGAGGCACCACATTCCATATGTTGGACAGATTTTCAAACTTAGTTAATGGGTAACCCAGTTTCTCACAGAATTGTACATGCCCAAGAGGTAGTATAATGAAATGGAAGTGGTATATACAAAATATCGCAAAAATAGGCAAAAGCAGAGTCTCTGCTCTACATGAATCTGTAGCAAACATAGGCTCTGAGGGAAATGATATGCCCCCCTAGCCAAAGCAACAGTTGGTACAGACCTCTGTAAAATGGAATGAGGGATATGATGAATTAATCGTAGAATAAAAGAGACACATCCTTTACTGGATTACAATCAAGGATCAACTATCTAGCAAAACTGAGCATAATCTTTCAAGCAAGAAGATGATCATTCAATGAAATAAGGGATTTCCAGAACTTCCTGATGAAAAAGTCAGAACTCAATGGAAAATTTGATCTCCAAATAAAAAGACTCAAAAGAGATGCAGCAAGATAACAATGAAACACACACACACATACACACACACTCTTTGTTATCCAGTAAGAACTGTCAATATTGGAAATTGTCTAATTATCACAATACTTAAAAAGGCAAAAAGAGGATGTGGATATAAATTAACTAAAGTGATGATAAAACAATACCTTACCAATTCAAAGTGATTGTAATGGGAGAAGAGGAAAGGAGGAGGCATAAAAGTGTAAATTATGCCACATGAAGAAGAATAAAACATTTTAGTAGAGAGTAAGAAGAAAAGGAGATGAATATTGTATGATCTTACAATCAGTTAAATTGTTTCTAACATGAAGAGACATAAAAACTTTTTATAGTAGAGGTATAGAAGGGAGGGAGAGGAGCATATTTGAGATTATATTTCACTGGATTCAATTCAAGAAGGGAATACCATATTTATTAAATATAAACATCTAACAGGCTCTACAGGAAGTAGGAGGGGAAAGAAAATGTGGGTGGTTAGAAGGGAGGGAAGAATTAGTGAGGGGAGAGGGTAGGAAAAGGGAGAGGAGTTCATAGGGAGGGAATATTAAGGGAAGTGGTGGTCAAAAGGAAAACTCTTAAGGAGGGAAATGGAGAAGGGAGAAATAAAAGCATAAACAGGGGAGGGAGTAAGATAGAAAGACAGACACAGATAGCAATCATAATTGTGAATGTGAATGGGAAGAACTCTCCCATAAAACAGAAGTAAATAGCAGAATGGATTATAAAACATAATTCAACAATATGCTGTCAACAAGAAACATATTGAAGCAGTGGGATACTCATAGCGTAAAGATAAAAGGCTAGAGCAGAATATATTATTCTTCAGCTAAAGAAAAAGAAAAGCGGGTGCAGCAATCCTTATCTCCTATAAAGAAAAAGAAAAATAGATTTAATTAAGAGATAAGGAAGGAAACTATATCCTGTTAAAAGGCACCATTGCTGATGGAGCAATAGCATTAATAAACAAATATGTACCAAGTGTTCCAGCATTCAAATTCTTAGAGAAGTTAAGGGAGTTAGAGGAAGAAATAGGTAGCAAAACTTTACTAGTGGGGACCTGTACAGCCATGCATGAACAGCTTTCCAGAAGAATACTATTTTGAACAGTAGTTTGTTTCAATCTGCATTCAGACTGATTACACAGTACAGCCAACACTGTCTTTATTCAATAATAAATCAGATTAAAACATTCACAGAAAATCAAGGTACAGCATGCACAATGTTACAACAAACCACAGAAAATCAAAATACAGCATTCACAACAACTTATCACTAAAATGGCCACATAGTTTTCACCACAGTGGCCACATAGTTGGTGTTGTTACACCTAGCCATAGCAGATTTTAAACTATGTTATAAAACAGCAGTCATCACAGCTACTTGGTAGTGACTGAGGAATGAAATAGTGGGTCAGTGGAATAGATTAGGTACACATGACACAGTACTCCATGAATATAGTAATCTGCTGTTTGATAAAACCAAAGACTCTAGCTTCTGGCATAGGAACTCAGTACTTGATGAAAACTGTTGGAAAAACTGGAAAACAGTAGGACAGAAACTGGGGCATAGATCAATATCTTATACCATGTACCAAAATAAATTCTAAATGGGTTCATGATCCAAATATAAATGTTGATACTGTAAGCAATCCAGGAGAGCAAGAAATAATTTACACTTCAGATTTAGGAAGAAGGCAATAATGTATAACCAAACAAGAGATAGAGAACATTATGAAATGCTAAATGGATAATTTTGATTAGATTAAATTGAAAAGTTTTAGTACAAATAAAGCCAATATAACCAAGATTAGCAGGAAGTAGAAAATTGGGAAAGCATTTTTACAAACATTGTCTCTGATAAAGGACTCATTTCTAAAATATACAGAGAACTGAGTCAACTGTATAAGGATGCATGTCATTCCTCAACTGATAAATGAATAAAGCATATGAGCAGAGATTTTTCAGAGGAGGAAACTAAAAATATCTATGATCACATGAAAAAAGCTCTAAATCACTATTGATTATAGAAATACCTTCAAAACAACTCTGAGTTACTGCATCTCACCAGTCAGATTGGCTAACATAACAGAACAGGAAAATTATCATGCTGGAGAAGATGTAAGGAAATTTGAACATTAATGCATTGTTGGTAGAGTTGTGACCTGATCCAATCATTTAGGAGAGCAATTTGGAACTATGCCCAGAGGGCTATGTAAATGTGTATAACCTTTGACCCTGGAATACTACTTTAAGAGCTGTATCCC
Organism: Pseudocheirus occidentalis; assembly: GCA_028646575.1. Lineage (NCBI taxonomy): Eukaryota > Metazoa > Chordata > Mammalia > Diprotodontia > Pseudocheiridae > Pseudocheirus > Pseudocheirus occidentalis. The sequence goes on along the minus strand of CM053594.1, from coordinate 161,319,765 downwards.
AAAGAGACCAAAAAAGATTGAATAGTACGCATTTGTACAAAAGTATTCATAGCAGCTCTTTCATAGTAGCAAAGAATCAGAAATCAAGGCAATGTCCATCAACTGGGAAATGTATGAAAAAGTTGTGGTTTATGAATGCAACAGAAAAACATGATGCTCTAAGAAATGAAGAAAAGCCAGAATTCATAATAGTCTGGAGAGATTTATACAGACTGATGCTGAGTGAGGAGAGCCAAACCAGGAGAACTTTGTACACAGACACATCATATCTATATTGAGTAACTTTGATAGTCAGTCATATCAGTAATGCAACACTGTAAGACAATTCCAAAAAAACTAATGATATAAAGGGCTATTCACATCCAGAGAAAGATTTATTGTCTGAATGCAAATTAAAACAAATTTTTAATTTTTTAAAACACTTTTACTTTACAACATTCAATTCCACAATCTGTTGATTTTCAAATTCTCTCCCCCTCCTTCTTCTCTCCCATTGCCTCCACATGGCAGCATGCAATTTGATATAGGTTCTACAAATACTTTCACATGAAACATTAGTCAACTCATAAAGAAGAGCTATAACCAATGGAGTGAATGAGAAACATTGAACAAAACAAAACACAGAAGAGAGAGAAAAAGTAGTTTGTTTCAATCTGCATTCAGACTCTGTAGTTCTTTTCTCTGAATGTAGATATCCCTTTCCATCATGACTCTTTTGGAGTCATCTTACTACCTTTCTTTGCTGAAAGAAGCCCAGTTTACCAAAATTAGTCATCACAGATACAAAGTGTCTGTAATTGTGTACAAAGTTCTCCCAGCTCACTCAGCATCAGTTATATATATCTATCCAGGTTATTATGGAGTTTGTCTGCTCCTCTTACAGCACAATAGTTTCCAATTACATTCATAAAGCACTACTGGTTTAGCCATTTCCCAATTGATGGGCATCCCCATGATTTCCAGTTCTTTACCACCACAAAAACAGCTGCTACATTTTTTTTATATGGGTCCTTCTCCCACTCGTATGATATCTTTGCGATATAGTCCTAAAAGGGGAATTGCTGTGTCAAAGGGTATGTACATTTTATAGTCCTTTAAGCAAAGTACTAAACTGCTCTCCAGGATAGTTGGATCAGTTCACAACACTATCAACAATGCATTAGTGTTCCAATTTCCCTACATCATCACCAGCGTTATCATTTTCCTGTTTTGTCATATTAGCCAATCTGACCAGCGAGATGTGGTACCTCAAAGTTGTTTTAATGTGCAATTTTTCCACATTCTTTATGTATGGGTGGAGAAACTTAGGCACAAAAGAGTGTCATTTTGTTCTACTGAATTTCGTATTAAAATTGTTGTCTTCTTACATATTGCTGCATTAATATTTTTGTATAAGTAACAAGGAAAGAACATTTTATCTTACACATATGTATATATGTATGTATGTGTATATACATGCATACAAATATGTGTGCACCTATATTGCATATATATTTATATAATTTAATTGAAAGAAAATAAATAATTATTCCATTAATTGTGGATTATCAAGTGTAAAACCTGTTATCTATACAAATGCTCTTATTGAAAATACTGTATATTGATGTATAGATGATTTATTTAAAATATATATGAATAGAAGATTAGTCATATACTTTTATTGATATTGATGTTCTCTCTCATCTTTTATAAAATTATCTTGATGATTAAAGAACTTAAAGGATTTTCCATCACATTCCATATGTGTTTTTTATTTCATTCTGATCCTTTTATATCAATCCTTCAATGTGCCTAAACTATATTACTTCAATCACAAACCTCCTTTCTATATAATAGGTCCAAAATGACTACTTTTCCTAACTTCTCTTTTGTGCCATTTCTGTTTCTGCCATATGTACATTTGTGTCTATAAGGATAGGGGTTAAATGTGGTGGTTCTACTAAACTTGGAGAAAACTTTTAAAATATTTTTCAATGTTGTGAATTTTAATGTTGCTTCACCTGATACCATAATTGGCCCTACTAGTTTTTTTTACAATCACTTTTGAGTATATTCAATGATTCTAATGTCTTGTTTTATAGTATATGTATTTATTTTGTACATGTTTCTTACATGTAGCAAATCATTAGGGTTTATTCATGCAACTAATACCTATTATTTCATCATAGAAATTTATTCCACAAATATTGAGGATATAATTATCATGTTTTCACATGTTTCTGTTTTCATTCTTTTTTATTCCTCTTTCTATTGCAAGTTGGCACTTTGCCCTTCTGGTTAATTTTTCTTATACAAATTGATGACTTTTTACACTACTCCTATTGATTCTTCTATACATCACTGTCATTTACCTTCATGAATTCAAGTGCTTTGAATTTATTTAAACTATCAACTCCATATTAATTTGTGTTCTTTGTTGCTCTATTATCCTTTCTCTTTGACCTTTCCTTTTACCTATGAATATACATTTATCATTCAAAATTCTACTTTCCTCCTTTTTATGCTCAACCCCCTAACTCACGTAACATTTTTTGTGATGTCCTCTTCTTAAATGTTTATTTTTCATTATTTTCCTTATTTTATAAAATCTCTTACTATATTTGAAATTTTCCTAGCCCTCTTATGAAAAATATCCTTTTTCTTTATTATCTATTTTTGTCCTTAGAAATATTTCTGTAACATAAAATTTTAACCCATTCCTTTGTATTATTTATGTTACTGTAATTGTAAATTTCACTCTATCCTTCATGATGATGGTGATGATGATGATGATTCATATTAAAGTCAGTAGAGCATTAATGTATTCTATCTGATTCCTAAAAATATTAATACTTGGTAGAGGCAATGAAGCTGGCATCATTCACTGTCAATCTAAAATAATCATATATTTTCTAGCTTTCTAACCTTATCATGGCTCACCTATCCTAAAGCCAGGAAATCACAGTTTTGGATTTATATTTTTCCTGCCCTCCTTGGTACTGGATGGGGGGCATATGCATAATGTCTACTGTGGAAGAATGAAATCTTTCAAAGTAAAAACATTAACTACAAATGCTGTTACAAAATTTCCACTTTCTTTTACCTGTTAATTGTACACTGTGCTCTCTTCAACATGTACCTAATACAATATGCTTTAATGACCTTGTGTTTACCCTTCTGGATAAGACAAGACTCTCATTTATCCACTCAATATTTTCTTCAAATTTCTTTTTACCCTATCCTTTCAAGTTCCATTACCTTCTCCTTTCCCCCAGCTAATGTTGGTGGGTGATAGAAAGTTACTGTCATTGCTTTTTCAAATCAATGCAAGATGAGATTTTATATCTCCTTGTCTTTGCTAATGTTTTCTCATTGTTAACCTTCAATTAATATTATCCTCTATATTCACTTTTAAAATACATTGATCCCTTAACCTAGACAAATGGGATTTACTCCAGAGAATATTAATTAGTTCCCTCTCTTGCTTATTCTCACACTTAAATTTTTCCTTAATCCTTGTATACCTTGGATTCTCTTAGTTCCTTTCATATTGAATAATGTCAGTATATTCTATTTTCATTTTTAAAATTTTTTTGTATAATTGATTAGTTTATTTACTTTAAGTTTACAAGATTCAGTTCCACAATCCCTTGAGTTTCAAATTTGCTCCCTTCCACCCACCCCCCTCTATGACTGCATGCAAATACTTCCACACTGGACATTAGTCTGGTTGTATAGGAAGTTTGCAATCATTGGAATGAACAATGGGAAAGAGGAAACAAAACCAAACATGGAAAAGAACAAGAGCATGTAGTTTGCTTCAGTCTCCATTTAAATTCTGGTCTTTCTAGATCTTTCTCTGAATGTAGACATCTCCTTCCATCCTGAGATTTTTAGAGTTGTCTTATAACTGTGGGTTAATGAGAAGATTCCAGTTTATCAAAGTTGGTCATCACAGAAATGATGTGGATGTCATTGTGTACAAACTGTTCCGCGTTCTCCTCTTCTCAGTTAGCATTGGTTTGTATAAGCCTCTCCAGGTAAATATAAAGTTAATTTTCTCCTCATTTCTTAGAGAAAAATAATATCCCATCACATTCATAAACCACAACTTGTTTAGCCATTCCCCAGTTGTTGGGCATCCCCTTAGTTTCCAGTTATTTGCCACCACCAAGAGAACTGCAATAAATATTTTTGTACATGTGGGTCTTCCTCCCACTTCTATAATCTCTTTGGGATGCAGTAACAGCAATCAGATTAGCAGATACTGAATACTTGGTAAATTAGGGCTAAGTATGGAAGGTGTGAGCTCTGTATGGAAGGTGTGAGCCCTGTCCCCTGTTGAGAAGGTGTGAATTCCCCTGCTGACATGAAAGAAGGTGATTGGCTCAGAAAGGATGCCAGTCTGTGTAAATAAGCCAGAATTCCAGAAACAGAGAGAATTGGAATTTTCCCGTTGGAAGAAGCAGGATTGTCTCAGCATCTGTGAGCTGGGCTGATGGACTGAAGAAAGGAATTTGAGTTTTCTTGAGAGAAAGAGAGAAGGGGGGGTGGGAGAGGGAGAGAGTTTCTTTCCCAGCAAGCATCTGGAAGCTGACTGAGAACTGAGATTGAGTTTTCCTGAGACCAGAATTTAGGGAAGGCCACACAGAAGGCCAATATTCCTTCTGGGTCATAGGGCCAGCTGAACTGTTAGAGGACTGAAGAAGCATGGCCAGGATAAGGCTTTGTTTTTTCATGGCCTGGCTGATCCTTGAGTTCCAGGCAAGAGAAGTGGTGAAGGTTTTGAGATGTGCTGCACCCTGTGAACTTCAGTGTGTGCCAGGGATTGCCTGGAGGGCTGGACAAGGACTTGGGAGCTGTCCACTTTTGAATACATGTGACTGTTTGATGGATTCAGGAGGGAGCTGGGACCACCGAAAGGGATATAGGTAATCAGAGAGACAACCCACAGAAGAAAAGGCCTCCCCTTGGATGAAATTGAAGTTTGCTGTACACCAAAGGGTGGAGGGCTTGTGTGATTTTCTAATGATTGTACTTACTGATTAATAATATTCAGTAATTGGGAATCTAGATTAGTGACTGACTAAGTTAATGTTTGCCCCATAAGTGAAAGATTGATTTTTGTGCTGTGAAATGACTGAGTGACTAAGTATTGATTATAGTATTGTGAATTGACTGAATGATGAAGAGGAGGGTTTCCCCCTTAGGGAAACTGGGTGATTATTCTTTTGTTCCTTGTTCTAAATATTGTGGTCACTGGACATGCTGACGCGCAGGGTTTGTGCCAAGGCCCCATTCTGCCCAGCCATGGCTGAGCAGATGGACAAGTCCCTGGAAGACATCATTAAACTCAACTGGAGCCAACGAGGCAGCCGAGGGAGTGCAGCTTGAGGCGGGCCAGAACCCAGGGTGGCCGCAGCGACGGCGGGTGTGCAGGCGGCAGTCCACCGTGAACCGAGGTGGGGGCCCATCTGGAATAGGCCAGCTGTGGCCATGGAGGTGCCGGGGCAGGGGGGGGGGTGGTGGTGGTGGCAGGAACCAACCCGCGTCCTACAGCCAACCAATAGCTTCCAGATAAGTGGCAACACGACCTGTTCGACAGCAGCTTTGGAGGCGGGGCTGGCATCGAGATTGGTGGGAAATTGCTGGTCTCCAATATGGATTTTTGGGTCTCAGATGCAGATATTCAGGAAGTTTGCTGAATTTGGAACTCTGAAAAAGGCAGCTGTACATTATGATCAGTCTGGCTAGAGCTTCGGAACAGCAGATGTTCACTTTGAGCGAAAAGCAGACGCTCTGAAGGCCATGAAACAGTATAATGGTGTCCCTTTGGATCGTCGCCCTATGAATATTCAGCTTGTTACATCACAGATTGATACACAACAAAGACCTGCACAGAGTGTAAATAGAGGTGGAATGACTAGAGACTGTGGCTCTGGAGGTTTTGGTGGTAGAGGCGGCACTAAGAGAGGCAGTCTTGGAGGCAATCAAGGACTCAGCAGAGGGACTGGAAGAAATTTGAAACAACAGCTTTCTGCAGAAGAACTAGATGCACAAATGGATGCTTATAATGCCAGGATTGATACCAGTTAAACTAGATAACATATTCTCTGCATGGAACAGGACCCAGGAATGTCATTCTTTGCCCTTTTTGCTGGAGGGTGGAGTAGAGGACTGTGGCTCTGCTATCAATAATGGATTTGTTTCTTTTATGTTTCAAAATAATATTTAAAACTCATGTAAAGGGTTGTTTTTTTTTAAATTCTGAAACACACCTGTTTTGTACCAAGTTATTTTGGGGATAAATTTTACTGCTTGCTGTTGTGGAAAAGGTGCCATAATAAAATAGAAATATGTGTAGAAAAAAAAATAAATAAATAAACGTTGTGGTCACTGTAGTGAAAACTGTGTGGCCATTCTAATGTTAAGCTGTTATGAACATCATATTGTGATTTTCTGTTATAATATGTAATGTTGTGAATATTATATTGTGATATGTTGTTAATGTTTGCATTCATATATAATGGAATCAACAGAGGCACTATATTTTGCAATCCTGCTGACTATGCCATAATGTAACATCATGTACCAGTAGATTCCCAAAAGAATGCTACTGTGAACAACTTTTAAGGTTCAGTTTGCACAATATAGTGAACACTCTGTTTATTCCATTACAAATCAAGGAAAAAATTCAAAACATATCACAATATAATATTCACAACATTACACCTTATCACAGAAAATCACAATATAGCATTCATAAGAGCTTACCATTAGAATGGCCACACAGTTTTCAATACAGTGACCACAATATTTAGAACAAAGAACAAAAGAATAATAATCTGGTTCCCTGAAGGGGGAAACCCTCCTTACTTCATCATTCAGTCAATGCACAATACAATAATCAAACTTTCACTAATGGGACAACCGTTAACTTAATGGTTCAATCAATTCATAATACAATAATGAAACTTCTACTCATTAAGCAACCATTAACTTAATCAGTCACTAATCTAGATTCTCAATTAATAAATATATTAATCACAAACACAGTCATTAGAAAACCACACAAACCCTCCACCCCTTGCTGTCCAGCAAACCTCAGTTTCATCCAAGGGGAGGTCTTTTCTTCTTCTTGACTCTGGGTGGTCTCTCTGATTGCCTGGATCCCCTTCCATGGTCCGAGCTCCTTCCTGAATCCACCAATCACCTGGATTCAAAAGCAGACAGCTCCCAGGTCTTCATCCAGTCCTCAGAAGTAGACAGCTCCCAGGTCCTTGACCAGTCTTCAGGGGAGTCCCTCATACACACTGAACTTCACAGGGTCCAGCACATCTCAAACCCTTCACTACTTCTCTTGATGCTGAGACAATCCAGCTTCTTCCAACAGGAAAATTCGAATTCTCTTTCTCTGTCTTTGAAATTCTTGCTTATATACACACACTGGCTTCCTCTCTCAGCCAATCCCCTTCTTCCATGTGAACAGGGGAATTCACACCCTCTCAATAGTGGGACAGGGCTCATACCTCCCATACTTAGCCCTAAGTTACTAAGTGTTAAGTGTCTGCTAATCTGATTGTTGTTACAGACAAAGTCCTAGAAGTGGTATCATTGGTTTAAAGGGTATGCAATTATTTATAACCCTTTGAGCATAGTTCCAGATTGCTCTCCACAATGGTTGAATCAATTATGACTTAAACAACAATGCAGTACTATCCTAATCTTGATACATCCTTTCCAGCATTTATCATTTTCCTGTTTTATCATCTCAGCTAATCTGACTGGTTAGATGTGGTACCTCAAAGCTCTTTTGATTTGCATTTCTCAAATCAATACTGATTTAGAGCATTTTTTTCATATTTACATTTTACATTTACATATACTTATAGATATCTTGCATTTCTACCACTGAGAATTGCTTATTCATATCCTTTCATCATTTGTATTCTTAAATATTTGTCTCTATTTTCTGTTTATTTTAGAAATGAGGCCTTTGTCAGAGACACTGGTTGAAAAAATTATTTTCTAATTCATTACTTCCCACTTAGTCTTCGTTAAAATGATTTTGTTTGGGGGGTGAAGCCAAGATGGTGGTATAGAAGCAGAAAAGTTTTGCAGCTCCCACATCACCACCTTAAATAACTAAAAAATACACCTATAAACAAATTTTAGGATTCCAAAACCCACAAAAATAGAGAAAACATGTCTCTTGCTGAAGGCAGGTCAGCAGGATGGGCTCATTCTGACAGGCTGGGAGCTGAGGAAAGCCCAGCCCGAAACCATGGCCTGGCCCAGGGTAGTTGGGAAAAGTCACAGTTGGTGTCTACAGGAAAGTGGATTGGCAGCACCTGGGGCAATCTCCACATTTATCAAGCCAGAAAAAAAGGCTAAGAGAAAGGTCAGTGGAATTCAAGCTAAATTGGGGGGGAGGGGGAAGCAGTGAGACCAAACTGCCCCCAGGGAAAGGAAGCAACCCAACTCCGTTGCCTCAGAGCTCCTGGCAAAAGCAATTGATCAAAGGCCAAGGGCTCTTGC
>CM053594.1:161266938-161310748 GCA_028646575.1 Pseudocheirus occidentalis | reverse complement strand
AAAAAAATGTTGTTTTTACATGCATCTGAGAAATAAATATACAAGCAATGGAGTATAGAAATTCATCTTGTCCAACAAAAAAGTAAGGGTGGTTACCTTCATGGGATATATGAAAGGATAGATTGGGGGAAATGGCATCCAGTAGGCTTGCCATCTTGGAGCATGGGGCAGAGGAGAGATGGGAAGAAAACCTATAAGGCAAAATCTTTGGAAAATAAATGTTGAAAATCAAAAATAAATTTTCAGAAAGGGTAAAACAAAAGTAAAGGGCATGAATACAGTTTTTTGTTATTCATTCATGCATTCATTTATCTATCTATTTTTTAAAATTTGTTCATTTATTTATTTATTTTGGCATTAGTTGCCTTCTTGTATTCACAGAAAAGTATGCTTTCCTATTTTTTTCAAAGCTTCTTTCTGTCCTCCTAATCTTATTATATTAAACTATTTTTTTACGCATTATATCACCTAATAGCATAATTTTTATAATCACCTCTACCCCTGGATTATGGGAAGTTTTGTCTCTTGCCACAGATCTTTCATTCTTCCCTGTATTCTAGAACCAAATTCAAACCTCCCATCTCCTGTAAGTGCCACAGACAGGCACTTTTGTCTCCACTGTTTCTGTACTCACTGAGATCTGTTGCTTGTTCCTTCTTGCCCCTGCTGCTATCCATAGCACAGCTGGCTCTACCTTTATTTGTCAGCAGAGGTTCCCTTGATCTTCCCAGGATCAGAAGCCTAACTTCCTTCTTTTCACTCCCCTTCTACCACTAAACCAAGGGGAAAAATGTCCCTGTGGCAAGGTGTGGCTTACTACTTGCTGTTTAAGTGGACCCTAGCCTGGACATGTTCTTTCTTCACTGGGATCCAACCTCATCCTGGGATTTTTCTTCTGATCTCCAGTTGTCCCAGAAAGACCCCTGTCATGCCCCTATTCTTATTTATGTTTCCCTGAACTTTGTTCAGCCTAAGTGCTATTTCATCTCTTTTGTGCGGGAAAATCTCAAGAGTTTGGAATTTTCTGACCCCCTCTGCCATCTTCCCAGAATTCTCTTTTGCTTTTTGTAGTTTATATCAAAATTTCAAATTTGACTTTTAAATTACTTCAATCATATCTCTTAATAAAGCTAAGAAAACATATTTAAAAAGGAATGATAGGGATATACAAAAAGATTTACATAAACATATAGTTTTAAAAATATTTATATTCCTTTTTCACCACCCCTTAAGAACTTAGAATATTGATTCTCTCGAACCTCTTCTTGGTGCTTATCTTGATCATATGATGAGATGATTCCCTTATAGTTATATTTGCGAGAGGAAAATAGTATTAAAACATATGATATGCACAAAAGTATCTCTTCTAATCTTCTTATTTTACAGTTAAGGAAACTAAAGTCCAAAAATCGACATTCATTTGCCCAAGGTCAAAAGTAGTAAAATAACAGTAAATATCAGAGTAGTAAATAACAGAGATAGGACTCATTCTTTGGACCTCTGTGGCTATAACTTCAATGTATTATGAAGAATATGAATTTATAATTTTAATTTTTTTCTTCCCTTTTCATAAAATTTTAAATTGCTTCCTCACACCTATTGTTTCAGTTGTCAAAAATTTCCTGAATTTATATACAACTCAAAATTAGGGGATTAAAATCCCCTTGCTGATTTTATCCCAAGTACTTCCCTTCATTGGAGTTTTGCTATTCTCATGGAAGTAACATAGTTACCTGTTTTAGGATGATAATTTTGGTAACTATATGAGCATTGCTTGAGAGAGAAAGACTGGAAAATTAGGACTTAGATCAATTTGCAAGTCATAAATCAGATTAATTGTCAATTATAATATTCTAGGTCAGAGAACATAAAGTACTGATTTTAGATATTGGATATGTAAGTAAAGAAAAGGAACATTTAATTCAAAACATGCTGCAGGAATAGAATTAAGAAGACACATGTATGATTGAATGCTGGGCATGAGGATGAGTATACGTATTTATTGAACATTGCCACTCTCTTCAAATTATTTTTATTATTAGCTTTTACACTTTTATCTAAACTTATTTGGTTATAAAATATCTTCTAAAATCTACCTATCAAAAATGTGTTTGTGTATGTATAAGAATCACTGAAAAGTCAATTAATTTTAATGCTGCATTTAAATAGTAAACGGAAAAGTGCTATCACTTGTGATTTTTAACCTCCTAGGGAAAATGATCACCTTCTTTGCTTATGTATAATGACATATTTATTTAGTCTTACCTTTGATTAATGAAGTCATTGTTGCAAAATATTTTAAGATGCTTGCCTGAGGGAGGTAATAGTTGTGATAGAGATAAAATATGTGATTCAGAAAGCTATACTTTCAAACTTCCCCAGGATAATAATTTGCATTTTATAAAACTTGTTAATAACCAAAATATGTAAACATGCATACATCTTGATAATTTAGCAAACCATCATATTTTTCTGATATGAGAAATGTTTTAAAACATTTTGCTTTTATTCAACCTGGTTTGTCATTAAACCAAATTGCCTCAATATCTTAGGTTTAATGGACAGATATCACAGAGTAGTTCCACTTAGTATTAATTGTATCACAATACTACATATGTGATATGGCTTCCTCTTCTGATCTTTCCCAGGGAAGCCTTGTAAATTACACATTTCAATTCATTGCTGCCAGAATAATAAAATATTTAATTAATTACATAAATCCATGAATGTGAATGCTGACAAACTAGTTATAATGCAATATATATATATATATACATACATACATACATATATATAAATTATTTTCTCTTTAGGGCCATAATTACATAAATGCTTGGATGAGGGCAAAGAAAACCATAGCAAGAGATAAGATAAGCCAGAATTTCAATGTGTATTTTTATTATGTACTATGAAATACATTGCTTTGCCATGGATGAAACTCTAGGTTAAGAATAAAAAGAATATTTAGTGGTTGAGAATTCTTATGAAAGCCATTTAATCTTTCTGTTTCTCCCTTTTCCTCACCTGTAAAATGTTCAGTGAGGAGAGAAGAGGATATTTTAAAACCTTCTAGTACTTAATATTATGATCTGTAATGTAACTGTGACCTTTGGCAAGTCAGCTAATTGTAACAATTAATAAAATGCAAATTCCTAATTATACTGATACCTGTCATACAGGATCACTAAATATTAAGTGAAATAACATATATAAAAGCACTTCATAATTTAAAAAAATACTATACACATATTTTTAAAAATAATATAAGAAATACTATAAATTAGAGGCATAATCATGGTTATGATGGTGCCAAAATCATTTTTTTCAAGTAGTATTGCTGAGGTATTTGGTACTTTTTACTTTATCATTTGGAGGAAAGTTATTACAACATGAAGTGCAGTCATTATGATTTGCCCAAAATTACTATGTTTTTCAATACTATATTTGAGGAAATTTTGAATAGAATAGAAGGCATTTTCATGTTATGGTGTTTTCCTTTTTCTGAGACACCAACTGCAAAGCTTCTCATTGACTTTTGCAAGCATCCAATTGTTTTCTTTTGTTTTTTTTCTTGCAAGTATCTTCTCCCAAGACACAGGAGCAGGGCAGTTTGTAGGGAAGACACAGTATACTTGAAAACACTAGGATAACAAGTAACGTCTCTAACTAGTAGCCAGTAAGAAAGTTAAGGGGGAAAGTAGGCCAGTTAACCAGGAAAAAAGGAAGAAAAAGCTGAGAAGTACATAGAAATACCAAGTGTACTATTCATCCTCAGAACACAGAAACATGAGGGAGCAAAAGGATTCAGGGAAAATCCAGAAATGTGAAGTGGAATATGAAAAAACAAGTTGAGTTTTAGAAAAGCAATTCAAATAGGAAAAACCAGAAACAGGTAAGACAAATTGCTGAGAATAAAATTGTGAGAATACATATTGTATCTGTCTCCTTTTCACATCAGCTTCCAGGATCTCTTTATAAAAAGTTATATGACCGAAGCTTTCCTTTCCCCTTTTTTCCTTAGTTTACTGAAATTCTTTTCTGTGATAGCTCTATGAGCAAGGGATGTTTTTCTCCATACATCTCTTACACTTGATATTATAATATTATGGAATAGAGATAATCTTGAAAATATTTATGTTGACTTTCCTGGAAGAACCATCTGCTTCTGTATAGCCAAGGGCAGAGATGTTGGACAGATAACATTAACATGATGTTCTTAATTCTGAGAAATTCATTTCAAAAGGAATATTAATGAATTTGAAAATATTTAAATAGGGTAAAAGAGAGAGGAGGAGGTGACTTGAAATCTTAGATAAGAAACTGTTAAAGAATTTGAAAATGTGTAACTTGAAGAAGAAAAAAAAGAGAAGTTTGCCCTCAAATATTTGAAGGAATAAATAAAACCCCCCTCCCTGGGAAGCTGAGAAAATAGCTGTGCCATTTTTCACTGGAAACTTATTCATACTTTCACATAGATATTTAATCCCAATAGATCAATGGATAGGACTGAGGAAAAGATTAGGATCTTCCTTTTCCCCCTAGAGGGACTCTACATTGTAATGTTAAGTGAAAAGGGGATAAGTGGAGCTATTGACATTACCCCTTGATTGATAAGATTGAGGAGAGCCCATAGAGCTTAGCCCAATACTGCTATCTTGTGGCTATAACTATATTGAATTGATGCCAGCACTCCTTTCCTGTCCCATCCAATTTGTATTGAGGTGGGGAATATGTGGTCTCAAGGAATTCTGGGTGCTTAGGTGCCACCTTTTGAATGAGTCCAAATTTTATAGAATAAAGCCTTTTATTAAGTGAATTTCCTGTGGGGAGTTAGGATTCAGTCAAGGGGCCACACTTGAGGACCTAGAATGTCACATGTGTCCTCAAGTTCACAGGTTCCACACTCCCTGAAAGTTATTTCCTTTTCAGCAGGGCTTTTTAAAGAATGTGTGGGTCTGGTCAGGAGGGTGACTGTGCTACTGTTTTATTAAATCTTTTGAAAGCCTTCTGAACATTTTATTATTAGAAGGTTTTAAAAGCAAAAAAAAAAGTACATTGTATTAGGAAGCCCATTATGTAAAAATACATCTATTAAGTTATTTTTAAAAAATTCACAGATCCTAAGCTAAAAATCCCTGCTCTGGAGGGATAAAAAACATTCTGAATGCTCTTCCACACACTCCAATTAAACTCAGAAGAGAAATAAATATGTAGAAAACAATTGGAATCAATCTTATATTTTATAATGAGAAAATTGTCTTCATATTATTGAAATGATAGAAAATTGTTTAAATAAATAAACTAAAAAGTGTGTTTAGATTTCTCATTGAAAAGGAAAATTAGGTTGTAGCAAAGAGGGATCTGACTGTTTTCTCAGTATCTAAGTAAATGACAGTATCATTCTTCCATAGAAGAATTGCATCTAAATCATTATCCCAATGCCTAAAAGTGAACTGCTATGGCTAGTAATATTCTCTAGCAGTATTATCAACATCATAGTTTTCTTACTGATTTCTTGTCTCTTAGGGAACAATAAATGACACCTGATGCCCCAGGGGGAATAAAGCATAGCTGTACCACCCTTTCTTGCATTTTTCCCTCTTAATTCTCCTAGTTCTAGCCCAATTCAATGGGATTATATTAGAAGCCAACAGAGTTTAATAAAAACCTTTCCATTTCTTCATAGGAATAAAGTACAAAAAAGAAAAGAAAGAGAGAGATAAAAAGAGAGAAAGAAAATGAGAGAGAGGGAAAGAAAGAAAGAAAGAAAGAAAGAAAGAAAGAAAGAAAGAAAGAAAGAAAGAAAGAAAGAAAGAGACAACTCCAGATTCCCAACTTTGATTTCCAGTTTTTTTCCTCTCTCCCACCCTCCCTTACCCCTCTCAAAGATGGCAAGAAATTGGATCAGACTGAGAAACATTAAGCTCAGGAAAGGTGTCAGGTATTAGGTAGCTTGTATGGACTCAGCTTTGAAGGATACTAGAAAAATCTCAGCTTAATGTTTCTCCTAAATCACTTAGTATTCAATTTGGGTATTCATTTATGTGTATATGCCATGAATAGTATGTATGGCACTCAATGATAGATTTTCCATTCATCCTATTTGTTTTCTGTGTTGTCATAAATTTTGCTTTCATACTTCTCATTTCTCTATTGAAACATGCAGGAATTTTATTTTGTGATGCTCTGTTCTCCATTAATTCCATAGGCTTTTCATTGTCATGTAGTGTTGGATTATTTCCCCTATAATCTGTAATTTCCCCAATAATTATTCATAAATGTTTAAACTTGATTACATCAAGAAGCTATATCTCCTTCAGTTGTTAATGTTTTTCATGTATATATAATTATTTTATTTATTTATCCAATTAAGTTCAAGGTCTTTCTTCCTGAAACCTCTGACAGATTCATCTTTTTTTAATCCTTTTTCTCCTTTTCTATCAATTTCTGACTTCTCTGATTATTGTTTCCTTCATAGCTGCATCTTCCTTTAAAAGTATTCATTATTCATCCATGTATGTATGTATGTATGTATGTATGTGTATTTGTAATTTCTACCATTTACTTCCATACAATTTTGAGCTACAAATTTTCTCCCACCCTTTCCCTACCCTCACCTATATGTATATTCATATTAAACATATTTTCACATTAATCATGTAGAAAGAATGAGAACCAATGGGAGAAACCACAAGAAAAAAGAAACACAAACAAAAAAAGAGAGAAAATGGTATGCTTTGATCTTTACTTAGACTCCATAGTTCTTATACAGGATGTGGATAGCATTTTCCATCATGAGTCACTTAGAGTTGACTTAGATCCTTGCATTGCTAAGCAGAGATCTATCAAAGTTTGATGCTGATCAGACTCTATCAAAACTTGTCATCACACAAGGTTACTATTACTGTGTACAATGTTCATCTGGTTCTGCTACCTTCACTTAGCACCAGTTCATGTAAGTCTTCCCAGGCTTTTCTGAAATCCACCTACTCATCTTTTCTTATCACAAAACAGCATTCTCTTCCATTCATATTCCACA
This sequence comes from Pseudocheirus occidentalis, assembly GCA_028646575.1. Classification (NCBI taxonomy): domain Eukaryota; kingdom Metazoa; phylum Chordata; class Mammalia; order Diprotodontia; family Pseudocheiridae; genus Pseudocheirus; species Pseudocheirus occidentalis. The sequence goes on along the minus strand of CM053594.1, from coordinate 161,303,709 downwards.
ACTTTTTCAGTCATTCCCCAGTTGATAGGTACTCACTCAATTTCTGATTCTTGGCCACCACAAGAAGACTTCCTATAAATATTTTTGTACATGTGGTTTTTTTTCCCTTTTTTATGATATCTTTGGGATACAAACCTAGAAGTTGTTGTATAGCTGGATCAAAGGGTATACACCATTTTATAGCCCTTGGAGTATACTTCCAATCAGTCAAATTTCCTTACTCATGAGGGCGGTATTATGGGTGTCTTATATGGCTGATGCCTAAATTTAATAAGTAAGATCATTGAACTCAATTCTACCCTGAAATATGCTCTTTGGTGAAGTGGTGAGTTTCATGTCCTTGAATTTTCATCAGAATCTGGATATTCACCTTTCTGGAATATTATACAAGGGTCTCCTGTTTTGGGGAAGAGGGTAGCTTAGATGATCTCATGTGAAATATTGTCAAATCATAAGTAATATATCCAAAAAAACTCAGAATAATGTTCAGTATTTTTTCTAATTATTTTTCCTGGATACTAAATTCATCTAGGATATTATACTTCAAAACATGGATGGTTAATTTTAAAATAAAATGATGCAAGTCTCTGAATAAGAATCAATCTTGTGTTTTTCTGTACCTACCAACACTTAACTATTATGATTTGTTTTAAGCAAATTCTAACTTTCCTTTGCCAATTTAGGCTATAATGTGCTCCTGATCTGATAGAATTTGTTATCATTTGAATTTTCCAACCCCTACCCCACCCCCAGCTTAAACCCAGAAGAATTTAAACTTCTTTAGGAAGGGGCTAATTGATGCTTTTGTCTTTGTAACTCCTGCACCTTGCACAGAACCTTACAAATATAGTAGTGGGTTAATAAATGCTTGTTGAATTGAAATGAATTATTTCCCTGGTGAAACGTTAACTTTTGTGGCAATAGGAGTGACATACTCATTAAGTCCTCCTCAGATATGCAGAAGATTTTATCACACAATGATTTTTATTTTGGTTCTCAAAAGTAAAAGATTTAAATTGTTGTGTGTGGCTGGGGTGGGAGGGAAGGGGAGAGCATATTCATTTAGGACCACCACCTCTGGTGTGAGAACTTGCTGAGCCCTTTTCCAGACTGCTCTTCCACCTTTAATGTCTACTTGGTACTCAGCTCTCACCTGTGGCTCCAAGAAACTATAGCATGGGCAGTGGCCACATCCAGGTAAACCATCACAATTGATAAGTTAATCCAGGGTTAGGGTAACCAACAGGCCTCAGATCTATGGGTGAGTTAGAGGGATGTCTACCACAATCATGTGAAGACTCTCCTTGTTGAAATGGTCATATGAGGAAAAAAATGTTCCAGTGGCCATAAACACAGCTCAGGAAGGATATTCAGAGCTTGGTCAGATGTAAAAGATGCCAAGACCTTCCAATGTATCATAGGCCATTGCCAATTATCTGAGTTTTGTCTTGCCACTGGCCTTCAATAACTCTGGGAGAGATAGTTAGACTGACAATTTTGTGCATCTCTGGCTCACTTAAATTCAATTCATGAACAAGTCAAGGCATCACTCCATAATATTGCTCATCCTTTTTGAAAACCAAGGTAAAATGAGAACCCTAGACTCAGATTGCTCAAACAGTTTATAAAGATTCAACACCAGAAAGTTCCAAAACAGTTATCATAAACCATGACTAGGAATTCTTATGCCTATGGTAATTTCAACTGTTTTTGTTTGAAGAAAGAGTGGAAGAACAGAAACTAGTTTGTCTAGAATAGTTTAATAATTCTGACAGAAGACATCATCTCCCCAAGAGAATGTTGTCTGTCTCCTCTTAAATTATTTGAAGGTTCTTGTCCTACTATCTCCGCCTCTTGGAATAAAGTCGGCAGTAGAGTGGAAATAGCAGGCATGATGGCAAGCCCTACAAAAGGTTTCTGGGAGATCATATTCTAAAAGGTTGTCGAGCAAGCAGTGAAAGACTAGAAATGGTTATACTATGCTACAAAGGGTGGCTAAGGAAAATTAAAAAAAATGAGTACAATAAATCAGAAAATTGTCAGGAGAAGTAAACGAACCTTCTTGATTATTAGATTCACAGGGAAAAAATTCTGGTTGCTCTATGATATATAGCTTTTCTAGTAATCTCTGAAAAACACATGAAAAGAATATTATGAAATGTGTAGAAGTCAGCTCTTTGGTGTTACATTAATATACCAGAATAAAAACTTGAGTGATGCCAAAATACCATGAGTGCAACAAGTCTCTGAATTCATGACCCTATAAGTAATCTATCTCAATAATTTCACATTTTGTTTTATCTTTTATCATTGCTTCAGAATGAAGGTATCAGTGATTTCTCCAGTAGATGTTGCTCTAAACACAGCAACTATTGTGAAGATCATCAACTCCTACCATTACTAGTTATATTTGTGGTAGAAGCCACTGCATCCTGATGTTTGGCTGATTTCAGTAATAGCACCTATAGTTAGACTGAACTTCCTGATACCTTATTAATGATGTAATGTGTCACTGAGACTATGAAATGTCTTTGACTGGAAACTTATATGTAACCTCTTTCCTGATTATAGACATATATTAAATCCATGATGGATCATAGAAAAGACATTTAAAAGACCATTTGTAAACAAAGCAATTATAGAAGACATGTTTGTATCTGTAATTGTTTTCTCCATTAAATATATTGACCACTTTGGAGAGTGTTCTGGAATTATATCCAAAGAGCTATGAAATTGCCTTGGACCAGGAATACCACTATTTTCTCTATTTCAAAAGCTAATTAAAGAAAAAGAAGCCACTATATATTCTAGAATGTTTGTAACAGCTCTCTTTGTGGTGGCAAAGAACTGGAAATTGAAGGGCTGGCTACTTATTGGGAATATCTGAACAAGTTGTCTATATCATTGAGATGGAATACGGTTGTGCAATAAGAAATGAGCTCATTGCTTTTAGATAAAACATGAAAAGATTTGCATAAAATAATGTAAAGCCAAGCACAAGCAGCTTTCCAGAAGAATGCTGCTGTGAACAGCTTTCAAGATTATAATTACGTAGTATAGCAAACTATTTATTCAATAACAAATCAGAGCAATTATTCACAGTAAATCAAGGTACAGGATTCACAATGTTACAACTTATCACAGAAATGGCCACATTGTTTGTTTGTTTGTTTGTTTGTTTGTTTTACCATAGTTGTCACACAGTACAATCCTTTAGTCACTCCATCATTTAGTAACTCAATAATTCAATCATCCTTAAGGAGGCTTGCCTCCTTACTCAATCATTGAATCATCATTAAGGAGGCCATACTACACCACTGGGTAGTACATTCATTTAGTCAATCACAGAATTCCTTATGTAATCACAAAGTACAGTCACAAATAAATTACAATTTCATCAGTCACTACTCAACAGAAAATTACACAATTCAGCAGACTGGGCTTCCAGCTATCTGACTATTACATCCATACCTAGTTAGTTAGAGAGGGAAGCAACAACATCTGGGTTTTCAAAGCTGAGGGGGTTCAAGAGCTGCCCAGAGTCTCATCTAGCCAAATCACACAACTCTTCCCAAAGTGAGTCCCAAAGCAAAACTTCACATCAGGGTCAGTCACTACTCAGTATTCACAGAGTTATTTGCATCTTGACTTACTGCAGTCTTTCACATTTCATAGTTTCCCTTCCTTGGTCCCATCTTCTGCCCAAATCTAATCAACTACCACCTGAGTTCAAAGGCAGACAGCTCCAAGTTCCTTGTCCAGCTCTCCGTACAGTTGCTGCTCCACATTAGACCTCACAGTGTCCAGTCCAGTCCACAGTCTCTGTTTCTGGGAAGTCAAGGATCAACAAAGCCACAAACAGACAAAATACCAACACTACAGTCATGCTTCTTCTGGCAGCACCTCAGCATCTCCTCAGCAGCTCTCCTGGCCCTAGGGAATCTCCAGCAGAAGTTTCAGCTCATTCCCAGAATCAAAATTACTTCATCCAGGTTCCTCAAATAAAAAGTTCTCTCCAGCATGGGCCTCTCTTCCTCAGCCTCTAGAACCTGGCTCCAAGACCCAAAATTCCAGCTAGGGCTTCTCCTTATATATCTGTTACCTCCTCCCTATTCTATCCCTTCCTGTTACATCAGCAGCTTACTGTTATGTCAGTACAGGGATTCATACATTTGTGTCTTAACAGAGGCTTGGTCTAATTAATTTCAAACCAGGCACTAAGTACCTGTTAGTTTTGCCAATACAAAGAGATCAAATTACATTATTATTACAAATAATGGGGAGTAAAATGAATTGAACCAACAGTATAAAGCAACAGTAATATTGTTTTAAGAATGACTTTCAGTTTATAAGTTATTTGTTTAAAAATACCCAAATTAAATATAAAAACATATGAAGAAAGGCATTATCTGCATCCAAAGAATTGATATACATACATACATACATACATACATACACACATAGATACATACGTACATATACACACTCACACATATATATATATAATGTTATATATATTTATGTGTACATCTGTGGATACTCATAGATAGACATATACACATATATTCTCTCTCTCACTCAACCTTTCTTATAAATATAGATCTTGGGGATGGGTAGGTGGTACAGTGAAAAAAGCACCAGCCAGGAGGTCAGGAGGAAAAAAGTCAGGAGGACCTGAGTTCAAATTCATCCTTAGACACTTAAAACAAAAACTAACTCATGTTTCCTTGGGCAGGTCACTTAACCCCAATTGCCCCATCTTCCCCCTTCCAAAAAGCAAGAAGAAAAAATGTATATCTTCTTCATAAAGTCAAATGTTAAAGACTATTTTCTGAACTGGAAAGGTTTAAAACCCCTTTAAAGTGAGAAAAACCTTAGTAAAAAACCAGTGTATGTCATCTTCTTTACTGGACAAAATTTTAATTTGACAAATAATCTTTCCAGGGCTTTAGAAATGTGGATACTTATGTATACAAAAGTTCTCTTGAAAATTTTGTCCGTGATTTAAAAAAAAATACTTCAGCTTACACTGAACTGAAAACAAATCTTGGAGAATATAGAGATATATTATAATTATGGTATCTCATGAGAATTTTCTAGATGGATTCAGCCTCTAGACAATTTATAACCCAAACATTTGCATGAAATCAGAGGAAAGTTATCAAATCAATTAATTTGATAGATGTGTAGATGAACATTAAGGTAATAGAAATGTAAAGTACTATGCTGATGCACCAAAAAAAATAGTTTTATAAGTGGAAGCAAGTTGTAGTATGTAAAATCAATGCATTATCCTTGTTAAATGTGGCAAATACTTATTGATTTAATGAATCGTTCCTTTTTTTTCCCTGTAGCTTCATGCTTTTCGCATTCTTACTTTTTCCACTTCACTGTACCTGCTAACTTCACTGTACCACCAAACTTCATTCTTTTCTTTCTGGATGGGTTATTTGGTGACTAATTTATTTTATTGTAGTATTTAAATTCTCCAAAATAAAAAAAAGGTAAAATGTTACTCTGGGCTCATTTATCTACTTACTGACATTTTTTTCTTCTGATTTAAATTTTGTTCTTTCCCTGTTGAGAAGGATGATGGAGGTAAAGCAGTTTTCTATGGACTTCAGAGGTTATTTCATGGAATGGGCTAAGTAAGATATGCAGTATATAGATTTCAATTTGGGACTTCCATTTGGAATATCTTTTTAGATCAAATATGCTTCATGTCACTCCCATCTGTAATTCTAGACATGAAGGACATTGCCAAAATGATAAAGGTAGGCTCTAACCCTAGAATTTCATTGAAAACCTGGGGATTGGGGAAGTTATGTGTTGCAGTGAATAGAGCACTGGCCCTGGAGTCAGGAGGATCTGATTAATCTGGACTTAGATATTTAATTCTTACTAGCTGTGTGACCTTGAGCAAGTCACTTAACCACCATTGCCCTGCCTTCCTCCCTCCAAAAAGACAAAAAAAAAAACCCCAACAACCCAGGGATTTCTCTTTCTGAAACATCCTTCTGTCACAAGAGGCTCTCTCACTTGAAAAGATCCCATTTGCATCTATATTTTGGAGACATGCCTAGGGCAATTACTCCTTCTTTCTTTGTCTATAAGCCTTAATCTAAAGATTTTGTCAGAACCCTTATTCTCATTCTACTTTCCTTTTTTATTGTTGCCTTGCCCTTTTCAAATGTAAACAGATCTTTGTTTCCATTGACTTTGTTTGCTTATAACTTTTATTCCTTTCATCTTAAGTGCTCATGGGTTTATAAGTTACAAATTCCATATATCTACCACCTAGCCAAGAATCAGTGATGAAGGACTTAATTTAGGCCTACCATGAGGAGAAAATTGAGTGATATATTTACTAGTCATGGCATATGCACATAAATGAACACATGAAATAAATACTAAGTAATTTAGAAGGAAAGCTATTAAATTGGGAGTTTCGGAAAGGTGTCAGATATTAAGTAGCACATATGGATTCTGATGGAAACTAGAGATTCTTAGAGGCATAGGTGTGAAGTGAGTGCTTTCCACATATGTGGGACAGCCCATACAAATGTAGAGAGAAAAGATATGGGGACAAAGATTTATAGAAGAAAATGGTTTTGAAGGCCATCCAGTTCAATCTTCTCATTTTACAGTTAAGGAAGTCTGAGATACAGGTCAATCAAATTCTCCATTATCACACAAGCATTGTGCCAGAGATAGAATTTGTACTAAGGTTCTCCAGAGCCAGGATTCCTTTCATAGTTTCAGAGGTAGAATGTTGCATGTGAGGAAGAAAAGACACCATTCTAATTGTCCTGTTAAGCGTGTGAAGGAGTAGTATTGAACAATAAGCTGGGAATCAGGAGGCAGTTTGTGAAGGTCTTTAAATGACAAAGGAGTTTTTATTTAATGTTAAAAACAAAAAGAGGTCAGTTAGTTGGTAAAGTGGATAAAGTGCTAAGTCTGGAACCTGGAAGACCTGAGCTCAAATCCAGACTCAGATACTTACTAGTTGTGTGACCTTGGACAAGTCACTTCACACTGTTTTCCTTAGTTTCTTCATCTATAAATTGAGTTAGAGAAATAAATGGCAAACCATTATAGTATCTTAAACAGGAAAAATTCAGAAGCGGTCATGGGAAGTTGGATACAACTGAAAACTAACCGAAAAAAGAAAACAATGGAAAAACAATATAATTCTTTTTGGAGGGCAGGTACAGGGCCAGGATTGTGCTTTGAGATTATCATTTTGGTAGCTGATTGGAGGATTAAATGAAGAGGAAATAGTTTACAAGTAATAGTTTAGTTAAGGTGCCATTGTAGTTGTTAATTAAAAAATATAATAATGAGAGGCTAAATTCAGGTTTTCATTGTTGAACTTCAGAGAAGAAGACAGTTAAGATAGATAATCTTATTTCCCATAATTAGTACAGGACTTGAAACATAGTAGGTACTTGATTAATTCCTTTTGATGGATTATTTAATTGATTTGTTGATGACCTCATATTTCTCAATAACCAGAAATCAGTTTTGACTTCAAAGTCAGTTTTTCTATTCACTGTTTAAAAACATATGAAAAGGTAAAGCCAAGATGGCAGAGTGAAGTCAGGCAGTTATCTGAATTTTCCCCAGATTTTCCTCAGAAACATTAAAACAAGCCTCTAAACAGATTCTGGAGTAACAGAAACTACAAAAAGATAGAGAGAAGCATTTTTTTTTCAGCTTAAGATAACTTGGAAGATAATTTTCTAGTAGGAAAGGCCTGTCTCCCTTGGGTAAAAAGGGAGATCAACCCAGTACAAAGGTATTCAGGTAAGTCAGGAGGAGGCTCTTAGCCACATTACAGACCAGCAACCAAGGTCCCTCCATCCTGGCTCAGGAGGCAACTGACACAGCAGGCCTTCAATACTAGTCAATAAGGCAAATTATCAGCCCCAGTAACTAGGCAAACAGGTGCGATACCCCAGGGCATTGAGGAAGCTACAAGCACTTGAGGAAACAGCACATAAAGTCAGTGACCGGGGGCGGCTAGGTGGCGCAGTGAATAGAGCACTGGCCCTGGAGTCAGGAATACCTGAGTTCAAATCTGGCCTCAGACACTTAACACAAAAAACTAGGCGTGTGACCTTGGGCAAGTCACTTAACCCCAACTGCCCTCCAAAAAGCAAAAAAAAAAAAGTCTGTGACCAGTCCCCTAGCCCCAGTGCTAGAAGTTTGGGGCAATGCCTGCTGTGCCCCTGGAGCAGAACTCAATTCCAAAAGTCACAAAATGAGCAAAAATGTGAGGAAGAAGCAAAAAAATGACCTTGACAATAGAGAGCTTGTATGGTGACAAGGAAGAACAAAACACAAACTCAGAAGGCAACAAAGTCATAAGGTCTACAAGTGACAACTCAAAGGGAATTATAAGTTAGCCTAAAGTGCAAAAAAACATTCTTTAAATAATTTAAAAAGGATTTTAAGAGTCAAATAAGTGAGGAAGAGGAAAAATTGGAAAAAGAAATGAGAGGTATGCAAGAAATAGTCAGCACCTTGGAAAAGGAAGGACAAAACAATGACTGAAGAAAACAATTCCTTAAAAAATACAATTGGGCGCAAGAAAAAAGTAATCAACTGAATAAAACAACTCCTTTAAAAGCAGAATTGACAAAATGGAAAAGGAAGTATAAAAGCTTACCAAAAAAAAAAAGCTTACCAAAAAAAATATTTCCAAAAAAGTTAGAATTGGGCTAATGGAAACTAATGACTGTGGGACATCAAGAATCACACAAAAATCAAAGGAATGAAGAAAAATAGAATATACAAAATACTCCTTGGAACAAACAAGGGACTTAGAAAACAGATTCAAGAGAGATAATTTCAGAAAGCTAAAAGAACAAAACAAAACAAAACAAAACAGCCTGGACAGCAACTTTGAAAAAAATATCAAGAAAAATTGCTCTGAGGTCCTAGATACAGAGTGAAATATAGTAATAGAAATAATCCACTAATTTCTTTCTGAAAGAGATCCAAAAATGAAGACTCAAAGGAATATTGAATCCAAATTCCAGAATTACTAGGTCATGGAGAAAATATTGCAAACAGCTAGAAAAAAATAACTCAATTATCATGGAACTACAGTCAAGATTAGACAGCATGTATCAGCTTCTACATGAAATGGTCAGAAGGCATGGAACATCATATTCCAGGAGGCAAAGGAGCTTGGATTATAATGAAGAAGCAACTAACCAGTAAAATTAAGCATAATCTTTCCTTTTAAAGCAATCTTTTAATAATCAGTTAGTAGTTTTTGATGTTACCATCCAGAAGTTGTTGATTTCTAAATTCTCTCCCCTTCCAACTCACCAAGAGTGCACACAATCTGATAGAAGCTCTATGTGTGAATTAATATTAAATATATTTTCATATTATTCATTATTTAAATAATCCAATGTGAGGAATTAAGAGAGAGAGAGAGAAGAGAGAGACAGAAAGAGAGAGAGACAGAGAGAGACAGAGAGAGAGAGACAGAGAGACAGAGAGAGATAGAGAGAGAGAGAGAGAGAGAGAGAGAGAGAGAGAGGAAGAGAGAGACAGACAGAGAGAGAGAGAAAGAGGAAGTGAGTGCAAATAATATGTTTCAATCTGCATTCAAACGCCATGGTTCTTTTACCGGATGTGAACAGCATGTTCCATCATAATGCTTTTGGAATTGTCTTAGATCTTTGCATCTCTGAGAAGAACTAAGCATATCAAAATCAGTCATCACATAATGTGGCTCTTACTGTGTACAATAATCTCCTGGTTCTGCTCACTTAACTCAGTATCTGTTCAAGTAAGTTATTTCATGGTTTTTTCCCCCTCGGCACTCTGCCTACTCATCATTTCTTATGGAACCATAGAACTACATTACATTCATAGACCACAACAAGTTCACCCATTCGCCAATTGATGGGTATCCACTCAACTACCATTCTTGGCCACCATAGAAAAAGGGCTATTAATGTTTTTATAGGTGGGGTTCCTTTCCCCATTTTTATGACCTCTTTGGGATACAGACCTAGGAGAATTATTACCGAGTCAAAGAGTATGCACACTTAAATATCCCTTTGAACATAGTTCCTAATTGCTCCCCAAAATGGTTACATCAATTCACTACTCCACCCACAATGCATTAGCATTCCAATTTTCCTGCATATTTTTCAACATTTATCATTTTCCTATTTTGTCATGTTAGCAAATCTGATGGATATGATACGATACCTGAACATTGTTTTGGTTTGCATTTCTTTAATCAATAGTGACATAGAACATTTTTTTTATCTGACTATATTTTCTTTATTTGAAAACTGCTTATCCATATCCTTTGACCATTTATCATTTGGTAAATTACTTTTATTCTTATATGTTTGATTCAGTTCCATATACATTTAAGAAAAGCAGCTTTTATCAGAGACAGTTGTTATAAAAAATGCTTCCCTGTTTTCTGTTTCCTTTCTAATCTTGGTTGCAATGGCTTTGTGCAAAACTTTTCAATTTAATGTAATCAAAATTATTCACTTTGCATTTCATAATGTTCTCTAATGTGGTAATAAATTCTTCTGTTTTTTCAGAAATATGACAGGTAAAATATTCCTTGCTCTCCTACTTTGCTTATAGTATCAGCCTTTATGTTTAATTGATCTACCAATTTTGATTTTATGGTGTATGTGGTGTAAGATATTGATCTGTGCCAAATGTCTGCTATCCTATTTTCTAGTTTTCCCAGCAGTTTTTGTTAAATATCTCAGAAGTTCATCTCAGAAGCTGGAGCATATGGGTTCATCAAACAGTAGATTACTTTAGTCATTGACTACTGTGTCTTGTGAACCTAACCTATTCCTTTGATTCTCCACTCTATTTCTTAACCAGTACCAACTATTTTTGATGCTTATTAATTTATGAAACAATTTAAGATCTGGAATGGTTAGGCCAGATTCCCTTGCAATTCTATTTATTATTTCCCTAGGTATTCTGAAACTTTTGCTCTTCCAGAGGAATTTCACTATTACTTTTCCTAGCTTTATAAAATATTTTTATTAGTTTGATTGGTATGGCACTGAATAACTAAAGTAATTAGGTAAATTTGTCATTTGTGTTATATTACCTAGGTATATCCACAAGCAATTGATATTTTCCCAATAAACTAGATCTGATTTTATTCATGTGAAAAGTGTTTTGTAACTGTGTTCATATAGGTCCTGTCTTTATCATAACAGGTAGACTCCCAAATATTTTACAATGTTTACAGTAAGAATTTCTCTTTCTATATCTTGATATGGGGTTTGTTAGTAATTTACACAATTTTATTCACTACTCCTTTGGTTTTTCAGAATCTCTAGTATGGTACTTATTTGAGGAGTTTAAATTTGTTATTTTTCTGGCTTTTTTTTACCGGCATACCAAATTTATTGATCCACTCTTTCTATATTTTATTCTAAAAGCTTTTAGAGACATAAAATTTGACGTATAAGCTGCTTTCCTTCCACCCCATAAATTTTGGTATTTTGTCTCATTATTATCATTATCTTCAATAAGTTATTTTTTCAATGATTTTTTTTGTTTAATCCACTCATTCTTTAGAGTTAGATTATTTAGTTCCCAGTTAAATTTATCTTTCCATGGTCCTTTATTACATATGATTTTTTGCAACATTAAATGAGAAGAATAAATTTAATATTTTTTGCCTTTCTGCACTGGATTGTGAGATTTTTATGCCTTAGTACATGGTCAATTTTTGTGGAGATGTCATGTAAAATTCAGAAAAATGTGCATTCCTTTCTATCCTCATTAAATGTTCTCCAGAAGTTTATCATATTTACCTTTACTAAAATTCTATTCACCTCCTTCTTTCTTGTTTATTTTGTGGTTTTATTTATCTAGTATAGAGAGAGGGAGATGGAGGATCCCTATTAATATTGTTTTGTTGTTTATTTCTTCCTTTAACTCCCTCAACTTTTTTTTTTAAGAATTTGGACGATATACTACTTGGTGCATATATGTTTAGTTATGATATTACTTCATTGACTATAGTATCTTTTATCAGGACAGAGTTTCCTTCCTTATATTCTTAATTAGGTCTATTTTTGTGTTTGCTTTGTCTGAAATGAAGATTGCAATCCCTGTTATTATTTTTTTTACTTTTGCTGTAGCGTAACATATCCTACTCTAGTCATTTATTTTACTCTGTGTGTTTCTCTCTGTTTCAAATGTAAGCAACATATTGTAGGATTATGGTTTTTAATCCACTCTGCTATTCACTTCTGTTTTATGGGAGAGTTCATAACATTTACATTCATGGTTGTGATTGATAAACATGTTTTACTCTCCATCCTATTTCCCCCATTTATGTTTTTCATTCTCCATTCTCCCATTTGCTCATCATTAGTGTTTTGCTCTTGACCATCACCTCCATCAATTTGCCCTCCTTTCTAGTTGCCATCTCCCTTTTCTTTCCTGCTTTCCTCCTACTTCCTATGTGTTAAGTTAAATTTCTCTACGTAACTATGAGCCAAATCCCATGAAAGTAAGGTTCAAATTATGCTCTTCTCCTTCCCTTCTTTTCCTCTAGTGTAATAGGTCTTTGTGCCTTTTCATTTGATGTAATTAACCAATTTTATGCCTTCTCTTTTCCTCTTCTCCAATTATAATCCCTTTTTAACTCTTAGATTTTTTATCCTCACATACAAGCAAACTTATGCCTATAAGTATGCCTACATCCTCTGTGTACACACACATGCATACATACATACACACACATACATCCTTTCTAAAAGTCATAATAAAGATACAGTCCTCAAGAACAGGTATCATCTTCCCTGTTCATGATGTAAACACTTTGACATTATTGAATGATATGTTTTGTTTTATTTTTCTTTTCTATTTTCCTTTTTTTCCCTCTCTTGAATCCTTTATTTGAATATCAAATTTTTCATTGAGTTTTGGTCTTTTCATCAGGAAGATTTGAATTTAATTGAATGCCCATCTCCTTCCCTGAAAGATTGTGTTCAATTTTTCTTTGTAGTTGATCCTTGATTGAAATCCAAGGTCCTCTGCCTTCTGGAATGTCACATTGTAATCCTTCCAGTCTTCCAGTGTAGAAGCTGCAAGTTTCTATATAATACAGACTGTGGTTCCATGACATTTAAATTCTTTCTTTTTGGCTGCTTGCAGTATTTTCTCCTTGAAAATTCTTAAATCTGACTAAAATATTCCTTGGTGTTTTCCATTTGGGATCCCTTTCAGGAGGTGATCAGTGTATTTTTTGGAAGACTAACTTATCCTTTGGTTCTAAAACCTGAGGGCAGTTCCCTTGATTTCTTTTAAGATGCTGTACAGCTTCATTTTTTGACCATGGTTTTCATAGAGACCAATAATTCTTACACTATCTCTCTTGCATCTATTTTCCAGGTGAATTGTTTTTCCAATGAGGTATTTTATGTTTTCTTCTTTTTTTCATTATTTTGGTTTTATTTGACTGTTTCTTGGTATCATATAGATTCATTAGTTCCAATTCCAATGTTTAACAAATAGCTTTTTTAAGTTAGCTTTTATATCTCCTTTTCCATTTTGCCAATTGTATTTTTAAAAGAATTGTTTTCTGCAGTAAATTTTTGTCCTTCCTTTTCCAGGCTCTTGACTCTATCTGACATACCTCTCATTTCTTTACCCATTGTTTTTTTTCCTACTTATTTGCCTCTTAAAATCCTTCTTGAACTGTTCCAATAAGGTTTTTTTGATTAATGAGACCATTTGACATTCTCCTTTGAGGTTTTGGATGTGGATATATTGACAATGTTGTCCTTTTTTAATTTATGTTTTTTATTTCCCCTATTACCATAATTATTCTCTACGGCAAGTAGTTTTGTTGCTTTCTGTTCCTGTTCTCTGAAATTTTCCTGGCTTTTAAAGTTTATCTGTGCTTCTATAGCACAAGGGACACTGTCCCAACCTTCTTTTGCTGTGGACTAGAGACCTTGTCACTGACTTTATGTGTGAGGGGCCTCTGGTACTAGCAGCTGAAGGCTGTAAGGGTCTGGTATCTCACCTAGTGCTAAGCTGGAACTGGTGGTGGTGACTGGCATGTGACATGGTCATGTGGGGTTTTTATGCATTTTCCAAGCTTACACCAGCTTGTTGGGTGTGGGAAGGGGTGGTCTGGTTACTGGAGGTTTCCTCCTCACCCAGGACTGCACTAGAGCATGGGTAAATTCAGGTGCTTCTGGACCACAGTCCGTCAGGGCATGTTATGGTCCTCTGAGTTTTATCTGCTGGTTTCCCTGACTGTGCAAATTCATATGGGAAGGGGGGTCCAGGTGTTGAAGCTGTGTGGTCCACCACCCTGGGACTCAGGATCTCCTGCTGACTTACTGACATAGGACTTGCTGCTGACTTAACCAGATATCACCATTGCTGTATTGCTTCTATTCCACTACAGCAAGAGGGACTTTTATTGTCAATTCACCAGACCTCCTGGGCTAAAAGACTGCTGCACCCTGTCTTTATGCTGTCTCTGCTGTTCCAGGATTTTTCCTGGAGTTATATTTTCCGGATTTTTCAAGGTCAGTAAGGGAGGGTGAGAGTAACCCATGTCTCACTATTCTATCTTGGCTGCTAGAAGTCTTTGTTCATGTCCTTTGCATGGTTTTCTTGCATCATTCTCATTTCTCTTCCCAGTTTTTTTCTCTACCTCTATTACTTGATTTTCAAAATTCTTTTTGAGCTCTTCTATGGCTTGAGACCAATTCATATTTTTTTCTTGGGTATTTTGGATGTAGGAGCTTTGACCTTGTCATCTTCTGAGTGTATGTTTAGCTCTTCCTTGTCACCATAGTAACCTTTTATAGTCAGATTTTTTTCCCCTTTGCTTCTTCCTTTTCCCACACTGTTATTTGACTTTTATGTCGTTTTTAATGTGGCATTCTGCTTCTTGGGCCCAGGGCACACTGGCCCAATTTTCAGATGTTTTGTAGAGCTGCTTTCAGAGATAATAATAGTGACTGTTAAGTTTTCAGTTCTTGCAAAGTAGTGTGATCTAAAGAGATGTGTTTACTACTCTCCTTCCCTGTGTTCTGATCTGTGAGGGACCATAAGCACTGTTTTCTGCCCAGGAACTACAAGGATGTCCCCTTTCGCCTGTGGCTGGAACCTCTGTTGTCATAGTGGTCCTCTTTTCCTTGGTACTGACACCCAAGCCTGGGATCTAGAACTGAGTATGGAAGAGGAACAGAGTCTTGCCTTCTTCTTAACCCAATAACCCTTACAATTCTCTTATAACCAGTTGTTCCTTCCCCTTACTGTGTATTAGATGAGCACTCTAGGAGAAGTTTATTCCTCTGCTGATTCAGTGACTCTGAGAGCATCCTCTTGGTTTGCTGGACCAAGTCTATGCTGGCACAGCCTGTATTGGACTGTGCTTCACTCTTGCCCAGGTGCAACAGGACTTTTTTGCTCTCTTTCTAAGTTGTTTTTAGTGTTTATGTACTTAGATTCTGGAAATCACACCACTATCACTGTGGTCTGCTCTAGGTTTCTTGCAATTAATCTGCTCTAATGTGGCCTGTTCTGGACCTAGCTCTTCTATCATACTGGGCAGAAGACTTTTCCTGCTGACTTTCCAAGTTGTCTTGGCCTAGAAAATTGTTTCACTCTTACTTTTTGTGGATTCTGCTTGTCTAGAATTTATTTAGATTAATTATTTAAAGATATTTGGAGGGCTTTGGGAGAAAGTTTAGGTGAAGCCCTGCCTTAAAACTGTCATCTTGGCTTTTCTTCCACAACTAACTTATATTGCTCGAATATGTTATTCTAGTTATACCAGTTGAGATGACTTTTATTTAGAATAATTTTTCCCCAAACCATGAAAGGCCTTCTTCAGTATTTAATAATATTTCCTCACTTGTATCTAATTCTAGCAATGAGAAATGAATAGAAGAAAAATATTCTTGGAATATCATTATTCTTTCATCAAAGCAAATAACTTCATTTCTGGAAACCTATTTTTTACTCTATTAATCAAAGTAAGGGATATCTATCTATATATCTATCTATCTATCTATCTATCTATCTATCTATCTATCTGTCTGTCTGTCTGTCTATCCATCTATCTATTAATCTATCTTGATCAATTGATAGCTATGTAGATGAAGATAGTATATATACACATCTACATATATATGACCAGGTAGATGTATATATGCACATATATGTATATATGTGTATATGTGTGTGAATATCTATCTACTCTAAATTAATGAGAGATCTTCAAGTGAATAAGGAAAAAAATCAGGTAAAGATGATAAGTGGATATAAGACAATAAATAAGCAGCAATATTTCCACAAATTGAAACTTGGTTTTTTTCCCCCTCTTTCCTCCCCACCCCCACTAATGTAGTAGTTAGTACTTGATAAAGGCTTACAAGTATCATAAAACAAGGAATGATCAAATGGAATTGGACCATAAGTGGGTTGATAAATATAAAATGAAAGACAATAAATGTCCTCATTTGATGGAGAAGAGTAAAAATCAGAAGGCTGAGATTCTAATACTTCTTCTGCTATGTACTATCTTTGTGACCTTGGACAATCCATCAAGCTTCTGTTTCAGGCATTGGACTAGATCAGTGCTTCTCATCGTCTGGTTAAGAAATTTGAAATTATAATTTTCACTTTGATATTTACTCATTTTAAAGGATTTTCCTTGCAATCTTATGTATTCTATTTTATGCATTATAAACTTGATTCTGAGAAGGGTTCTATAGTTTGCCAGATTACCAGAGGGGTCATTGGTATAAAAGAGTTTAATAACCCCTGAACAAGACACTTTGTAAGGATTTTTGCGGCTCTAAATCTTACATCAAAATTTATGTGAGAAAGTGCAACAAATAATGAAAATTTCTATTCTAAGGATGTAATAAGTAGAAAAATGTTGAAATGTATTATATTCATAAAACCATATGCTCAAAACTTTACTTTCGATTGGATGAATGAACAAATGAAATATTAATACATATTGAAGTATTGTAGTTGTTTCCTTCCCCCTGCTCCCGCAAAGAAATAAGAAATCTTCTGTGCAGTTTGTCTTCAGTAACCTTTGAAACATACTGTTAAAGTCAGTAAACTTGCAAATGAAATAAGTAGGTAGGGACTGAGGAAGTAGGTAGTAGATATCACAAAGATATTATACTCAAGGTTAAAACTAAAAGTTGAATGTTAAATTTATACACAAATATTTACTGTAAATTGAAACAGTTTCACATATTTTGTAAATTTCCCCATGAAACACTTTTCCTCCTGCTATCAATACTTTTATCTGTGCCAATCAGATATGTACAATTGAAAGGATTTGTTATTATAGTCCTAGTGCATTATCCATTTTAGAATTTAAAATACCATTATAAAATATCACTATTCCAAAATGATATACATAGTGACTCAAACGTACTATTTCTTCAGCTTTCATGAAGTATCAAAGATAGTTTTGATAATAATACTAGTCATCATTGTATAGCTTTTTAAAGTTTATAAACAAATCAGTCTCCTCACATATATTATTTAATTATCACCATAACCCTGTGAAGTACATCAATTTTACAGAAAAGGAAACTGAAACAGAGACACATAAATGATTTTCCCAGTCACATATCGAGTATTTGTCTGAAGTAGGAACTGAATGCAAGTCTTCCTGACTTCAAGTCAACCTTTATGTCTACAATGTGATATAGCTGCCTTTACTCTGAAGATGCTCAAATCAAACTAACTCTTTGTGCTTGGTCTATAAAAATTCTATTCTACATTTTGTCACATATGTCTAAGGACCAGTCTATACAAACACCTAGCCTGCTGACTTTTAATATCAGAAGATCTTCCAAATTTTCTTTCAGAGTTTTAAGGGAGGGGTGGGTGGAGTGGATACTATGAGCAGTTTGAAAGCCTATTTCCTTGTAGTTTCTCTTTAAAACATATCATATGGTGTTTTTTTAATATTAAAGTAAAACTAATAATAAATCATAGTAGTAGTAATAAAAGTAGTACTTTTACAATTTACACATAATAAGGACCACTAAAACAAAAGCTAAACTTTTTTTTAAAATTTTATACCAAATATTTGAAACATAACTGACACTGATCTCTACAATTCACAGGAGTGTTAAGAGCAGAACTTCTAATCCAAAGGTAACATAGCCATTTTCCCCTTCTTATTCTCCTAATCCAAGTGTTGCAGATTGTTCAATTTCCTAAGTGAACCCTCCCAGTCACCTTTCTCATTCGCTAATTCTCTCATCTTTGTTATTTGTCAAGTCTTAATAATTGTGCTTTCAAAATGTCCTATAGCTGACCCTTTCTCTCAAATTACCATCGTCCTAGCAATACCTAATTCCCCTTAAATGGATTAATGAAATAACCTCCAAAAATGGTCTCCTGCCTCTAGTCCATCCCTTCTTCAATTCATCCTTCACACAACTTTTAAAACACCATATCACTGTCCTTATCAATTCCACCTTGTCTCTAGTATAAAATATAACCTATTCTGTTTGGCATTTAATGCCTTTCACAATCTAGCTCCAGTCTTCCTTTCCCAGTCTAATTGCATATTGTTCCTTTTCACATACTCTGCAGTGAATCTAAGTTTGTGTTGTTAGTGCTTCCAACATGCGATATTGCATTTCCTAACTCTGTGCTGTCCTTGGCATACCTCCTCATTAATTCCATACATTATTTAGAATCTCTAGTTTTCTTCTAAACTTAGCTCAAAATCTGTACCATGATATTTTCCTGATTCCCCCCCAATCACCAAATATGTATTTTGTTTGTATTTATATGAGTACATGTTGTTTTCCTGATTTAATAAATTTCTTCTGAGAATAAAGTGCTTTGTTTGTCATTTTATCATCCCTACTTAGTATAAAAATACAAATATAAAAAGGATTTTAAATGCTTAATTTATTATATCAAATGATTATTATACTAATCTACTCATTTTTCAAAGGAATAAACTGAGAGTCATAGAGGTTAAATGATTTATCCAGGTGAATATGATTAATAAATGTCTGTTGAATAATTAAAATACAGATCTTGTCTAGTAGTTTAAACATTATTCTTGTTTTGGGAAATAAAATTAATACAACTATTGATTTTGGATAGATTGTGTTAATTAACTTTCCATCTATCTTCAGTCATCATTCTTGTGACTTCCTTGAAGAAAATAGCCCTTCATAGTTCCTCTACATTTGTTGTCTCCTCCTATTGGAATGTAACTTCCTTGAGAACCTTGACTGTCATATATCTCCATTTAAGTGCAAAATACAAAAATATATTTGAGTATACAATAATAATTGACACATAGCCAAATGAAAACTATGTGCCTAACACAGAGTAAACATTTAATAAATGCCTATTGTATAATATCTGTACTATAACTTGAAGCTATATGCTTAACAATAGAAAGGACTTTAAAATGGCAAAATTGGATGGCTCACCCTCCCAACTGTATCAATACTGAAGTCATATTAATTAAGTAGCTAATTAAATTCATTAGGAAGCCTAGGTGAATTCTTACTTTTTTTGACTAAGTTCTGAACTGGCATTTGGAAACATTGGTTCCACACCCAATTTTGCTGCTCATTTATGTTAAATCATGGTAGAAATTTAATTTCATTTTTAATTGATATCCAAATGGTTACATGCAATCTGTTCTATACTGAGAATTCTTACAATGCCACAGAGTCTCCAAATTATATTTTGCAAAGTTCTTTAGAAGAAAGGGACTACAACATAAGCTGATTATGTATGGAACTCACAATTTTCTGAGACAAAGCTGTGAACAATATTTTTCAACCACAAGGGCACTGCTTGACAGTAACAAATGAATCTTTTGATAACAAATGCCTTGTAGGAAAAAAACAAATACAATAATCTGCAGGTTCTAAGCTGATGCTCATCAGCTGCCCCAATTAACTACCAAGCATCTGGGCACATTTCATTTCAGTTTATTTTAGTGGAAAAATATGACTCACCAAATACCTTCTAAGGGGTGCCAAACTCTCAAATTAATCATAATGTGATGATTTAAAAAAAGAAAAAAAGAACAGAATAAATTAATGATGTGATGGAGTCATCACAAATATCTGACCCCATCACAATTTCTCCCAGGTTGTGAAGCTTAAGGTGAGTGGAAAAAATCACAGTAAGTGCAGATCTATAATGTGTCAGTTCACAATGAATTAATTGTCAATTTATTCTAAGCACAATTAAGTGAATAATTACACAGGAGTAAATAACCTTCATGATAGGAAGTTTTTCAATAAACTTGCTATCATAAGTGATATAAGGATTATGCAGAGAAGGATGACTTTGATGCCAAACTGAATCAGAAAAGAATTTTAATAACTCATTAGAAACTTTTAGGATCCCAGAAAACCCAATCAGAGTAAATTAAGTGAAAATAAAGACTGGGAGGAGGGAGAAGATGTAGGGGGCTAGAGTACTGTGCTTATGTTAAACCTTGAATGAAGAATAGAATTCCCTCCAGTTGGGAGAGTTTTACTCAATATGATCTACTTTTGTAAACAGTGAGAATGTAGAGAACACTTAAGCCCTCAAGTGACTTCACAAACTTTAAGGTGAAATTGAACCATTCCATATTCATTTGAAGATTGTCATTGTATGACAGTCTGTATCAAATTCCTGAATGATTATTTAGCACTGACTTTACCAGGAAATCAATTAGGATTCATTAAGTGCCCATTATTCACCAAGCACTGTGTTAGGCATTTATGGATACAAAGAAAAGTCAACTAATAGTCACCTAAGGAGGTTATATGCTAGTGGGGGAAAGAAACGTGAATAATTATGCTCAAATGATATAAATGCAATAGAAATTGTGAATAATTTCAGAATTAAAGGGGATTTAAATTTGAGAGTCAGGAGGAATGGGAACAACTTATTGCAGAAGGTGGAACTTTAGCTGAGACTTGAAGAAACACATAGAAGTTATGAGGCATAAATTGAAGAGGAGGGAGAAAGAGAGAGAGAGAGAGAGAAAGAGAGAGAGAGAGAGAGAGAGAGAGAGAGAGAGAGAGAGAGAGTTGTAAACATGGAGAACAGTCATTGAAAATGCTCAAAGTTCAGAAAAAATGTTTGTGAGAGGCACAGAAAAGAGGCCCATGTTCCTAGATGACAGGGTAGGTTGTAGGGAGTAATGTGTATAAAGAATGGAAATGTAGGAAAGGGCCCAGTTTTGAAGGACTTAAAAGTTAATGTATTATGTTATGTTTGATTCTAAAGTTAATAGGCAACCCCTTTAGTTTATTGAATAGAGGGTTATATCCTGAGCATTTACAATGTATAATCATTCACAATGAGGCTGAAAGAGAATATAAGATCTTTGAAGAATCTATTTGTGGAATTGGGACATAAATTTTAAAAATATCAATGGATTCATGGTCTTTTTGATGTGGGTATTTTTTCCACTGTTGAGTTAGCATAATAAGAAAATATCATTATTTCATGGGAGTGAGATAATGAAGTACTCTAATGTAATAAGTATATTTTTATTCAAAGAACTTTCATTAATATGATTATCTTTACCATTGCTCACCTCAGTGACCTCCTATAAGTTGCTTAGTAACTCTAGGCCTCAGTTTCATAATCAATAAAATGAAAGACTTGGATGAAGTGACATTAAGAAATCTTCCAACCCAAAATCTTATTGAAGAGCTTAAAGGGATAAGATTGAAGAATTAATGGATAGGGTTCATAAAGGCAGAGATTAAATAAAAAACCTTTCAGGGTACATGATTCTGTTGCTGTCTGAAATAACATCATTAAATATTCTAATCTGTGTTCTTGCAAAACCCACTAAAAATCAACTTGACTTGTACTGTCCTACTTGTGATGTTTTTGGCAAGCCTCCATCCTTATAGGAAATAAACTTACAATATTATAAAGTGAACCACTTAAGTGAGTCTTATTTCCTTGAGTAATCAGACTGACTGGGAATATTAAAAAATTGAAAAGAGAAAAACTATCAATGAGGATTATTTTAAGTGTCCATTACTGAATGGATGTGTGTATGCATGCACATATGTATATACATATGCGTATATATGTATATGTTTATGCATGTGTATATGTAATATGTATATATGTATATCTATCTATCTATCTATCTATCTATCTATCTATCTATCTGTCTATCTATATATCTAAAAAATATCTGTAGGTTTCTATCTATCTATTGATCTATCGATTTATTGATCTATATCCATCACAACAGGCAAACACAACAAATATCTCCAGAGTCCATACTTTAGAACAATCACAAAATACTTGGCTTCTTTCTTATAGCCTTCATAAGAACAGGAAGTATATGTAACAGTATAAAATATAAAGTTGTCCCAAAAGTCTTAGTGGATTTTATCTGCACTCAGACTTTTGGGACACCTTGTATTTTAACAACACTATGACTTTTGGGACATCCTTTGTATAAGTTTTTAGTGCATAAAAGTGTAGACAATAACATAATTGTGTCAATCATGTATTATTATTATCCCATTGTGTACTTAATACACTGTTAATACAATATGAAATGTTTACTGATCATTTATCAAGTAATATTTGCATTGTATCTCATTATTAGTGTATCAATTTAATATAACACAATTTTTAATATACTATTATAAAGCAACATGCTGAAAAAGGCCACTAGTAACTTCACCAGTCTGATTTTCACTTGGGTTTTAAATCTTTCATGTGCAGAGATGTAATAAGAGACTTGGAAATACCCATTGAGATTGTAAGAGAATTTGTGAAAGTAACATTATGAATGTGTTATTTTTGGCATTATGATAGCATTCCCTTGTAAGACATTTCCCAGACTAGCTTATCAATCTTCAACAGTTAATAGTATTTCTTCCACAATTCCCTTCCACAAAATTGAATATAAGGGATAAATGGACTTATATCATTTACCACAATTGCATGTTCTTTGCTTCAATCTGTGTTACTCACATCACTTTCCAAAGTTTGGAACAAATAGATTTCAGCACTCTCTTTTCCATGGTTTATTCAGGAAACTATCCGAATATGGAAATTAGAGAGGGGAAAAATGATCTGGAGACTAGAAGACTAGAATGCTGCATAAGTAGTTATAGTTTATATATGCATACGTATATATATATATATATACATATATATGAGTATATGTTTGTGTGTATGTGTGTGCATATAATGCTTCTCTCAGACATTCACCTTTTGTTTTGATGGTGCAGGATGAATTGAATGAACAAGATATGGGAAATATAACTTTTTCCAGGCATATAGTCTAAATGTCCTTCACTATATAGGTGGCAGTGAGAATGAACAAGGAAGAGTTAGTTGTAAAACAAAGACCTAAAGAGGAGGCAACTTTTTTCCCACCCAAGTATATACCCTTTTGAGTAAGTATTACTTTCTGAGTAATCTAAGTCTTGTTCCTTTGTGTTCTCAAATTATCTACCCACATTCTCATGGAGTTTAGGGGAGGGATGCTACCCAGAAGAGAATGAGGGTGTGAGAATGCTGACACTGAAGATTGGAGGCAGGGAAAAAGAAATAGACAATATAATCTCCCATCTCAAAAGCCTACTCATGAGTCTGTCTGCTACAAGTCTCTCCCTACTTCACTCTGTCCTCCACTCAACTGTTAAAAAGATCTTCCTAAATAGCAAGTCTGATCATGTAATTTGCCATGTCCACACACACTCAACAAATTTCAATAGTTTTCATTTTTCTTAATGATAAAGTATCAAATATTTGGTTTAATGTTTGAAACTCTTCAAAACTTACTCTTTCCACCTTTCTAATCATCTTATACATTACTCTCTCCCTTCAAACATATGTATTCTACAATCCAATTACATTGACTGCTTTAATATTCCTAATACAAGACATTCCATATTTTCACTGCAGGCATTTACATAATCAGTCACCCATGCCTATAATGCTGTCCCTCATTATCTCTGACTCTTGGCTTTTCTGGATTCCTTCAAATTCTAAATAAAGTCTGACCTTCCAAAGAAGTCTTTCTCAGTCCTTTTCATTATAGTGGCATCCCTTTGTAGGATTATTTCCAATTTGATTTGTAATAGATTACTTGTACATAGCTGTTTGCTACCCATTTAAACTGAATTTCTTGAAGTCTGTAATTACCTTTTCCCTTTGTTTCTAACCCTAGTGCATACTTTAGTAACTGGCATATAATCAGGCCTTAATAAATGTTTATTGACTAACAAGATCTTGGTGGAGTTTTTTTTTTCCTACAACTAATTGCTTCTCCAAGTCTTCAAAACCCCTTTATTTTGTTATTTCTTCCCACATTGTCATTCCAATCAGCTTAATACTAGCATTCTAGAGTCCCTATCTTCATTTGCCTTCTGAAATGCTCATATTAACATAGTGTTTTTCTATCTACATTGCTTTTTCTAATATTTTTTCCATCTCCTGTTGCTTACAAAAGTCAAGATTTTTTCGCCAAGACTGACTACAGTTTCTTCCATGTCATTAATCTGCAGAACTAGAGATCGAGTTGTCAAATCTCTGTTCTCCCAACTTCTTCTTTCATACATTCCACCTTCTAGCATCAATCACTTCATTTATTTTAAATTACACAACATCCCCACCAGAACCTTTCTGCGATCATTTATGTACCTCCATGTCATGCCCCGCTCCCCAAATATTTCAGATCCTAACTTATTGTCTTCTTTTCCACCCCAGCTCCAGTTTGAGTACCTTGTTCTTCTAAGTCAAACATCAAACTCTTCAGTTTTCAGTATATCATTTTCTAGTCCTGAAATAAACTCCAGTGATTCATAATCAGTGCCAAATTCCAATGTGGACTCCTCTATTTGACATTAAAAGCCCAGCACACTTTCACCTCTTTGTATTTTTTCCAGTCTCTTATACCTTACTTTGTAATGTTTGCCATACGTTGTTATTCAGTGAGTATGGCCTCCTTACTGTTCCTTACACAAGACACCTCATTTCCCAAATCTAGTAATTAGACAGAATCTACTCATGCCTGTAATTTTCTCCCTTCTAGTCTCTACCAACTCCTTTCTCTTTCTTCCTTTAAATTCTCTCATTCTATCAGAAGTGTTTGCCAATTCCCCTTAATGAAAGTACCTTTCCTCTGTTAATTAGCTCCAAATAATCTGGTACATGTCTTAATTGTACATAGTTATTTTCACATTGTTTTAGCCATTAGATAATGAATTCCTTGAGATCAAGGACTGTCTTTTGCCTTACTTTGTATAGCTAGCACTTAGAACAATGATTGACACATATAGTTGTTAACTAAATGTTTGCTGACTTACTGATTGATTGACTGACTGACCAATTAAATGACATACAAGAAGACATTCCTTTTATAACACAGGCATCAAAACACAACTGTATATATATATATGTGTGTGTATATATATACAGTCCACAATATTTCCAAAGACAGTTAGAACCAGACTGAAATCTAATTGCTAAATATTTTACAAATTACAATATATGTAATATTCTATTTTAAGATTAAGTCAATATGTGACCTGTAGAGATACTAGGGGCCTTCATTTCTATATGAATTTGACATCACTGATTTAGACCTTTCTTCTATACTCTACTCCTGCTTCACCAAATTTGCCACAGTTAGATTTACTAATTCCATCTACAGTGGGAGATATCTGAGGGAATACTATAATCTTGTGATTTCAGATTCTGAAAAGACATGAGAAATTATTTTGGTCAAACTTTTTAACTTTCAGATGAAGAAACTTAATAAAACTTTGTGGGAAAGCTTTGTTCCATTATTAGTGATTTTCTTCTGAACAAACGTGGCCTATTACCACCTATCATCACAGTGGCACTGAAGAAAAGAGAAAGTTTCCTGCCTGCAGAATCTGGAGAACTCATTTTAAATTGAATTACTCGACATTACCCTATGTGACCATGGAATACTATAAACGCTATGAATGAAAAAATGAACAAATGAATGAGCATTTATTAAGAGTTCTGTTCTGAGCACTATCTCATCACTGGAAAAACATACATAGATACATGCATACATACATATCCATACAAACAGTACATATACATATGTATGAAAATTGAATAGTTCTTGTCCTTCAGGAACCTATATCCTAATAAGGGGAGACTTATACTTATATGGAAGGATCCACATCTTCTACTGTAAATAATACCTGCCTTATTGTTGTAAAGTGCTTTACACTTTGCATCAGTATATTAATATTAGGTATTACAAGAGGACAATGAAATTTTATAATTTTCCTGTATCAAAGACGGTAGATCTAGGCTGCTTTAGTTCTAAAAAATCACACATCTCAGATATGTGGGGGGGTTTCTGTTGGAGAGAATAAAGAGCGAGTAAAGAAAAATAGTTATGTTTCAGTTCATATAAACTTTACTTAATTCCCTTCATAAGCCAAAAATTGTGCTAGTACTGGGGCTACAAACTGAAAAAGATATGGCCCCATATTTAAAAAGTTTTCAGTCTAATGAGAGAAACAATACATGCATAGATCTTTTGAAAAGGTTCATAATAATACAATGTGAATACAAAATATTCAGGGACAGTTACATTTAGCAGAGTAAGGATTTTTTTTAAATAGGAGACAGCACTTGGTTCAAGTTTGAAGGGACTTATTGATGCTATCAACAAGAAATAAAGTGGGAGACCATCTCAGAGCATGAGGGGGCAATCTATTCAAAGGCTCAGAAGTGGGAAATAGGATGTCAAAGGTGAGGAATGACATTTAAGCCAAATTCGCTGAAATGGAATTTCTTTTATCACATTAAAGTCAATATCTACTCACATCCTCTGCCTATGTATTCTCCTTCTGACTGCCCAAATAGAGATATTGTTCTTAAGAATTACAAGTCTCATCTTTTTGTGTAAGGATATAAATAGTTTAACTTCATTGCATAACTTGTTTTGTTTTGATTTTCTTTCCTTTCTACTTTTTTATGCCTTTCTTGAATCTTGTATTTGAATATTCAGCTGTGGTCTTTTCATCAGGAATGTTTGAAAGTTCCCTGTTTCTTGAACGTCCATTTCTTCTCCTGAAGGATTATGTTCAGGTTTGCTATATAGTTGATACTTGGTTATAATCCAATCTGTTTTGCCATGTAAAAATGTCATATTTCAAACCCTCCAATCCTCTAATATTGAAGCTTCTCAATTCCATACAGGTATGACTCTGTCTCCTCAATACTAGATTTTTTTTCTGGCTTCTTGCTTTATTTTCTCATTGATCTGACAGTTCTGGAATTTGGCTATAATGTTCCTAGGAGTTTTCTGTTTCTGGTGTCTTGTTTTTGTTTTTTTTTTTAATTTATTTACTTTTAGCTGACAACATTCAGTTCCACCATTTTTTGAGTTCCAAATTTTCTTCCCCTTTCTCTCTTCCCCCCACCCATCATGGTGGCATGAAATCTGATATAGATTCTACATATACCTTTACATTCAACCTTTGTCAAGGAGTAAAGAAGAATTATAAGCAATAGAATGAATGACAAGGAAGAAGAAACAAAACAATACAAAATGAAATGAAAAAGAGAGAGTGCAAGTAGTTTGCTTCAAAAAAAATTCAGACTCCATAATTCTTTCTGTGGATGTGAATAGCCTTTTACATCATGAGTCCTTTGGGACTGTCTTATCACATTGTATTCCTGAGAAGAGATAAATCTACGAAAGTTAGATATCACAGATAAAATGTGTCTGTAACTATGTACAATGTTCTCCTGGTTCTGCTCCCCTCATTTAGCATCAGGTTATATAAGAGTCTTCAGATTATTATGAAATCTGTCTCATCCTCATTTCTTATACTCCAATAGTATTCTATTACATTCATATAGATGGAATACACACACACACACACACACACACACACATAACGTTTAGTGATTCCCCAATTGAAGGGCATCCCCTTGATTTCCATTTCTTTGTCATAACAAAAAGGAACTCCTATAAGTATTTTTGCACATAAGGATCCCTTCCCCATTTGTATGAGCTCTTTGTAATACAGTCCTAGAACTGGTGCTCCTGAGTCAAAGGGTATGCACATTTTTATATCCCTTTGGGCATTGTTCCAAATTGCTCTCCAGAATGGTTGAATCAGATCACAATTCCTCCAACAATGCCTTAGTGTTCCAATTTTTCCACATCCTCTCCAGAATTTGTCATTTTCCTGTTTTGTCATCTTAGCCAATCTGACTGGTGAGATGTAGTATCTCAGAGTTGTTTTGATTTGCATTTCTTTAATAAATAGTGGTTTTTTAGCATTTTTTTCATATGCTTAAAGATATCTTTAATTTCTTCATCTTAAAACTTCCTATTCATATCCTTTGACCATTTATCAATTGAGGGATCCCTTGGATTCTTATGGATTTGACTCAGTTCTCTGAATATTTTAGAAATGAGGCCTTTATCAGAGACACTGGTTGCAAAAATTCTTTCCAAATGTTCTTCTTCCCTGCTAACCTTGGTTATATTGGTTTTGTTTGTACAAAATCTTTTCAATTTAATGTAATCAAAATCATCTATTTTGCATTTCATAATGTTCTCTCTTTCTTGTTTGGTCATAAATTCTTATGGGTCTCTTTCAGAATGATTACCAGATACTCTCAAGTACTATTTTTCCCCTTTGGTTGTAGAATACTATGGTAGATTTACTAGATAATTACTTGAAAGACGCTGTCCAAGCTCTTTTGTTATCATGGTTTTCAGGTAGTACAATAATTCTTAAATTTTCTCTCCTGAATCTCTTTTCCATGTCAACTGTTTTTTCTAATATTTTATTTTGTATTTTCTTCTATTTACTCATTCTTATAATTTTGTTTGATTGATTCTTGGCATCTTGTAGTGTTTTTAGCTTCCACTTGCCCATTTGTTATTTTTAAGGAATTATTTTCTCCAAGTAGCTTTTCTTTTCCTTTTCCATTTGGCCAATTCAACTTTTTAAAGAGTTGCTTTCTTTTTTTTTTCCCATTTTTGTGCTTCACTTTCATGATTCTCTTTTGGTTCCTCCCCAACAATTTTTCTTTTACCTTTTATTTGATTAAAAAATTCTTTTTGAGCTCTTTCAGAAGGACGTTTTGGTCCTGAGACTAATTCATACTTCTCTTTGAGATTTTACATAAAGGTATTTTGATATTGTTTTCCTCTTTCAAGTTTATGTTTTGATCTTTCCTGTTGCCATAGTAGCTTTCTATGGTTAGGGTTTTTTTGGGTCATTTTAAAAAATCATTTTCCAACCTATTTAATGATTTTGAAAGCTGAGCTCTGCTCCTGTGATGCAAGAATACTGCCTCAAGCATCTTTCAAGGGTCAATGGAGAGGGGTATGTAATTGGGGTCGAAGGTGGGGCTGGTAATTTTCTTTCTGCCTCAGGGCTTCCAAGACTGTCAGTTTACCTCCTGTGCTGAAGTCACAAAGTCTAGTCCAGTCAACTGCTCTGGGCCTTCTGCACTTTCTAGGTCTGGAAACTATCCTCCTGTGTCAGTCATGTGGTTAGGGTTAGGGTTACTCTAGAGACCTGTAAAATACCAACATACCAGTTCCTGCCAAATGAATTTGACTCAAATCTTCTCAGCCAAAGAAACGCGAAGTTTATTAAAAGTTCATTAAAAGTGGGTCATATTGAGTAGACTCTTAACTAACCTAGGTGTCTGTGATGATTGCATTGGGCAAGCAGGCCAGAGTAAGTCTCTGCTAGTCATTCTATGGCACTCTAATACACATGGGGGCAAGAAGTAATCTTATATAAAGAAAGGTTGTGGGAAAGAATCTAAGTGGTCTGGAGGAGGAGTTTGGGGAAGGTACTCAGGAAGAGTCAGTGAGGTCAATCTCCAGTAATGAGTTTGGGGAGGGTCTTCAGGAGGAGTTAATGAGGTCAATGCAAGGGTGGATTGATATTTTGATGGGCTATAGGATGGAAAGTAGATAGACAGTGGAGGGTTACGCTAGTAACAGAGGTTTGGGTCTAGCCACAATGAAAACTTATGTTCTCTGCAAATGCCTCATAAAGTGGGAAGTTTTCATCAGAGTTCAAGGGGTTTCCCAAGTGTCTGCAGCTCAACAGGATCCTGGAGCCTTTGTTTGCTTATGTGTGCTGGGCCTAGGGGCCTCTTACTGGCTTGTCCAGATGTTGCTGGTTCTGGGCTATGTTCCCCTTTAACCCAAGGAGAAAGATCTTTCCTGCAGTTGTTCTAAGTTATCTGAACCTGGAAAATTCTTTCATCCCATGCTTTTGTGTGTTCTGCTACTCCACAAGTAATTTTTATTCGTGATTTAAAGTTGATTTGAAGAAAATTGAGACAATTTTCTGCCTTTCTCTGTCAACTTGGTTCCATCTCTTGAAATAGAGTTTGTAATAATGATGAGGTATAGGCTCTGGGAGCCCCCTTGAGCTCCTTGAATCTTTGAGGTTCAGGCTCTGGGACTCCACCTTGGGCTCTCCTTGAATCTTTGAGGTAAAGGTTCTGGGAAAATAAATCTTCCTGGGGAAGACATTTGCCTGAGGTCATGGGCCTTAAGTTGTGGCTCTGCCTAAGTCTTTAGCTCCTTTGTTCAAATATTTTCCCACCCTTGATGTTCCCATTTCCACCCTTGAACTGGCCTGGCCCACCATTGTCTATGGTCTCCAGGTAACCTCCAGCAACTTCCCACCCTTGATTACTCATTACTGGAGTATGACCCCTGAAGGGCCTCCACAAAGTCATTGCTGGAGTCTGACCTCATTGACTCCTCCAGACCCTCCCCAAACTCCTCCTCTAGACCACCCCCTAGATTCCTCTATATATATAGAACCCAATCTCCATTCCATGTGGTATGAGAGTGCCACAGAATGCCCTAGCACAGACTTGTTCTGTGAGAGCGCCATAGAAAAGCAGAGTACAGACTTATTCTGTGGCAGACTTACTCTGTCCTGCTTACCCAATGCAAACATCACAGATACCTAGGCTACTTAAGAGTCTACCCCATATGGCGAACTTGAACTTTCAGTAAACTTTACTTTTCCTTGTCTGAGAACACTTGAGTGGAATTCTTTCCACAGGACCTGGCATGTTGGTATATTGGGGTCTCAGTCAACCCTAACCCTCTTTGGGTAACCCTCTCCATTTTTATGGTTCCCTGACAGGGAAACACTGCTAATCTCAAGCTCTTCTCCAGCCAGGACTGGAAGGTATGTATGTAAGCCTCTCTCTTTCCCTATTGCTTTCTGGTCCTCCAATAGCTTGGAGGTGTGTTTTTTGTGTTTTCTTTTGTTTTTGTGGGCCTGACCTCTCAGGTCCTGTTAGGTCAGACAGCTAGGTACTCAGCCCGACCTCAGGTTCTTGGTCCTGTTTGATTATTTTGGAGAAAATGGACATGTGTGCAGCTTCTAATGAATGGAGGAAAAGGTCAGACGCTCCATCTGGAAGTGTAAGCCAGATTCTTTCAATTCTCTCAGCACTAGGGAACTGGGAAAACTCAACGCATTTTGGTAAGTTTTTTGCCCTGATTTGTTTTATTTGTTTTTCTAGGCTTACCCTCAAACCTTCCTTTATGGAGAAAGGGACTTTGAGGCACTATGTATGTAGCTCCCCAAAGTTCACCTTTGGGTTGTCTTTTACAACATTGGGAAAAATTTAGTTTCTCTGGATACCTTAAAAAGGAACAGCTAGTGTTTTTTGAAACACTGTTTTGCCTAGCTATCACCCAGAAAACCATGAATCATGACCTGGTTTTGGGATTTTAAAAGACAATATTCTTTTGCAGTTAGAATTATACTGTCACAGAGAAGAAAAATGGTTAGAAGCTGCCTATTTGCTGGCCTTCATTGAACTGTCTGAGAACACAGTTCTCAGGAAAGAGTGTGAGGTGCTTGAAGCTAGAGCCTCTCCACAAAGGGCACTAATTAAATGACCCCCTTCCTATGGCTTTGGCCCCAGCCCCTGCCCCATCAGGAACTCCTGCTCAGGTCCCAGTCACTGGTCCCACTGAGGCAGCTCCCCTAGCCGCTTCTGCTGGACCCCAACCCTTTTCCCCCTGGTTTCCCTGTCCTTTACCTCTAGCCCAACACCTCTCATTTCTTGCCCCCTGTACCATCCATATCTACTATCTTGCATCTCCCAGCATGGCCCCTCCCCCCTGAGGGATCCCTGTTCAAGTCCCAGCCACTGGTCTTGCTGAAATGACTCCCTCTGTAGCCCTGCCCCCTGAGGCAACACCCACTTAGGCCTCATGTCCTACCCCCACAGCAACAAGAGGGGTATCTTCTCTTCTGACCCCTTCCTCTACTCAGGTGCCAGCTCACCTTCCCCCTTACCAGCTGGATTCCCTAGTCTTGCAGTCTGATCTGGTTCATCCAGCACTTTCCAGTCACTCTCTCCTAGGAATTGAGACTTCCATTCTCCTTTCCCTAGCCCCTGTCCCCACAGAACCTTCAGGACATTTTTCCTCCAGGGAAGTGGCTCTCTCAGCTGGTGGGACAACTAGAGTGCATGTCACATTCTCCATTGGATCTCAATCAAATTAAAAAGAAGCTGGGTAAGTGCTCCAAAAACCCCACAATATTTACTGAAGGCTTTCAGGACTTAACCCTACAATTTGAGCTTTCTTGAGGTTATTTGCATATCCTCTTCTCTACCTGTTGTTCCATTGAGGAGAAGAGGAGAATCTGGGAACAAGCCCCAAAATTTGGGGATCGTTTGTCTAGCAATGACCCCAGAAAATACTCCCAAGGCATAGTTGCTGTTTCCACTGGTGATCCAAGATGTGATTATCAAATCCAGGAGGATAGAGAGAAGAGAGAGCATATACTATTTTGCCTATTGGAAGGCCAAAGAATTGCATTTCAAAAGCAAGTAAATTATATGAAAATTAGAGAAATTTCCCGGACAAATGAAGAAAACCCTGCCCTTTTCCTAGATAGACTGGTAGAAGCTATTAAAAGGTATATATATTTAGACCCTGATTCTATAGAAGGGGCAGCAAACCTTAAACTGTATTTCATTAGTCAGTAAGCCCCAGATATTAGGAGGAAACTGCAGAAATTGGCAATGGGACCCCAAACACCTCAGGTCCAACTTTTGGAGATAGCCTTTGGAGTCTTTAATAACAGAGATCTGGTTGCAGCAGAGGAGAAAGAATGTAGGTAACAAATCAGAGACAGAACATGCTCAATTCTTGGCTGTTGCCATGTCCAGGAAAAGCCCCTCCAGGGTACCCACAGGGAGGAAGCCCAGTCAATTGGGTGGAGGGAAAACCTGCTTTCTATGCCACAAGGAAGGTCACTGGTCCGGGGAGTACCCCTCCAGGGCAGCCCCCTAGAGGGAGCGGCAGGAACCAATGCCTCTACCACCATGCCCATGTAACCAGGAGGGACATTGGAGGAAGGATGGTCACCAAGGTTAACGTGGTAGAGCCACCTCCCAGTACCCTGTCCTCCAGTCTTCTCAGGACTTGGAATGCTGGGGAAGCCTGGGGCTTGGCAGTGCTCCCACTTTCTCCATTTTCCTTGCTGACCCCTGGGCAAGCATCAAGATTGAAGGTAAGGTTACCTGATTTTTGATTGATACTGGAGCTATGTTTTTATTTTGATTAGTTACTCTGACCCTACTCAGTCTGTGACCCATCAAGTCATGGGCATTGAAGGGTAAACTAAAGGATGTTGCAAGACATACAGCCTCCCCTGCATATTTGAGGATCTGTTAAACCTCCCATCTCCCTTTGCCCTCTGTTCTCCAGGCCCCCACATGTTCCCCCAGAAGTGTGGAAGACAGTTGAGCCAGTTGTCTGGGATCAGGGAATTCCTGGGCGAGCCACTCATGCCACCCCAGTTACTATTCACCTCCAGGATCCCAATGTGTTCCCCCATTGCAATCCATATCCAGTCAAGCTTGAGGCATGGGAAGGACTACAACCATTAATTGAAAAATTCCTAAAATATAAAATTCTTGTCCCTTGTCAATGTCCACGTAACACCACAATTCTTCCTGTGGAAAAAGCCTAATGGAGAATAGGGGATGGTTCAAGATCTCAGGGCTGTTAACAAAGCCATCATCTCTATACACCCTATAGTCCCCAATCCATATACAATTATTACTCAGTTTTCTGGGGGAACCCAATGATCTACCCTAGATCTCAAAGATGCCAAAGTCCATGTCAACTAACATGGACAGTCCTGCCCCAAGTGTTTTGGAATAGCCCACATTTATTTAGGCAAACTAAATAGGGAAGGGAGTTAAGAGATATGAAATTAACTGATACTAGTTTAATCCAGTATATGGATGATAGCCTTATTTGTAGCCCCACCCGGGAAGCATCTTTGGCTGCTGCAGAAGCCCTTAATTTCTTTGGTAGTAGAGGTGATAGGGTCTCTTTGGATAAAGTTCAGATAGCACAGCTGTCTATAAAGTATCTGGGCCACAAACTAACTCCCACATCTCTCTCTCTGTAACCTCTGAGAGGAAAAGGACAATCTTGTCTGTACCTATTCTAGCCACAAAAAAAACCAACTTTGAACCTTTCTAGGTATGGCTGAGTTTTGTGGGCTCTGGATCCCAAATTTTGGCCTCATTGCTAAGCCTCTCTATGCTTCCATTCAGGACGCTGATTCACTCCCTCTACAGTGGGGTCCTAATGAAGCCAAAGCCATTGAGACTCTGAAAGCTAAACTAACCACCACACCAGCATTAGCCATACCTGATCTAGGAAAACCTTTCACTCTGTATGTAGATGAAAGGAAAGGACAGGCTCTGGGAGTCTTAACTCAGTTGTTCCTACCTGACCCCAGTTCAGTTGCCTATTTTTCAAAACAATTGGACTCTGTGGCTCCAGCATGGCATGCATGCCTCTGGGCAGTAGCTATTACATTCATTCTTACTGAGGAAGCCTCTAAACTTATACTTGATCAGCCCCTGGAAGTTCTAATTCCCCACCAAGTTCAGAGCATTCTGGAAGCAAAAGGCCACCAGTGGCTGGCTAGTGGCAGGCTCACCAAATATCAAGACTTGCTCTTAGATACTCCTGACATAAACCATTGAGTGTGCCACACATTTAACTTGGCAACCCTCCTCCCAGACAGTGCCCACTTAGATGTCCTGGTTCATGATTGTGAGGAGACATTGGACTGTGTTTATGCTAGTCAAGCTGATTTGAAAGATTCTCTTCTCCTGAACCCCAATGCAGTCTAGTACACAGATGTTTTAAGCTTCATTGAATAAGGGGTCAGGAAAAGTGCATATTTGGTGTTCAGATTCTACCAAACCATAGAGGCAAAAACCCTGACCCCTGGGACCTCTGCCCAGAAGGCTGAATTGATATCACTCACCAGAGCCCTAGAGTTAGGGGAAAATAAAAGAGTAAACATTTTTACAGACTCAAAATATGCTTTCCATGTTCTACATGCCCATGGAGCGATTTGGAAAGAAAGGGGCTATCTGACAGCAAAAAATTCTCCTATTAAACACACATAGGAGATTTCATATCTCCTCCAAGCTGTTCAAAAGCCCTCTGAGGTAGCTGTTACTTTTTGCAAAGGCCACCAGAAAGGAGAAACCAATGGGGCTGTGGGAAATCACCCAGGAGACACCATGGCAAAGAATGCTGCCCGCCAGTTGGCTATACTGGCTTCTTTATTACCTCAGTTCCCTGATTCCTTCACACCTTCATATAGCACTTGGGAACAGGCCCTTGCTAAGGAAAGGGGATACTCTCTTTCCTCCTCTGGGTGGTTTCAAACACCCTCAGGACAACTTCTCATTCCAGAAGGAAGCCTTTGGAAGCTTCTTTTTGGCTTACATCAGGTCACACACATAGGGAGAAATGCCCTCCAGTCTCTGATAAAGCACATTTTTACTGGCAGTAAGTTGGGAGAAACCAATCAGACAAGTATGTTGGGCCTGTCTAACCTGTGGTCAGGTGAATACTGAAGGGACAGTCAAACCTCCTCCCCTTTTAAAACCTGTTCAGAAGAGGAGTAACTACCCAGGTGAAAACTGGCAGATAGGCTTTTCACATACACCCCCATGTAGGGGCTTCAGATTTATTTTTGTTTTTGTTGACACCTTTACTAATTGAGTAGAAGCTTCACCTTGCAGAACTGAAAAGTCTCAGGAGGTATCACAGTTCCCATTAAAGGAAATTATACCTCACTTTGGCTTGCCTGTCTCCTTACAAATTGACAAGGGCCCAGCTTTCATTTCTCAGATAACCCAGGTAGTGGCAAAAACACTTAAAATCATTTACCATCTCCACTCAGCCTGGAATCCAAAATCCTCTGGGAAAGTAGAGGAAATGAATCATACCCTAAAGCGGGTCCTTACTAATCTATGCATAGAAACCTGAGAAGATTGGGTCAAGAATCTCCCCATCGGGTACCTCATGAAGAGGAACCCAAAGAGGGTTAGGGCTGCCTGAGACCCCCAAAATACCAACATACCGGGTCCTGCGGAAAGAATTCCACTCAAGTCTTCTCAGCCAAGGAAAAAGTAAAGTTTATTGAAAGTTCAAGTTCACCACATGGGGTACTAGGCCATTTAAAGGTGCTCTCACAGAGCAAGTCTCTGCTAAGCTACTCTACAGCACTCTCACTGAGCAAAGTCTCTGCCAAACTATTCCATGGCAGTCTCACACCACATGGAGGGAAGCTGGGGTTCTATATACAATAAGATTGTGGGAGGAATCTAGGGGTGGTCCAGAGAAGGAGATTGGGGAGGGTCTTCAGGAGG
>CM053594.1:161238302-161258879 GCA_028646575.1 Pseudocheirus occidentalis | reverse complement strand
AGTCAACAACCTGACTGAAGAAAATAACACCTTAAAAATAGATTAACTCAAATGGCAAAAGAGGCCCAAAAAGCCAATGAGGAGAAGAATGCCTTCAAAAGGAAAATCTGAGAGATGGAAAAAGAATCTCAAAAGCTCACTAAGGAGAATAATTCCTTCAGAATTAGAGTGGAGCAAATGGAAGAAAATGACTTTATGAGAAATCAAGATACTATTAAACAGATCCAAGTAAATGAAAAAATAGAAGGCAATGTGAAATATCTCCTTCAAAAAACAACTGACCTGGAAAATAGATCCAAGAGAGACGATTCAAAAATTAATGGACTGACTGAAAGCCATGATCAGAAAAAGAACTTAGTAAACATCCTTCAAGAAATTCTCAAGGAAAATTGCCCTGACATTTTAGAACCAGAGGGCAAAATAGAACTTGAAAGAATTCACTGATCACCTCTTATAAAAGATCCCCAAAAGAAAACTCCTAGGAATTTTATAGCCGTATTCTGGAGTCCCCAGATCTAGGAGAAAATATTACAGGCTGCCAAGATGAAGCAATTTGAACACTGTGGAAACACAGTTAGGATAACACAGGATCTTGCAGCTTCTACACTGAAGGATCAAAGGGCCTGGAATACGATATTCCAAAGATCAAGGGATCTTGGATTAAAACCAAGAATCACCTACCCAGCAAAACTGCGTATAATGTTCCAGGGGAAAATATGGTCATTCAGTGAGGTGGAGGACTTTCAAACATTCTTGCTGAACAATCCAAAAATGAAAAGAAAATTTGACACTCAAATACAAGAAACATGAGAAGGTGAACATGGAAAATAAATCATAAGGAACAAATCAAAGTTGAACTATTTACATGCCAACATGGAAAAATGATCATTGTAACTTAGGAAACTATTCTTGGCATGAGGATAGGTGAATGGAATATAAATATACACACACACACTTATTCATTCCTTTATTTATTTATTCATATATATATATATATGTATATATATATATATGTTGATATATTCGTATATACATATATACACACACATTACATACACAAATGTCTATGTAGGAGGGTTTATATATATGTATGAACACATATCTGAGTATGTGTATATTATTTCTACATAAAGGTCCCAGGATCAATTGAATAGTAAGGGATGACCCTTTAAAAGGTGACATTCTGAGGTGGGAGAGAATTAGAATAAGAGGAGACAGGGAGAGACAGAATGGGGTTCAGCATCTCATATAGAAGAGGCCAGGGATAATTGTTACAATGGAGGGGAAGAACAGAAAGACAAAAGGGAAAGGGTCAACCTTACTCTCAAAGAATTTGTCTTAGGCAAGGAATGATATAGACACTAAATTGGGTGTCTTGCCACAGAGGAGAGAAGCCTGATAGGCCAACATGAAGAGTCTATTGCACCAGGATAGGAGGTGAGCACAGGACTGTACAGGTCATGCTGGTACAGTTGGTGACACATACTGAACCAGCACAGAACTCAGGGGACTGAATTCCTGGAAGCTGTGGCAGTTTCCATACTTCTCAACCCACAAACACCAAAGACAAAATAGAAGGTCAATGGACAAACTCTGTTGGACCCGGGTGGGACAAGAGTAAGGTCTAGTCCCTGTCCCATGGATGGGGGTGGGAGGAACGGGTCTTAGCCTTGGTGGGAGCAGCAAAAACAGTAGTAGTGTCTACTTCACTGAGATCCAGAACCACAAATGGAGGGGGGACCAAGTGGCTAATCAAAGGGCACAGGAGTCTTTTTGCTAGTTCTGTGGAAGGATTACGTTGTTTTGCCTTACTTGAATTTGGGTTGCAGTTTTGAGTTGTGTCCTTGGTTGAGGAGGACTGCTGGTGTGGGAGAGCTTGTGGTGGCTGTGGAGAGGGAATCCTCATCACTGTTCTAAGGCAAGTGCCTAGAAGTACCTCTGACAACAACTACACAAAACCCAGAAATTTAGGACACAGCATTTTCCTCTCTGAAAGCCAAATTCTACCATGACATAGAGCTCAAAAGTCAAGTAAATGTCTGGGAAAATGAGTGTACAGAGGATAATCAACCAAACTATAGACTTTGTGTGTGTGCGTGTGTGTGTGTGTGTGTGTGTGTGTGTGTATGTGTGTGAGTGAGTGACAAAGAAGATAAAAGGATAGAACCAGAAGGAGACAACAAAGTCAAAGCTCCTGCATCAAAAGCCTCAAAGAAAACCATAAATTGTTTGCAGGTCATGGAAGAGCTAGAAAAAGGATTTTGGAAATCAAGAAAAGAAGTAGAGGAAAAATTGTGAAGAGAAATGGGAGTATGCAAGAAAATAATGAAAAAAGAAACACACCTTGCTGAAGGAGACCCCAAAAATGCTGAAGAAAATAACATCTTAATAAATAGGCTAAAAGTGTGGGTAGGTGTGGTAGTGAATAAAGTACTGGTCCTGGAGGCAGGAGGACCTGTGTTCAAATCCACCATCAGACACTTAATAATTCCTAGCAATGTGACCTTGGGAAAGTCACTTAACCTTATTTGCCCTGCCTTCCCCACTTCATAAAGCCAAAAAAAATAGATTAATTCAAAGTACAAATGAGGACCAAAAAGTCAATGAGGAGATTACCTTAAAAAACAGAACTGACCAGATGGAAAAGTAAGTCCAAAAGCTCATTGAAGAAAATAATTCTTTCAAAATTAGAATGGAGCAAAAGAAAGCTAATGGCTTTATGAACAATCAGGATATTATAAAACAGAGCCAAAAAATGAAAAAAGAGAATACAACACAAAAAACTGCTGACCTGGAAAATAGATCCAGGAGAGATCATTTAGAAATTATTGCACTAACTGAAAGCTATGATTAAAAAAAAAGTCTAGACATTATCTTTCAAGAAATTATCAAGGAAGATTGGCTTGATATTCTAGAAACAGAAGGTAAAATAGAAATCGAAAGAATCCACTGATTGCCACTTGAAAAAAACATCCAAAAAGAAAACTCCCAGGAATGTTAAGGCTAAATTCCAGAGATCACAGGACAAGGAAATAAACAGTATGGTCAGTCAGGAATAAACAATTTCAGTATTATGGAAACACAATCAAGGTAACCCTATCTCTTGCAGTTTCTATGTTAAGGGATCAAAGGATTTGGAATATGATGTTCCTGAGGTCAAAGGAGCTAGGATTAGAACCAAGAATCACCTATCCAGCAAAACTGAGTATAATGTTTCAGGGGAAAATATGGTCATTTAATGAAAAAGAGGACTTTCAAGCATTCTTGAGGAAAAAAAAGTCAGAGTTGAACAAACGATTTGACTTTCAAATACAAAAAGTAAGAGAAGCAAAAGGAGGCAAACAAGAAAGAGAAATCATAAGGAAATTAATAAAGTTGATCTGTTTGTATTCCTATATGGAAAGATATTTGTCATTCATGAGACTTTTCTCTGTATGAGGATAACTGAAGTATATTTATATATATATATATATATATATATATATATACACACACACATATACATATATATGTATGTATATGTATTACGTATGTATGTATACACATATAAGGTAAATCATCTCACATAAAATAGGTAAGAGCAAGTTAGAATGTATGGGAGCAGGGAGGTAAAAGGGAATGAGTCAACCTTACTCTCACTGGATTTGGCTTAAGGATGGAATAACATACACACTCAACTGGGTATCTTACCCTTAAGTAAAATGTGGGGGGAGGAGATAAGAAGGGTGGATGATAAAAGGGAGGGCAGATTGGGGGAGTTGGTAGTAAGAAGCAAACAGTCTTGAAAAGGGACAAGGTTAAAGGAAAAAATAGAATAAATAGGAGGCAGCATAGAATAGAGGGAAATATAGTTAGTCTTTCAAAATATAACTATGAAGGAAATGTTTCACATAACTACACATGCATAACCTATATTGAATTTGTGTCTTCTCAATGAGGGTGGGTGAGGAGGAAAGAAGGGAGATAATATAGAACTCAAATTTGTAAAAACAAATGTTAAACATTGCTTTTACATGCAACCAGGAAATTAAATATACAAGCAACGCGGTATAGAAATTCATTTTGCCCTACAAGAAAGTAAGGGGGAAGGAGCAAAGAAGGGGTGGATAGTGGAGGATAAAAGAGAAAGCGCAGTGGGGGAAGCAGTAAGCAGTATGCTTGAAATCATGGGGTGGGGGCTTGGAAAGAGATGGTGAAAAATTTGGAACTCAAAATCTTGTGGAAATGAATGTTGAAAAGCTAAAAATAAATAAATATTTTAAAATATTTTTTTAAATTTATGTTAATATGTTAAAACAAACACATCTACATGAAAAACTCACAAATTGGTAAACAAATACCTGTCCTACATATCTTCCCATACTTCTTTGCCCCAGACTTGTTTACCATTAACCACCACAGACAGCATGGAGTACTGCTATCCCCAAACCTTCCCTCTGTCAGGCCTCCTCACAAACAAGCTCCCTTAAGCAAAGTGCCCTTCTTTCACCCATGCTAGCTGTTCTACCTCTCTCTGCCTCCTCTATCTCCTCCACTTTACTCTCTCACATCCTGCTCCACTAGTTCAGCAAGTTCTTCCTACCACAGGCTTCATGTGACTCAGGCTCAAAGGAAGTTACCTAGGTTTATTAAAAGTCAGGAAAGATCTTCCCATTTCTTTAACAGTACACGAACAATGCAAGAGACAAGGCATTTTTTTTCATCAAACTTTAGTGACAGAAAGAAAGTGGCAAAGTAATTTTCCTTTCTCAATAATAAGAAATCTGCAGGACTTAGAGACTTAATGCTGGTCGTGGAGTTCAGAATGCCTGAATTGAAATCTTGGCTCTATTGCTTGCTAACTATATGATGTTGGGTAATATATCTTAATCTCTCTTCCTTCAGTATCCACATCTATTAAATGAGGGTTTTGTAATACACTATTTGAGTTATCTTTTACCTCAAACTTTATGATCTGTAAGTATAGCACATACTACAGATTACCAAGGAACTGTGTCCTGATTTTCAGGACTCTAGTGATGTTGTATATATCTTTCTTAATTTGTGTCTGGATATGTACAGATAGAAAGTTCAGATACCTTGAGTCATGTTGGTTAAATTATTTATATCTCTGAATCTTAGCTTTTCTATCTAAAAATATAGGTAACAGAAAGCTATATTCTGCTGTTAATAAAGAATATCCAAGGGTCATCAATGTTTAATTCCCAATCCACATTTTAATCACTGTAACAAGAATCAGTTTAACAGATACTTAGCACTTAGTAACTTAGGGCTAAATATGAGCTCTGTCCCCTGCTGAGACACACACACACATGTGTATATATATACATATATACACATATACATATGTACACATGCATATATGCACATGTACATATATACATGTGTGTGTGTGTATGTGAGAATTTCAGAGACAGAGAGACAAAATTGTAATTTTGCCATTGGAGGAAGCAG
Source organism: Pseudocheirus occidentalis (assembly GCA_028646575.1). Taxonomy (NCBI): domain Eukaryota; kingdom Metazoa; phylum Chordata; class Mammalia; order Diprotodontia; family Pseudocheiridae; genus Pseudocheirus; species Pseudocheirus occidentalis. The sequence goes on along the minus strand of CM053594.1, from coordinate 161,253,425 downwards.
GACTGTCTCAGCATCTGGGAACTGGAGTGCTGTACTGAAGGAGAGAGTCAGAGTTTACTGTGCGATCTGAACCTTAAAAGCTATTCACAGCAGCATTCTTTTGGGAATCTGCTGGTGCACGGCATTACAACCACTTCTATCTTCTCTCATTTTTTCAAATCAAAACTGATAAGAAGCCAAAGTATTGGCTTCTGTGAGGATTTGATCTCATGAGTAGTGGCATATTAAAAGTCAGAAAATTTGGGGAGGATTACAAAAATCAAGGGAATGAGAAATCCATTGATGTTCTCCTGGACAATAAAGTACTGGTCCTCGATATCTCACTCCCAAACTATTATATGTAACAAATAGCATCCTGCTCAGAAGCTTCAAAGGATACAAGCTAAGGAAGATTATTGTTCTCAAAATCTTTCATGCAACAAGAGCTCACAAAGAATCCTTGATAGTATTTTCCTCCTCCATATGCTAATGTCATATAAGTACTTTCTTGTTCCATATGGATTCAAGCTCAGAGAGAATACACACATTCACAGTTCAGAAGTAGAAAGGGAAAAGTAGCAAGCATTGTGTAGAAAAGAAAGATGATATAATTTTCTTTCTTTTATAATAATTACTTTATTTATTTTCTTGTTTACATCATTCATTTCCATGAGATTTTGAGTTACAGTTTTTTTCTCTATTTTATCCCTACCCAACAACCCCTAAACAATGATTCCACTGTAAAGCCACTCCCCCAACCTGCTCTCTCCTATGTCCTCCCCCATTGCCCCTCTAACTTTCCACTAGGGCAGAATGGGTCTCCCTACTCCAGCACCTATACATCTTAATTCCCAGTTGCATGTAGCTAATAATAATAATTATTAGCCATTATAATTATATATATATAATAATTATATAATATATAATAATATAATAATATTGTATAATAATTATCTAATATATAATAATAATTATATATATATGTGTGTGTGTGTGTGTGTGTGTGTGTGTGTGTGTATAGACATTTGATTGTAGAATTTTAAATTCTACATTATTTCAGTTATTCCCTTGTCACCCACCCCCACTGGAAGGACAAGCAATTGAATACAGGCTGTACATGTATAATTACACAGGACATCTCCACAGTGGACATATTATGAGAGACTGATTATATGTCCCTCTTTTTTATCCCATTCCCCCCTCCCCTGTTCTATTCTCTACCCTGTCTTTGTCCCTTTACTGAAGTGTGTCCTTCCAGCAACCCTCCCTGACAAACTTCCCTCCCCTCATTCATCCCGCCTCTCATCCCCATCACCACTACCCCCCCATGTTGCAAAATACCAAGTTTAGGGTTTATGTCATTACTCCCCTCAGCCACATTCAAGGAGAGTAAAGTTGACCCTTTCCCTTTTGCCTTCCTGTTCTTCCCCTCCATTGTAACAGTTATCCCTTGCCTCTTCTATATGGGATTATTGAACCCATTCTGTCTCTCCTTGTCTCCTCTCATTCTAATCCTCTCCTACCTTAGAATTTTACCTTTTAAAGTATCATCCCTTCCTATTCAATTGATCCTATGCCTGCAATGAACTCATAAACACACATATTCATATATGTATTCATATGCATATACACCTTCCTATATAGACATATGTGTATGTATATGTGTATATATGTATATATGCATATATGTGTGTATATGTGTGTATATATATATACACACACACATACATTTGTATTCCCTTCACTTATCCTCATACTGAGAAAAGTTTCATAAGTAATTATTACCATTTTTCCATATTGGCATGTAAAAAATTCAACTTTGATAAGTTCCTTATGATTTCTTTCTCATGTTTACCTTCTCGTGTTTGAATGTCAAATTTTCTGTTCAGTTCTGTTTTTTTTTCAGCAAGAATGCTTGAAAGTCCTCCACCTCTACCTCCACTGAATGACCGTATTCTTCCCTAGAAGATTATACTCAATTTTGCTGGGTAGGTGATTCTTGGTATTAATCCCAGCTCCCTTGATGTCCAGAATATCATATTCCCGGCCCTCAGTATAGAAGCTGCCAGATCCTGGATTATCCTAATTGTGTTTCCTCAGTATTCAAATCGCTTTCTCTTGGCAGCCTGTAATATTTTCTCTTTGGTCTGGGGACTCCAAAACATGGCAATAACAATCCTAGGAGTTTTCTTTTTGGGATATTTTTCAAGAGATGATCAGTGAATTCTTCCAAGTTTTATTTTGCCCTCTGACTCTAAAATATCAGGGCAATTTTCCTTGAGAATTCCTTGAAGGATACTTACTAAGTTCTTTTTTGATTATGGCTTTCAGGTAGTCCAATAATTTTTAAACTGTCTTTCCTGGACCTATTTTCCAGGTCAGTGTTTTCTTCAAGGAGATATTTCACATTGCCTTCTGTTTTTTTTTATTTATTTGGATCTGTTTAATAGTATCTTGATTTCTCATAAACTCATTTGCTTCCATTTCCTACACTCTAATTCTGAAGGAATTATTCTCTTCAGAATGCTTTTGAGAATCTTTTTCCATTTGGAAAATTTGACTTTTTAAGCCATTTTTCTCCTCATTAACCTTTTGGGCCTCTTTTGCCATTTGGGTTAATCTGGTCTTTTAGGTGTTATTTTCTTCAGTTAGATTGTTGACTCTCTTTTCATGATTTTCTTGCATCATTCTCATTTCTCTTCCCAATTTTTCTTCCACTTCTCTCATTTGGTTTCCAAAATCCTTTTTAACATTATCTATGGATTGTAGGCAATCTTAATGTTTCTTGGAAGCACTTGTTGTAGGAGTTCTTACTGTGTTGTCTTCCTCCCATTCCATGCTTTGACCCTTTTTTTCCCCAAAAAAGGAATCTAGAGTGTGGTTACTGTAGTTACTTTGCTTCCTTTTCCTTCTCATTTTGGCCAGTCAATTAATTGCTTGATTTTTTCAGCTCTATTTAACTCTGCTTCCAGGGGGGGAAAGCTCTCTCACCAATTGCAGGAGTTTTCACAGCTTCTGGAGCTATTAGGGTGGTGCTGCAGCCCTCACCAGCTTTGGCTCCCTGAAAGCACACCCCAGATCCACCACCCAAGACCACAATGTGGATCCAGGACACTCAATGAAAGAGCACTTAGCCTCTGAGCAATCTCTTGGCCCCCCTGCAGTTTGCAAGCCAGGAGTTTTGAAGCAGCCTGGTGGAGGCAGGTGCTGTTTCTGCAGCTACTGTTGCTTCAGCTGCTTCCTGGCCCTGGGAGCAGTTTGGCCAGACTGCTTTTCTCCCTCAAATTTGGCTTAATTCCACTGACCTTTCTCTTAGCCCTTATTTCTCCTGGATTGAGAAATCTGGAAACTCCCACAGCTGCTGCTGATCCACTCTCCCAAAGACTCCAGCTGCGGCACCTCCTGGCCACCCTGTGGCCATGCTGTGGTTTCAGGGTGGGCTGGTTTCTGCTCCAACCTCTTGTGATGAGCCCTTTATTCTAACCTGCCTTCAGTGAGAGATGTGGGGTTTTTTTTTTGTATTTTTGTGAGTTTTGGAGCCCTAAAATTTGTTTGGAGTCATATTTCATGGGTATTTGAACTGACTATATGGGAACTGTGAAACCTTGCTGCTTCTTTGCTGCCATGTTGGCTCCATGCCCCTTATAATTTTCACAATTATATTCTTAAATATTTGTCCTGATTTAATACAGTGGGGGAAATAGTTTCCCATATTTGATGGTTCCTTCTTTGTTTCACCATTTGTTCATAATTATCCATGTTACATATGGGATGTATATACATATATATATACATATATTGTATATATTATATATACTTTATACATAATATATATACATATGTGCATACATATATATACATACATATGTACAGATATATATCCATATATATGGAATATATATATGTGTGTGTTTGTGTTTGTGTGTGTGCATGTATGAATGTATGTATTTATGTATGTTGATGTCAAGGCTGTTTATGAATTTCCAGACTTTCTAATAAGTAAAATGCTACTTTTAATTTCATTCTTTTCTTTTACTTCTATCTTTTTTAAAATCAGGGAACATTAGAACAGGAGGTATTTAATTATCTCTGCTCTTTGATGAAGAATGTATTCAATCAAACTGTAGGTACAATTCCATTAGGAAGAGTGAACTTTAGAGATTTTTTTAACATTCAACTAATTTAGGCCAGAATCCTTGAAGCTCTCATAGAATGGATGACATAATTACCAAATCCTCTCCATCTTTGTCAGTAATCTAACAGTGGAAACGTTAGAAGCAATCAAAGGATTAAATAGGGATCTTTTACTTCTATTCATCTATCTGATATATCTTTGTTTATATCTCTAGATCATTCACATATTTAGGTATTTATATACATAGATATATCTTGTTTGCATTTCTGTTTATTCATCCATCCAAATTGACAAATATTTATTATATTCTTTCCATTTGCAAAGTTTTGGGCTAGGTGCTGGGGACACGAATACAATACAGAAAAATTCCCTGACATCAAGGGGTTTACATACTACTGGAAGAATAAAATATTTAGCAATAAATATAGAAATGACAACCTGCTTACAATCAAAGTGATCAAGGAATGCTTCTCACAGGAGGCAGCTTAGAAGCTGAGGTTTAAAGGAACCTATGAATTTTAAGAATTTTAAGAGGGGAGAGGAGTTGATGAATTCCAGACAAGTTAAGGTAGTTGTGTTTATTCTACCTTTATAAGTTCTCTCAGTCTACCCTGTTTTCTTCACATAAGAAACAATAGCTCAGGCCCTCATTATTTTTCTCACAGTCTTTTGAACAACTAACCTAATTAGTCACTGTGTCTCAATGCTGTCCACTTTACAATCCATTCTTTCAAATGCCTAAATGATATTTCTAAAGTGTGTGTGTGTGTAGATAGATATAGAAAAAATGCATGTGTGTATATACATGTATGTATATGTATGTATGTGTGTATTTATACACATATACATACATACATACATATATTCAGTATATGTACTGCTATATAAACACCTTTTTTCTAGCTGCTAGTATTTGTTACCACTAATTACTTTATATTGGTTGTATATTTGCATGCATGTGTATATGTCATCTTCTTTTAAAAAAGAATTTTCATGCAACCTCCCTCCTCCTTACATGATATTTTAAATTTGGAATGATACCTGGAGGTCATCTAACACAACACCCTTATTTTACAAATGAGGCCTCAGAGAGGCCAAGTGGAGGCTGAGATAGATAGTCTTGTCCACTCAGTATTCAAGTCAGTCACATAAACATTAAGTGCTTATATGTTCTAGGCACTGTGCTAAGCACTGGGGTACTGCTCTAATAGCCAATTGTGTTATATGGTAACCAAGAAAAGCAATAAGATCTTAGACCACCTCCATTACAACTTCGTGTCTACAATGTGGAAGTGATAGTCCCACTGTGACTTTGCCTACTCAGATCACATCTTGAGAATTGTATTTAATTTAGGGTACATGATTTATACAAGGAAAAGCAATCACAACACTGTACAATGGTTAGTCTAAGGGAAAAGAACTGTTTAGCCAAGAGAAGACAAGACTTAGGAAAGAAAATACGAGAAGAGTATGGTTAGATATTGCTCATTATTAAGCATCTACCATATGCAAGGTATTGTTCTATATTGTACTGTATTTGTATTGTAATTGACTATTTATAAAGGGTTTTCCTGATGCCTTCTTTGATACCATCACATTATAGGTACTGAATACAAATGCCCCATTTACTTATAAAAACATCTTATGACAAGTGGATGTTTAAAGAGGTAAAATAAAATTTCTAAAATATATGTTATAAAAGAAAATAAAGGACACATTTGTTTTGTCTCTGAAGAATGGAAGGTCTCTGAGGGAAAGGACTATTTTGTTTCTATTTCTCTATCCATAACATTATATTGTATTTTATGTCCCAATTTCTGATACATAATAAGCACTATTAGCTTTGGTTGGTAAATGATTGTTGAATAACTACTTAACCTATGCTATTTTTGGAGAGTGAAAGTCAAGTTCATAATTTGTCTAATTATATCTCTTGAATATTCTTGGAGAAGGAGAATAAATGAGGTTGTGTGTTGTTGAGGTTAAATTCATAAGTTTCTTGATATTGTTAGAAAATACTAGATAAACGAAAATAATTATAACTTTTATACTAATGTTACTATTTTTGTTCAATAAATTTTAGATTGCTTTGCTTGTCTTTTGGAGGGCACATTAGCCAAAACTTTCCTTTTTCTATATTTCAAATCTTACTTCACATCAGTATAATTAATCAAGATTTATTTAAAAGAATATTAAAAATCATTAAAAACTTTCTTTAAAAAACAAATTTATTTTTAGTTTACAACTTTCTGTTCCACAAGCTTTTGAGCTTCAAATTTTCTCCCTCTCCCTCCCCTCCCCAAGACAGCATGTGATCTAACACAGACTCTATATAGACATTCATATAAAATATAGTTTTCACATAAGTGATATTATGATGAAGAATTTAAGAAATGGAATGAACTACTAGGAAGAAGAAATAAAACAAAATGAAACAAAAAAGAAAGATAGCAAATAGCAATGGTTCAGTCTGTATTCTGACTCCATAATTCTTTCTCTTGATGTGGATTGCATTTTCCATTGTGAGTCTTTTGGTGTTGCTGTAGAACCTTGTATTGCTTAGAAGAGACAAGTCTATCAAAGTTAGTCTTCACACAATGTTCTCCTGGTTCTACTCCCCTCACTCAGCATTAGTTCATATAAGCCTATCCAAGTTGTTTTATTTTAAGTCCACCTGCTCATCATTTCTTATAGTACAATAGTATTCCATTACATTCATATACCACATGTTCAGCCATTCCCCAATTTATGGGCATCCCCTCACTTTCCAATTCTTTGCCACCATACAAAGAGCTACTATAAATACTTTTTTACATGTGGGTAAAAAAAATAATAAAGATCCAAAGACCTTAGTTTATCATCATCATATACATCCCATATCTTTAACAATTTTCAAGCTCCTGTGACCCTCTGTAATGGTAATGGAATTTGGAGATGCCCCTGAATTGACTTGGCTTTTGGGTTGAGTGTTAAGACCCAGGGCTTGCGAATCCCACTTGTGGGATGGATTTGTTGACGTGAAGACAGAGGGCTAAAATGAATGGAAAATTGAAAAAAGGCTCAAGCCCAGAGAAGGCCAGAAGAAGTAAGACTTTTGGCGAGACCAGTATCCAGTGTTGTGGAGCCTGAGTTGCTGAGAGAGACTACTAAGAACCCGTTGGAGCTGCCTAGGACTTTTAATGACTTCCAGCAGAACTGAGGAGGCATGGCTGTAATGCCAGTATTTTGTCTGTCTATTTTGATGTTGTTTTTCCAGATTCACCTGATGGTAGACAATGCTGCTGTTGTAGAGGTCCTGGAACCTGACTGTTGGTACAGAAGCCCTGAAGAAGGATTTTCTTGTATGTTCACAGAAATCCTGGAAGGGGGCCTTGCTGATACTTTCAGGGGTTCTGAGACTGTTCTACAGGCAGAGAGTGACTTGATGAGGACACTTTGTTGAGCCTTGTCTCCCAAGGAACTGAGATTGCTGGGGGCTTGCCTCCAGTGAAGATGAAAGAAGAACCTTTCCTTGGGTTTTCAATGCTGAGATGTTATCTTGACCTTGTTGTGGCTTAAGGGTGGATGGCCTTTTGTACTCTCCTGCTCTCTTTTGAGAAAGTGCTTGGTGTTAATGGATGGTATTGTAATTACTTTGAGTCCAGGGGTAGGACAGAATGTATGTATTTTGTTTATGATTAGAAACTGATCTCCATTTGAGAAGAGACTTAAATGAATGTACCCTCTAGCAGTGGAGTAGTACCTGGATTGGATTGAGAACTTAGTCCTGAAATGTATGAGTTATATTGTATTTTGTTTTTCCCTGTTCTATGAAAGTTTGCTGAATAAATGGGGTTTGCTATGCTGGTACTCCGAAACTTGGAAGTTGCCTTTGCTTGGCATTACACCCTCTCCCAGTTTGATATATGGAACCATAGAATTTGCTGGGGAAATGATGGAAAGCTATATAAAAGATATTGCTGGGGAAGGAGGACTGATGGATTCATATCAAATCCCGAGTTTCGTGATTCAGGCAGAGACAAAATCCAGAGTTCAGATTTTCTGTTTTCTCATTTTATAAGTAGTTGTGGTGGATACATGAGCCTAATATCCTGAAGAAACTGTGTTGATTAAATTACTTTGTATCCTCATCCACATTCTAAGGGGCAAGGGTAGCATATAAGGAACTAAGCAAACTGAAATTATGCATTCTTAGAACTTCTTTGTCCAGATTGATTTTATGTCTCCAGGATGCTTGAGGTCCATAAGAGTGATAGGCTTGCAGACACTGGTTAGATTTCTTTAAATGTTGTTTACTTACTACATGTTTTGATTTTATTTTTCAGTTCTATGGTGGGGACAACAATACTGCATATGGAACCAAAGAATGTTTTCTGCAGTTCAAGGTAAAACATTATGCAAAGTCATATAATTTTCAGTTGAAATAATAATTCAGTGAAATATAACTTGGAAAGAAGGTGGAGTTTTATCAGTAATTGGATGCCAAAAGCAAATTTCTCTTTAGGTAAATCTTTAATTCCACACATTCATTAATACTAAGTCTTTGTCCTCCAGAAGAAGATGAAGCTAAGGGATAGAATATCTCTAAGAAACATACATTTACTCAATGTATTCAGCAAGATACTTAGCAGTACTTTCACCATTAGTTCATATTTAATTCATGCAGCTGAGTGGAGGAACTACTCTGAAAAGAGATCATAATCTCAAAATAAGATTGAACAAGTGGCTCTCAATTTAATAGAGATAAATTTGATTCAATTTGTTACAGTAAGCATTTATTAGTATGTGTTAAGCAGTATCTTAAGAACTGGCGATACAAATCGAGAAATGGACATTTTTGCTGGCTTCAAGGATTTTTCATTTTTGTTTCATGAAATAACAGGCATATGAAATTAAATATAAATGCATATGAAGTAATTGAGGTGGTGGGAAGATACACAACCCAGACTTGGCATGGCAAGTAGTTTGATAACAATAAATTGAGGTTCCAGAGGACACCATAGAAAAATAAAATCAATAGCACCTCTTTGTGAAACTACTTTTAACAACATATAACTAAATTGGTAGACCATTTGGGGGAGAATTTGTAACAACCTAGGTAGTATGCTCAAATACTGTCTCTTTCACCCACTATATTCAATCTGTTGCCAAGATCAGTAGATTTACATCTTTCATATCCCCTTGTCTTCCCTGAAAATGCTGCCATCTCTAATGTGGGTCCTCATTGCTTTCCTCTCAAATTATTGCAACATTTTGCTGCTGGTCAGTTTTGTACTTTCCAACAGTATCTCTAAATTCCAATTGATTCTCAACTCAGCTCTCAAATTGATCTTCCTAAAGCATAAGTCTGACCATGCCTTTCATTATCTGGCCCATTCCTAACTTTTGAGTCTCCTACAGGTTACTCATCACTACATAACCTGTGATTCAACAGCACTGTCAGCTTTGCTGTTCTTTACACAAAAAATTTAAACAGAATACTTTAAGAATTTTCACTGGCAATGTCCTATGCCTGGAAGTTTTTAGGTCCTATTTTCAGGCCTCTCTGTCTCCCTTCAGGTCCTAGCTAAGATCCTAACTTCTACAAGAAGCCTTTCAAAATCCCCTTTTAACATTAGTATTTTCTTTCTGTTGATTATCTACAATTTATCTTACATTTATCCTTTTTACACATTGATATATGTTGTATCTCCCATTAGACTGCATTCTTTGAAAGCTGGGACCATCATTCATCTTTCTATGTGTCACCAATATATAACACGGTGCTTGGAAATAACTGGTGCATAAAATTTGTTTACTGATTCACTAACTCAGTCCACCTCTGTGTCACCTAAATGTGGTTATTCCTCCAGTGCTAAACTCTGGGTTGTGACCCCATGAGTTGTGACCCACAGTTGAAGAATCACTGAAAGTGTAGCAAGTGGAAAAAGTTTAAGAAATACTACTTTAGACCATCCTCCTACACTCTACTCCTGCTCCACCAAATTTGCCATAGGTGCCAATATTAATAAATATAGCTCTAGTGAGAGACATTTGGAAAAAAAATGTTAGAAAATCTTTCAGTAAACACTTGTTTACTTACTGACTTCAAGCTGCAAGGGAGTTTTAGTAGACAGCTTGAGCAGTCTTTTCCAAGCCTAATATATATATATATATATACTCCTTAGGGATTTCCTGCCCTGATTTTAGGTTTGCTTTTACTAAATGAATTCATCTGGGTCTAGCATTTGGCTATTTTTTTAAATTTTATGATCATGTACCAATATTAATTTAGAACCCACAGTAAACTGGACACTATGTAAAGCATCCAGGAAATAGTTAGATAAGGAGTATACTGAGAATAGTATAACCTATCTCATATCAACAGATGTTTTGCTGGAAGAACTTTGTTATAATTCTCAAATGTCTTATACCCAGATCTTAACCTCATAAACACTGCTTGGCATGCCTTATATGTCACCTTTGTGCAAAAAGTAATTTTCCATTCCTTTAAAATTCATATGATGATATTTTTAATGCATAAGCCAATTTGAAATTAGTTTACAAAAAAATTTCACTGTATCTTGCTTTACTAAAATAAACATCACACATTTTATTTTTGTTCCATTCTTTTTTCACAAATTGTGTGCATGTCTGTGTGTGTGTGTATGTGTGTGTGTGTGTGTGTGTCTGTGTGTAATTTATAAATATACAACTGAAATAAGCACATATTTAGTCCTGGAATGATTTGTTCTTCATAACACTTTATTATTTTTCAGTAAATAATCTGCTGCCAAGTTACAGATTTTCTGTCTTAGTATTTATTGCATTCTTTTACCAGGGACTATGATTAAATGTCTTCAATCATGATAATTATTTCCCTTTTACTATTTTTATTGTGGTAGCAATTCTGCTGGTAATCATTGATAAAAAGAACATTCTGTTCTCAGCCTTTCAAGGACATCAAGGATACTAATTGACTTTGTTCATGTCCCCTATGCTCAAATTACCCCAGCATTTTTTAACTAGCTATAGTCTGTGGTCAGTAAAATTCCTTTATTGTGTTATATGAGTAAAAGAAGAAAATTATTAATGTAAGAATTTTCAAGGATCCGGCTCAATTGGGGTTGGGGGTGGTGCTTTTCACAGATGGAGGGGTATAGCATGACCTTTACCTGATACAAATAACATTAGACAGTATAACTTTCCAATTTCCCACTAACCCTCAAGCTCCTCTGCTCATTGATGCTGCATTACTTTTCATGTGATTTTTGAAGTAGGAGGAAGGTTAGTGTTTTCCACATGCTTATATTTTCTACTGAAGCTTGACTTTTTTTTTTTGATTTATTGCTCTCCATTGGAAGTTAACAAATTTCTACTAATTTTGATTGCTGTTATTTTTCCACTTTAAGGATTCAAGCAGCATGAGAACAAAAAATACCTGTGGGACAGATAGGGATGTATCCAAGATGATAGGTTTTATTTTATTGTGCAACTAAAAAGTTTTAATTTCTTATAGCTTCATAAAAATCCAGGATTATACTCCTACACCCCTCAACCCAACGGAAATGTTTATATAAGAACAAATAATATGATCATCCTATTGTCACTAATCACACAGCTGAGAATGTTTGGGGGTGGGGGTGAGAATTTTGTGATTATACTTCATGTGTGAATAACCAGTCATTGGTATAACTTTTTTCTAGATATGGATCTTCAGGTCTTGGACTCCAATTACTTCTTAGTTAAGGCAATTATGCTTCCACACTTCTCATTATCAATAATCTCCCTGATGCATAAATGAAGTGACTAAATAATAGATCTTTATAACCAGAAGAGTTCTTAGATATCTAGTACAAATTAGTTATTTTACAAATGAACAAAGTAAAAACAAGAGAAATGATGTGAATTGATTAAATTTCTGCAGCTAGTCCTTAAAAGTGCTAGAAGTAGAGTATAGATTTTCTGAACCAAACTTCTATCCTCTTTCCATTTTACCAAAAGGTCAACAAAAAAAGGACCTACATGAGAATTTCCAGTGTGGGAAACAATATCAAACCAGATACTAGTTTAACTATTTCATATCATCATAGAAAGTTACCTGAAGTTCAGAGCAGTTAATTTACCAGTGATTATATAGTCTGTGACAGAAGTGTGATTTTAAACTAGATGTTCTTCTGTACTTTTCAATATTCATGCTATCATTCATATGACTCACAGAATAAATCACTGAGAATCAGTGACCAAGGATTTGAGGTAGAATGGAATCATCCCACTAAACTTTAGAAAAGAAATAGAAATAACATTTAAAATAAACAGATTAAAGTGTTTCAATGATTTATATGGATAGCACAGGGACAAGGATAGGATATCTGCTGGTTGAGGAAACTATGTACTAATGCATTTAATCTACCACTTAAAATCTCAAAGAGTTAGAACACAGAACTTACTGAATCCCTATTAAGTTCTCTAACCACTACTCAGTTCTATTATTCATGTCTTAAATGGAATAGAAAATAAACATTTCTCTATTTGAATAACAGAGGAGTTGTATGTGTTATAAAATGTGTATAAATATTATACATTTATTAGGCAAATATTTATAAATTAGACATAAAATATTATGCCCTCTAAATGACCAGTGTATCAATAGAATAGAAATATAAAGACAAAATATATTTTTGAATTATGATCCTGTATCCTAAGCTCTTTTGCTGATTATCTGAAGAACTCTCTGCCTTTCTAGTATCTCCACAAGGGCAAAACAGTATACCCCACATATTCAATACATATACATACATGCAAGTTAAGAAAATACTAGTTTCTACTTCAAACTTATCTATACCCTCTAAATCCAATCAGTTGCCAAAGTCTGTTGATTGCACTTTCATATCTCTCAAATATTCCACTTTCTCTGATCTGCTAACAATCGGGTACGTGTCCTTATCTACTCATGCTTATGCTATTACAGCTGTCTGCTATTGGCTCTACTTACCTAAATTATCTTATCACTCCAGTCTACCTTTCATTCAGTGACCAAATAAATTTAAGTAAAAGTCAGTTTGAAATATGTGATCCCTTACTCAGTATAAACTTCAATACATCCCTATCATCTTCAGGTTCAAATACTTTATTTAAAGTATAAATTTTAAAAGTTATTTATTTGGCATTGAAAGTCCTCCATAAATTAGGTCCCCTTTCCAGTCTCATTCCTGACATTCCCCCTCCCTATGTATTCTTTAGTTCATTGACACCAGTTTCCTTGTATAACTCCCACAAGACACTCTGTCTTCAAACTTGGAGCATTTTCACTGGTTCCCCTTTATGTCTAGAATGTTCTCCCTCCTTAGTTAAGCTCCTTAGATTCCCTCACTTCCTTCAAGTCACAGATTAAAATTTATCATCTGTAGGAAACCTTTCCCAATATCTCTTTAATTCATGTGCCTTCCCTCTACTTCTACTTCTTGTTTCTTATTTAACATAAGCATATAAAACTTATATTGATATATAAAATAATATGATATATATTGTGTATTGTATATATATATGTGTGTGTGTGTGTGTGTGTGTGTGTGTGTGTGGATGGATATAGATATAGAGATAGACACAGATTAATAGATAGCTGGTTTGTGCTTAGTAGTTTCCATGTGGTTTCACTCATTACATTGATTGGTCCGTGAGGGCAGGGACTTCTTTTGACTTTCTTTGGATTTTGAATGCTCATCACAGCACATAATAAATGCTAATTGACTAACTAATTTTTATTATTCATTAATTTTTCCAATGTGCTCAATTCCTTTAATATGATATTATTCCTGAATCATTTAAAATATATTTTTCAAATAATAGGAATTATGTATGTTTGATGGGCCCACATGTTTTCTTTCCTTTGAATATCATAGGACTCCGTCTTAACTAATTTAACATTGGTTCTTTCACACACCTGGGAAAACATCAATTCTCATAGCACCAGGAGCACAGGGGTTTAGCATTTTTGTCTAATGCAGGCACTGTAGGACAAGATGCTCACATATGTAGACTAGGCATGAAATTTCACCCAGCATAGGATGTTATTGTACCCATATGCCAACCAACAGGTAAGTGATATGTATATATGTATACGTGTGTGTGTGTATACACACACACATATATGTCGGTGTGTATATATATATATATATATATATATATATATATATATATATATATACATGTGTGTATATGTATAGATGTGGGATGAAAGAGGAGGAGGGGTAAAGGGAAAGGGAAAAAAGACAGGAAGGGGAGGGAAGCACAAGGGAATAATGTAGACGACAGGAAAAAAAAGGTAGGAAGAAAGGGAAAGGAGAATAAAGAGGAGACCAAAAAGAAGTGGAAGGAAAATTTCAGATATTTGTGAATCCAGGTTTTCCTTCTAATTTGCTATTATTCTGTGTGTACAAAATATTATGTGAAATCTCTATGTAAAATAAATACCTGTTAATGCTATCCTATATACTGAAGTATTGCTAAAAATTATTCTGTGCCTTTGAAACTCTACTATAGAGGAAAATGCATAATCTACAAAATCAATTGTTTCTCCACTCTGCATAAATATATATTGTAACAAAATAAGTTTTAAAGAGACTGTTTTTTCTAACAGTCTCTGTGTTTATATATATATATTTATATAGATATATATACATACACACACACACACACACATACACACACACATATACCACATAATATATTCACACTATTAAGGAGAGTATATTTACATTTATACAAATGTATGAAAACAAACATTTTTGTAGCATAGGTTATACATAACATATTCATTTATATCATGAAAATTATATGTAATATATAATAAAATATTAAATAATATAATATTGTTATATGTTTTATGACTAAGCATATGTGTACATATGCAATTCTGTAACATTACTTTATACATATTATATTACTCTCTCTTTATATATATATACATATAATAAGCTAGCAGTATAACATAAATATATCAATATATATTTGATTTAGATCAGAGCTGC
>CM053594.1:161209536-161237802 GCA_028646575.1 Pseudocheirus occidentalis | reverse complement strand
CATATTTATTATTAATACCTACCTCTTGATCTTGTTTTGAGAATAAAAACTTTGCCAGCCTTTATGGGCTATATAAAAGCTATTACTATCATCATACATTTTTGTTTCTGTTATTACTATGTTCAGAAGTCCTAACCAGACTGACAAAGGAATATGTTGCAAGGGAAAAAAAAACCTTTAAAAACTCCAGCTCTAGACACATTCCAATTTAATAATATCAACTAACATGTCCTTTTATAATTTTAATAAGTAATTTCTAAGCATTTTGAGCAATTCTAGATAACTTTGTTTTTTCAAGTATTTTTCTTTATTAATTCAATTTTAGATCAAATATTTTCCCCCAATTTTTCTTTTCACTATACTATTGCATTAGGTAACCAGTTGAGTCATTAGTTTCTGTACCCAGTCCTGCTACTTTAGATTTTGGGGGTTAAGACATGCAAGATAATTACTATAAAATTATACTCTATACCTTAAAAACAAAGTTTCAGGAAATGGGAAGAAATTTTAGTATATTTTCATGCTTCTAGAACTATGAGGACTTTTCCTTTAGGTGGGTAGCATAATCTGGCCACCTAGAAGAAAGATATTTTATACAAATTATATATATATATATATATATATATATATATATATATATATATATATGACATTCTGAATAATCTCTTGATATGTTTGTTGTAATAATTAAATTTGAAACTGTTTCAATTTTGTTTTTTGCTTTTTTTTGTTATTGGATAGGCAGTATAATCTAAGAGTCAGGAATACCTGTGATCAATTCATACATTGTAGCTACTTGGAACTATTAAATCCAAGCCCATCATTTTACGGATGAAAAGAACTGAGTATACTCGGAATGAATGAGTATGAGAAGATAAATGAAATGGATAGTACCACACAGATTCTTTATAGACTAATTTTCAATCTTACCTCCTATTATAGTGTTATATCCACTGGCCCACTTAACTACCTGTTATTTGGGAGGGTGTGAATTTTGTCATCAAGGAAGGACTCTGAATTCACAGATTCATTCCCTATCCCTCATACTTAACTTAATGAAAACAAAGAAAAATGAAAATCTACACTTATTAAACTTCATAACACTAATACCAATAAAAAATTCTATCCAATGAACAGATCAAATATAGTTCCAAAAGAAACATTAAGAAGCATATGACCATTCTTCTGATAAAAAGATAAAGGACTCATTATGAAGAAAAATACTTTTTTTTCATTTTTGACCATGTCTTAACCACACATATTTTTAAAATACTTCACTTACTCCTCCAAAGTTAAAATACTTCACTTACTTTCCAAAGGGGAAAGGAAATGCAAAAGGAAATGGCAGATTTGTTTAGGATCCTGACCACTAATGCCACCCTCTGTTCCTTCCAAAAAAGGAAAGAAATTGGAACAGAACGAAGCCCAGATGGAATCATGGATAGGTAGGATAACTCTGAAAGTAGAATATTAAATTTTTGGTATTCTTGAAAAGAATACAAAATTCTATAATGGAAATTGCAATCTTTTGTTCTCTTACAATTTGTGTTTACGTACTTGCTTTGCTCGTTGTTTGTTAGGTTCACAATAAATATTTTTTTTAAATGGAAAACTATTTTAGTATATTGAATGTGGAGATATTTCCATTGTAGAAGTCAATGAGGCTAATCTACCTTTGCCTTAAGTGGCAAAAGAAGAAGACAAGCCAAAGACATTGAGTAATCACATATGTTGAGTATTTTTTCAAAGAAGTTACAACTTGTTAGTCAATAAGCATTTATTAATCACTTACTGTTTGCCAAGCAGTGTGTTGAATGAAGAGACAACCAAAATACCATCTCTTTCATGAGGAAATCACAATCTAATAGAGGACACAACATTCAAACAGCTATTGACAAACAAAATATATGTGAGACAAATACCAAAAAAGTGAAACAAAAATAACCTTAGAATTAAGAGCAATTGGAAAAGGCTTTTTGTAGAATGTGGAATTTATCTGGGATCTGAAGAAAACAAGGGTAATCAATAGGCAGAGATTAAGAGGGATACAATTCTAATCTTGTGAGTCAGGAAAAGTGCCTATTCAATAGATGACATGTTTTATTTGACGAACAGCAAGGAAGTCTCACAAAAATAAAGAATTCTGGAAGAAGATATAATATAAAAAAGGACTGGAAAACACTGTGGGGATATGTTAGTAAGGGTTTTGAGTTTTAAAAAAAATTAATTTTGTATTTGATTCTAGAGGTGCTAGAGAACCACTGGAGTTTATTGGATAAGGTGGTAACATGAATGGACCATTGCTTTAGGAAAATCACTTTGGTGGCTGAATGGAATATAGACAGGACTGGTAGATATTACCATCCTCCAGTGCAGGAACTGTGAACTCTGGGCATAGAAAAGCATTTATATAATTCAATACAATACCATTTCGGCATATAATTATTTCCAGATTGTGTAACACAGTAAAGGAAAAGGTCACTTTTAGGCCTAGAACCAAACTTAGTTGTACTCGTATATAACAAAACATTATATGGTGCTGGATACTTCCTATAAATATGTTTGTGTTAATCACTGTAGGCTTATTTTTCTTTTCTATACTGGCTACTAGGAGGGCTGTAGACTCAGATTGCTCCTTTGTAAGGACATAATTTTAATAGCAAAACCTCATGTAAACTCTTCAGTCCTAATGCAACTAAGCAACTGAGGGTGGGGTGGAAAGAAAGGGAAGAAAGGGTGGGATATGTATTTATCTTGCAATTTGCAGTTATTCCTTTGACTTTTAAGTTAAAGAGATTTTGGGACATGTCTCTTATTCTGAGAGGATAAGCAAATGACTGTTCAGAGGGGTGAGCTGTATAAAGCCAAGCACAAACAACTTTCCAGAGGACTGGTTCTAAGGTTCTGATCACATAGCATAGTGAGCTCTCTATTTATTCAGCAGTAAATGAAAGCAAAACATTCACAGAAACCAAAGTCAAGCAATCAAATGCTATAATATAACAACTTATCACTAAAGTGGCCACATAGTTTTAAACAAAAAGATATTCAGTAAGTCCTTACTTCAGTCATCTTTAAGGAGACATCCTCCTAAAGGGACACAAAGTACAAAGGACAAACATTGCCACCCCTAGGTCACATTGTCTTAATAACTCAGTCAAAAAGTCATCTTTCTTCTTTACTGGAGATTAGTTTCCAATCATCCTTAAATCAATCATCCTTAGGAGGCACAAAGTAGAGAGTATAAAGTTCTTTCTCCCAGCCCTAGTCCAGAGTAAACTATGATCTTCTCCATCAGCACTAAGTACCTAAGAAGAGGTCTTTTCATATTGATGAGACTGGCTCCCAGATTCCCATGATTCCTTTTCTATGGGCCCAATTCCTGCCTGAATCTAACTAATCATCACAGGTAGGCAGCTCTCAGCTACTTGTCCAGCTTCTCATCTAGTTCCCCATCCAATTCCATGTTGAAGCTCACAGTGTCTGGATCACCTCAAGTCCTTCTTAGCTTCTTTTTATAGGAAGACAAAGCTTAACAGATATTCATACACATTGACATTCATACAAATTGCCAACACCACCATCAATTCAATATCTGCCTGTGAAATCGACACAGACCTACCAATAATGTCTGAGAACTCAAAACAAACCCACAAACAGGGTCTGAGAACTCAATACATATCAACAGTATGGTCCCAGGACCTCTGAAACCCTCCTTCAGGACTTCTGTAAACAGACAATGAGAAAATTATCTTTCAAGGCTTCCACTAAAGTTCCAGGGCTTCTACACAAAGTATCTCAAAAACAACAGAACAAACAGAATGACTGGCCTCCACAACTGTTCCACTTCTCAGTTCTGCCACCACAAGTGTTCTCAGTTCTGTTCTTTCCCAGTTTTGGTTTCTCCTTATATATGATCATTAGCTCCTCCCTATTCTGCCCACTCCTGTTGAATCAGCAAGTTCCTCCCACTGTGGGTTTCATAAGTTCTGTTTCTTACCAAAGGCTTGATATAATCATGGGTGAGGCTCAAAAGAAACTTGAACTGAAAACAGGTGCTAAATAATTAAATAGCTGAAACAAGGTGCTAAGTACTACTTTGCTTACCATTACAAGCTGTGTATGGATGTTTTGATCACCCCCATAGTTAGTTTTGTAATAGCTTTCCAGAGCTTTAGTATCATCATCTATAAAATGGGAATAAAAAAATATTTGTACCAACAACTTCACAGCGTTGTAAAGAAAACACTTTGTAAACTTTAAAGTGACATACAGATGTGAGTTATTGTTATTGCAGTATGAAAATTTTTACATTCAAGAGTGAGACTGGAGTCATTTCAGTATCTTCCCAGCATGTGACATATTGATATGACTTTTATTGTTCTTTCTCTTTGAGATTCTTACCACCTACAGCACATCAATTGAATGGGGCAGGGAGGGAAAGCACAAGATGGTGGAATTATTGAAAATATGGCTAGCAAGTAGTAAGGAAAGAAAGATTAAGGGACTTAACAGGACTATAGCCACACATATTTGTTGGTTGATTTGACAGCTTAACAATTTATTCACCTGAACTGATATGTTTGGATATTGGGTAATTTTTGTAACCATGTTACTGCAACACCTGGGGTTCTCATTACTCATGCTTGTTCATTCATTCAGTTGTGTATAATTCTTCATGACCCCCTAGAACATAGCACTTCAGTCTTGTTCATGGAGTTTTCTTGGTAAAAATACTGGAGTAGTTTGCCTTTTTCTTCTAGTTAATTGAGGCAAATAGAAGTAAAGTGACTTGTTAACAGTCACATAGCGTGCAAATGTCTAAGGCTGGATTTGAACTCAGCTGTTCCACTTCAGGCTCTGCACTGAGCCATTTAGCTACCTCTCTCATCATTCATACATATGCCTAATTTGTAAATAAAATGTAGTTTTTTTGGATTTAGTCTTTGGTAAAGACTAATCCTTCTAGAGTTCCAGTTTCAAGTCAACATCCTATGTCAAGCAGCAGCAATTTCCTTACATTTTGCTACTCTTGTTCTTCCCCCTCCTCTCACATTTATGTAGCATTTACTATAAGGTAGATTTCATGTTTAGTATTTTACATACTTTTTTCTCATTTGATACCCCTAATAAGCTGAGGATATAAATGCTATTATTATCTTCATTTCATAGTAGATAATCCTGAGACAAATAGAGTATAAATGCCCAGAATCACACAGATAGCAAATGTCAAAAGATGGAGTTGAAGTCCTTAATTCCAATCTTCTTGACTCCTGTCTTCTTTTATTCCCATTGACTTGTTTATTTACTTTTAGTTTACAAGATTCAGTTCCACAATCCCTTGAGTTTCAAATTTTCTGCCCCCTGCCCCCTCCACATCCCTATGGTGGTGTGCAGTTCTGTATAGGATCTGCAAATACTTTCACACTAAACAACAGCCTGGTTGTATAGAAAGGTTGAAAACAATGAAGGGAACAATGAGAAAAAAGTAACAAAAACAAAAATGAAAAAAAGAATGATAACATGTATTGCTGCTGTCCCTGTTTAAAATCTGGTCTTTCTAGATCTTTCTATGAATGTAGGTATTTCATTCCATTCTGAGACTTGTATAGATGTCTAGTTGTCTTTTAACTGTGCATTGCTGAGAAGAGTCCAGTTTATCAAGGTTGGTCTTCACACATATGATGTGTCTGTGACTGTACAATTTTTTCCTGGTTCTGCTGTTCTCACTTAGCATCAATTTGTATAAGCCTCTCCAGGTAATTATAAAGTACATTTCCTTCCCATTTCTTACAGCACAATAGTATTCCATTACATTCCTATACCACAACTTGTTCAGCCCTTCCACAATTGCTAGGCATCCCCTAAACGTCCAGTTTTTGACACCACAAAGAGAGCTGCAGTAAATATTTTTGTACATATGAGTCCTTTTCCCATTTCTATGTCCTCTTTGGGATACAACCCTCAAACTGGTATTATTGAGTCAAAGGCTATGCAATTATGCATAGCCCTTTGGACATAGTTCCAGATTGCCCTCCAGAAAGGTTGTATCAGTTCACAGCTCCACCAACAATGAATTAGAATTCCAATTTTTCCACATCCTCCCAGCACTTGTCATTTTCCTGTTTTGTCATCTTAGCCAATCTGATTGGTTTAAATGTGGTACCTAAAAGTTGTTTTGATTTTCATTTCTGGAATCAATAATGATTTGGAGCATTTTTCCATATACTTAAAGATAACTTTAATTTCTGCCTCTGAAAATTTCCTGTTCATATCATTTCACCATTTATCAATTGGGGAATGACTTGTATTCTTATAAATTTTACTTAATTCCCTGTATATTTTAGAAATGAGGCCTTTATCAGAGACACTGGTTGTAAATATTCTTTCCCAATTTCCCACTTCCCTCTTAATCTTGATTACATTGGCTTTGTTTGTACAGAAACTTTTCAATTTAATGTAATCAACATTATCTCTTTTGCATTTTATAATGCTCTATATCTCTTCTTTTGTCATAAAGTCTTCTCTACTCCATAAATCTGACAGGTAAACTATTCCTTGCTTCCCCAGATTATTTACAGTATCAGCCTTTATACCTAGATCATGCACCCATTTAGATTTGACTTTGGTGTATGGCGTTAGATGATGGTCTATTCTCAGTTTCTCTCATATTATATTCCAATTTTCCCACCATTTTTTGTCACATGGTGAATTCTTAACCCAGAAACTGGGGGGTCTTTGGGCTTATCAAATAGTATGCTACTATAGTCATTGTCTACCGAGTCTTTTGTACCCAATCTATTCCATTGATTCCCTACTCTATTCCTTAGACAGTACCAAGCAGTTTTGATGACTGCTGCTTTATAACACAGACTAAAATATGGTATGGCTAGGACACCTTCCCTAGCATTTCTTTTCATTAATTGCCTTGATATTCTGGACTTTTACTTCTTCCAAATGAATTTTGTCACTCTTTTTTCTTGTTCTATGAAGTAATTTTTTGGTAGATTGATTGGTATGGCACTAAATATGTAATTTAATTTAGGTAAAATTGTCATTTTTATTATATTAACTCGACCCAGCCACAAGCAATTGAAGTTTTAACAATTAGTTAGATCCTAATATATTTGTACGAAAACTGTTTTGTAGTTGTGTTCATAAAGGTACTGGGTTTGTTTTGTTTGTTCTGGGTAGATTGCCAAATAGTTTATAACGACTACAGCAACTCTAAACATGGTTTCTCTTACTGTCTCTTGCTGTTGGGCTTCATTGATTATATATAGAAACGTGGAGGATTTATGTGAGTTCATTTTATATCCTGCAACTTTGCTAAATTCATTTATTGTCTCAAGAAGTTTTTTACTTGATTTTCTAGGATTCTCCAAGCATATCATCATGTCATCAGCAAAGCATGATAGCTTAGCCTCTTCTCTGTCTAATCTGATTCCTTTCATTTCTTTTTCTTCTCTAATTGCTACTGCTAACATTTCTAGTACCAGATTGAATAAGAGGGGTGATAGTGGACATCCTTGTTTCACCCCTGATCTTACTGGAACTGCTTCTAGTTCATCCCCATTGCATATAATACTTGCTGATGGCTTTAAGTAGATGCTACCTATTATTCCAAGAAAAACTCCATTTATTCCTATTCTTTCTAGTGTTTTTAATAGGAATGGATGTTTTATTTTGTAAAAGGATTTTTCTACATCTTTTGAGATAAACATATAGTTTATGCTAGTTTTATTGTTGATATGATCAATGATACTGATAGTTTTCCTAATATTGAACCATCATTGCCTTCCTGGAATAAATCCAATCTGATAAAAATGTAGTATTCTTGTGATAAGTTGCTATAGTATATTTGATAATACATATTTTTTAATTTTTCATATTCATGAGGTTGATTGGTCCATAATTTTCTTTCTCCATTTTGACTATCCCTGATTTAGGTATATGAACAATATTTGTGCCATAAAAAGTATTTGATAGGACTCCTTCCTCACTAATTATCCCTAGTAGTTTGTACATTATTGGGATCAATTTATCTTTAAATATTTGATAGAATTCACTGGTAAATCCATCTGGCCCTGAGGATAATTTTCCTATGGATTTCCCTGATGGCTTGTTCAATTTCTTTTTCTGATATAGTGTTGTTTAAGTAATTTACTTCCTCTTCAGTTAGTCTGGGAAACTTATACTTTTGTAAATATTCATCCATTTCACTAAGAGTTTCAAATTTATGTACGTTCAAATAGGCAAAATAATTCCTAATTGTTGTTTTAATTTCCTCTTCATTGGAGGTTCATTCACCCTTTTCATTTTTGAGCCTCGAAATTTGGTTTTCTTCTTTCTTTTTTTTATCATATTGACCAAGAGTCTATCAATTTTATTGTTTTTATTTTCATAAAACCAACTCATAGTTTTATTTATAAGTTCAATATTTTTCTTACCTTCAATTTTATTAATCTCTCCTTTGATTTTCATTATTTATACTTTAGGATTTAATTGGGGATTTTCAATTTGTTCTTTCTCTAGCTTTTTCAATTGCATGCCCAATTCATTAACATCCATTTTCTCTAATTTTTTCATGTACACATTCAAGGATACAAAATTGCCCTAAGAACTGCCTTTGCTTCATCCCACAAGTTTTGGTATAAAGCTTCATTATTTTCATTCTCTTGAATGAAGTTACTGAATGTTTCTATAATTTCTTGTTTGACCCACCCATTCTTTAGGATTAAATTACTTAAGTTCCAATTCGTTTCTTGGCTATCTTTCCATGACCCTTTATTGCATATAATTTTTATTGCATCATGTTATGAGAATGATGCATTAAATATTTCTGCGTTTCTGCACTGAATTGTGAGGTTCTTATGCCCTAGTATATTGCCAATTTTGTATATGTGACATGTACTGCTGAGAAGAAGTATCTTCCTTTTTATCCCCATTCAGTTTTCTACAGAGATCTCTCATGTCTATCCTGTCTAAAATTCTATTAGCCTCCTTAAGTTCCTTCTTGTTTATTTTGAGGTTAGATTCATCAAGTTCAGAGAGGGGGAGATTGAGGTCCCCCACTAGTACTGTTTTTCTATCTATTTCATCCTCTAATCCCCTTGACTTTTCCTCTAGGAATCTGGTTGCTATATTGTTTGGTGTATATATGTTAAGTAATGATATTGCTTCATTCTCTATGGTGCCTTTTAGCAGGTTGTAGTTTGCTTCCATATCTTTTTGAATTAGACCTATTGTAGCTTTTGCTTTATCTGAGATATGGATTGCTAACCCTGCTTTTTAAATTTTCCCTGAGCAATAATATATGTTACTCCATCCTTTTACCTTTACCCTGTGTGTATCCCCTTGTTTCAAATGTGTTTGTTGTAGAAAGCAAATTGTAGGATTGTGGTTTTTAATCCATTCTGCTATCCGTTGCTGTTTTATGGAAGAGTTCATCCCATTCACATTCACAGTTACAATTACTGTCTGTGACTTTTTCTACATCTTATTCCCTCCCCTGTTTCTATCTTTGTGTCTTCCTTTTCCTTTCTCCTCCTTTAGAGTTTTCTTTTTTTGGGGGGGGGGCGCAGAGCTAAGATGGCAGAAAGGAAGCAGTAGCCTTTCCAAGGTCTTGAACAGTTCTGTCCCTAAAGGCTACAAAGTGAACTTAAATGGATTTAAGAGTGATAGAACTGAGTGGGAGACAGAGCTTGGCAGATTCTCAGCCCAGAAAAATGTCTGCTCAGGTCTGGACAAGGAGAACGCAGAACACATAGGAGCTGCACCAGCGTGGAGCTGAGAGCAGAGTACAGCAGACTGGGATGAAGCCCCAGCCAGCCAGCAGACCCACCTGGCCCCACGGGTTTGCAGCCATCTCACCACAGGACAGATGATCATCAAACCAGGTAGGAAAAAAACTCGGGGCCAACAGCAGGAACATCAGCTTTTCCTGGGGCAACCTGGATGTTTAAAATTATGCACCCAACTTCCAGATGCCAAGATGTGAGGAAAAAAGTTTAGTTGCTCTGATTCCCCCCTTCATGACCCACAAAAGTTGTAAATTAAATACCCCACCCAGAGTAAAATCTTAAATTAGTGGAAACAGCCTCAGGCATGGGCATGGCTAAGGAAAGGGGAAGGAAGACAGCATGGAGTCTAAGCCCAGGAGGGTGGAGCCAGCAGGCCCTAACAACAAGAGATCAAGTGTGTCTTAGCACCACCTGGGACATTAGCAGACTGCAGCCTGGCCCTTTGGCTTCCAGCTACTGAACCTACCTGAGCTATATCCCAGAGACACAGAGTTGGAAACCTGAAGTAGTCAGATGACTCCACCCACACAGGTTACTCTGTAAGCCTCAGGGTAACTCAGAAGAATCACTGAGAGTCCTGGTCTTGGCCTCAGTCTACACACCCATAGCCTACAGCTACCAAACCCTTACCTCCTAGACTGAGATGCTCAATACTTCAACACCCCAGAAGCAGATAACCACTCTAAAAATCCAGGATGTAAGTGCTCACAATGGGGAAGAAGAAAACTGCAAAGGCTAGGACCATCAAATCTTTTTATAGTGAGCAAGAACAACCAAATTCAGAAGGCAATATGGACTCTATACTCACACTGGAGACCACAGAAGGAAATATGAATTGGTCTCAAGCCCAAAGAGCCTTCTTGGAGAATCTCAAAAGAAATTTTAAAAATGAAATTAGAGAGGTAGGAGATAAATTCAAATCTACAGTGGCCAAATTGGAAAAATATCTCACTGAAGAAATCAAGTCTTTACAAAGTAAAATTGGAGAATTAGGACAGGAGGTCCAAAATCTAAGCGGAGAAAATACCTCCCTAAAAATGAAAAATGAAAATATGTAAAAGGAACCCAAAAGGTTAATTGAGGAAAATAATTCAATAAAAATTAGAATCAGATAAATTTTTCAGCTAAGGACACTATGATGCAACAAGAGTCAGTCAAACAAAGCATAAAGATTGAAAAATTAGAAGAAAGTGCAAAATATCTCACTCAAAAAACACCTGACCTGGAAAACAGATCCAGGAGAGACAACCTAAGAATCATTGGCCTACTGGAAAGCCACAATGAAACAATCATCCTAGACATCATCCTCGAAGAGGATGTCAAAGAAAACTGTCCTGAGGTCCTAGAATCAGAAGGAGAAATGGTTATTGAAAGAATTCACCAATCTCCTCCTGAAAGAGACCCCAAATTCAAAATTCCAAGAAATACAGCAGCCAAATTCCAGAGCTACAAGGTCAAGGAGAAAATATTGAATGCAGCCCAAAAGAAACAATTCAAATATCATGGAACTAGAATCAGGATTTTACAGGATTTAGCAGCTGCTACATTAAAACATCAGAGGGAATGGAATGCAATATTTCATAACACAAAAGAGCTAGGACTGCAACCAAGGAGCAAATACCCAGCAAGACTGAGCATATTTTTTTCAGGCAAGGAGATGATCATTTAATGAAATAAAGGACTTCCAGACTTTCCTTATGAAAAAGCCTGAGCTCAATGGAAAATTCAATCTCCACTTACAAGACCCAAGAAAGACATAAAAAATAAACGAGGAAAACATACACTCACACATACACATATGCACACAGATGCTCACACATGAACACAACTTGGGACTCAATAAGAACAAACTGTGTACATTCCTTTTTGAGAAGCAGATACCTGTCGATACTTAAATTTGTATAAGTATTGTGATACTTAAAAGGGATGTACACAGATCTTTTTGTGTGGGTGTGGGTATAATTGGACTAACCTGAAAATAAATAAAAAGGAACCTATTAAGGGGAAGAAAGGGATTGTCATGGGAGAAATGTAAAGGTAGAGGCAGAAGATGGTAAATTATGCCACAAGAAGAGCCATAAAACATACTAAAGTGGAGGGGTGGGAAGGAAGGAGAAGAGCATCACATGATTGTTACTCTCATTGGTTCTCATTTAAAGAGGGATCAATACAAGTAGCTAAGTTTAGATTCTAACATGAAAAGACACAAAAATTCATAATAATAGAGGGAAAAGAGGCAGGGAGAGGATCAGTGTATGAAATTTACTAGCATTGCTTTGGGTTCAAGGAGGGAATAACATACCCTTAAGAATAAAAATCTATTGTGCCTTACAGGCAATAGGAGGAATAAGGGTGCAGGGGTGTAAGAAGGGGAGGGTAGTCAGTAGGGAGGGAAATAGTAGCAAGGGGAAAGTGTAGTAAAGAGGGGTGAAACAGGGAGGGAATACTGAGGGAAGTGGTAAAAAGGAAAATTCTTAAGGAGGGGAAGGGAAAAGGAAGACATAAAGATATAAACAGGGGAGGAAATAAGATGGAGGGAAAGTCACAGATAGTAATCATAACTGTGAATGTGAATGGGATGAACTCTCCCATAAAACAGAGGTGGATAGCAGAATGGATTAAAAACCACAATCCTACAATGTGCTGTCTAGAAGAAACACATTTGAAAAACAAGGGGATGCACACAGGGTAAAGGTAAACAGATTGAGTAGAATATATTATGCCTCAGCTAAAGTAAAACAAAAAAAACAGGGTTATCAAGTTCAAAAGGCATGGAAGATCTTCAAATCCCGTAACCATTACAATGGTTGATTAAATACTGCATAGTATCAATGCTTTTCCAAGAATTTAGGTTGAGCCAAAGGACCAGATACTTATACCAAGTTATTCACAATACACTGATTAATATATACATCAAAAGTAGACTTGAGCAATTGCATTGTCTGAGAGAACGTCTAACACATAAGTTACAATCATATTTTTATCAGATAGTAAGTTGACTTTCTATATCTTCAGTTAGAAGATAACTAAATCTAATAGGCAAAAGAAAGGATTGAATCTCAGGAAACTTGAATTTTTTTTAAATTTACTTAATAATAATAATGTATTAATATTAATATTTATCAAGGGCTTCAATATTTGCTTTGTATAGTACCTCTTTCTCTTCCTAGGGATAACAGCATCCATATCCTAGAAATATCCGTGTATATTTGACAATATTTATAAACTGTAACTATTCCATATATGTGTGAGTGTATTATGTATGTTTATGCATGTGTGTATGTGTGTGTGTGCATGCGCATGTGTGCGTGTGTGTGTGTGTATCTTTTCTCCATGGACCTTGATTTCTTAGTATAGACAAGAAGAAACAGAGGTGGGTTTTTTTACACTATGTTGAAATTTTCCAGAGAAAAATTTTAAGTGGTCATTATCAGTCTTACAATTCTAATTCCAATTCTCATTCCTACAAAAACACTTAGTGATAGTATAAGGGTTTTTTAAAACAACAGAGAAGTAGCTAGAGGGGAAAAAAACAACTAAAAACTTTTGAGGATTGTGAAATTTATATAATTTGATCTTTGTCACAACTCTGGAAATTCTCAACTATATTTTGAGTGCTAATTAAAAAAATAGACTTGAAAAGATGGTATCTTAGACTTTGCGAAAGCATTTTTAAAAATCCACTATTACTAAAGAAAAATTTGGGTCACACAATGATTGACATTTCATAAATTTCACAAAATATATATTTCAGATGTTCCTTCCTGGTAACATTTCAAAATCATAATACATCAAAAAAATTTCATTTAATATTCAAGTATGCACTTAATAGAAAAGAAATTACACATTTCACAAGTATTTCATCCCAGTAGATCTCTTCTTTCAATAGTTTTTCAAGTCTAAATTTTCTCGGTGATTAGATTTGCAATTTTCAAATATTGTTCCTCACATAAATTTTAAATGATATATTTTACTGAAATGCCATTTGAAATTATTCAAAATATTCCTATACATCTTGGAAAATGGGCAATTTATTTGAAAAGAGCTAACTATATATTGATACCCCATATACATATTTCAAGAATGTCTGCAAGGTCCTTTCTCCTCTACTGTCAGTTGCTGAAGTATTTGGAAAACCCACTGAATAAAATGATGAATATCACTTGAACAGTGCATTTCATTTTCAATGTATATTCTGCCAAAGAAAAAGCTAGAGGGATTTCTTAATGTATAATGCAAACGAGAATGACTTTTAAATGTATTGCTGATGTAGACACACTAGAGTAAAATCTGGGATCCTATATAACATGGATATAATTTCATTTTTAAAGTATGTATTTTGCTGACATTTTTCTTTACATCAGAGTTATGCTTGAGAAAGAATCCATTTGACCTCATATTATCTAAGTCAGATTAAAAATGAATCCCGGGGGTGGCTAGGTGGCGCAGTGAATGAAGCACTGGCCCTGGAGTTAGGAGGACATGAGTTCAAATCCAGCATTAGCCACTTAACACTTACTAACCCTCTGATCTTGTGCAAGTCACTTAACCCTAATTGCCCTGCATTCCTCCCTCCAAAGAAAAAGTAAAAGAAGAAAAAAGAAAGAAACTTTAAAAAATGAATCCTGGTTCCTTGTAATCAGGAAAAACAATGTAGAAAATACACCCCAACATCTAACTGTATACAATATAGTATGTGTGGTATTCTCCTACTTCTCTTCCATAGGGAAGAAAGCATGTTTCATTATCTAATACGATAACGGTTTTTTTCAATTACTGATATTTTGGCTTTCCTTAAATAATTCTTAATTTTAATTTTTGTAGTTGTGTAGATTTTATCTTGCTTCTGCTCATCTAATTAAACAGTATTTCATATGGTTACTCCCATTTTCCCCAAAATCCTTATATCCATCATTTCCTACTACAAAAGAATATTTTACTACATTCATATCATATTTTAAGCATTTTTCAGTTGAATTCTACACATTTTGGGTCTATTATTTTTGTTTCAAGTAAGTATACATATTGTACCTTTGATTTAATCTTTGATTTCCTTAAGATGTATTTTCAGCAGTGAAATTTCTCAGTGTGAGGAAATTTATTCCCTTTTTTACTGAAATTCAGAACAAATGAATGAATCCAAAGGACCACCAACATAGCACCAATGCACTTGTCTTAGCATATTTCACCCAACAAAGATTATTTCTTTTTTTGTCACTTTTGCAAACTTAATGATATAAAATTAAAATTGACTGTTAAAAACAAAAGAAAATCAAGCGACACCACCACCACCAACAACAAAATCCTATTCTATTACACCTAGACTTTGCCACATTGAAAAAAAAATCTTTGTTTTACACTGTTATCTTTAAGTATTTTTCTTTCTTCTCTTTGGTTAAGTCTCTGTGTTGAATATGCTATTCTTATTCAATGTTATTTAAAGTAATGATTTGAATTCTTGCTTTACATTTACTAGACAATTGCTAATTTCTTCCTTTGGCTTGATACTGTGATATTTATTATATGAGTGCCAAATGTTCTTCTCTGTTTTTCAGAAATCCTTATTCCAGTTTTCCTTTGATCTCTTACAAATGCAGAATGATCTTATAAGACTTCTGCTTATCAATGGGAGGATGTGAAAGAGGGTTTTTGTTTGTTCGTTTGTTTTTTTGCTGTTTGCATAGATTTTTTTTCTGAAAATATAGTTCTGAAATGTGATTATGAATTCCTGGGTTCGTTATAGTTTATTTTTCTTTTGATTGATTACAATGGTTTCTCTCAATCTTTAAGTTGCTATGTTCCTACAATATTTCTTGAATAATTTTCATATGTGACTTTTGAAGTACAATATTTAGTTTTTTTCATAATCTTTTTTCTTTAAGACCTAAAATCCTCTGATTATCATTTTGCAATATTTCTTCAAGTTTCAGATTCTATTTTGGCAAGTTTTCTGTTGCTTTTGCTGTTATTTGTTGTGATTGTTTTCCCAATATTTTCTAAGAGGTTTCTGGGTGAGTGATAAGATATGTGTTAGGTGCTAAAAGACTTAAAATATTTGATCAATGACATAGACAAAACCAGAGTAACATGTTCATTTAAATTTATAGATGGTAAAAAAGGCTTACTGGTTAATACACATGGATAACAGAGTTAGGGTTTTTAAGGTTTTCAAAGACTAAACCTTGGCGTCTGATCTAATAATGTTAAATTTAAGTCAGTCAGTAAACATTTAAGAAGCCCATATTATGTGTCTGGCACTGTGCTTAGTGCTGAGGGGAAAAGAAGCAAAATACAGCCCCTACCCTCAAGTAGATCACACTCTAATGGGGTGGGGAGAGAGGGAGAAGAAGCAAACAAAACTGTACAAACAAGTTATATGTAGTCTAAAAGTAAATGAGAAGGAAAACACTAAAATCAAGAGGTGTCGTAAAATCTTCCTAAAATATAAACTAGGACAGAACTCTGTGTGAAATTCAGGTAGAAGGTGTAATATGGACAATGATCCAGAAAAAGAAACTAAGAAATAGACGTCCAGTAGGCAGGAGGAGAACCAAGAGAGAAAAATCTAGGGAGACGAGACAATTCAAGAAAAGTAAATAAGAAGTCTAACATAAGGGTCCAAAACATGAACCTGATAAATGCAAGTTGTCAGAGTAAGACTATGTATCATTAAATCTGAAAAGAAAATGAGGATTTTAGTAGGACTCAGGTTTAATGTGCATCAAATAAATTATATGTTATCCAAAGAAAATTCTGAGGCTTTAGTATGTAATAAGAAAAGTATCACAGGCTGGAATAAAGAGTTGATTGCCTCACATACTCTTCTTCAATAAGATTTTAGGTACAAGTGACTGCATGAGTAATTTAATTGGTATAAGGCATTCCCATGTGTGGAAATTCTTCCTACCATTGAAGGTCAGCATAAAGTCTACAACTTTTAAAACTTTACCTAAGAACCTGAGAAATTAAGTAACTTGTCCCAAATTCATATAACAAGTTTGTATCAGGAATAGGAGTAGAAAATTGATTTCCTTGATTGTCAGGGCAGCTCACAATCCCCTGTATCATACTTTGGACGTTTGGGGTTTCACACTTTAGAAAGACATGATAAAACTGGAATTAATTTAGAGGTAGATAATCACAATGGAAGAGGCCTCATCATCATGTCATATAAAGATCAATTGAAGAAACTTGTTATGTTTGGGCCTGAGGGCAGAAGACAGATAAAATAAAGTGATTTCAATTATTTGAATGGATATGATGCAGAAAAATACCCTTATTGTGGTCATAGAATATAACAAAGGTAGTAGCAATAATGTATTAGTTTCAAGGATGCACATTCCAAACTGATATAAAGTAAATCAAAGAGAAGAAAAAAATAAATATTGCTAACAATTAGAATCATCAGAAAGTAGAAGCTAGAGTTTGAGAGATAGTGGACTTACCTTCAACACCCATTGTTGTACTACATAGCCTAAGTAATGGCTACATAATCATTTCTGCATAATTTGGAGATTTTACTTTTGCTGGAAGAGGTTA
Source organism: Pseudocheirus occidentalis (assembly GCA_028646575.1). Taxonomy (NCBI): domain Eukaryota; kingdom Metazoa; phylum Chordata; class Mammalia; order Diprotodontia; family Pseudocheiridae; genus Pseudocheirus; species Pseudocheirus occidentalis. The sequence continues at coordinate 161,220,460 of CM053594.1, read as the reverse complement.
TACTAAGCAGTTATTGAGGTATTTTTCATCTCTTAAATTCTATGATATTTTGATTTTGAGAGCTCATTTCCAAATGAGAGGGTTACTGAAATGTTCTTGGGAAAAGTAAAATCTGAGTAAGGTCTTCATCTTTTGGTACACTTTTAATATGAAGAGGAAAAGAAGGAACATTATGAATAGAAAAAAATAATATGACAAGATTAGCAGTGTAAGAATGCCTAAGCAGTATGAGCATATTCGCTTATTTTACAGCATAATACCCTAATAATTAGAGCTGATCAATAAGCTGAACTATTTCTGGAAGTTGTTCTATCACTTTCCAATAAAGCTGGCCCATATGGGCCTTCTTCAGGTTTAAACTAGACTAAGTGACCTCTGAGGTTCCTTACAGCTATAAAAACCCCTGAGATCACAGAAGTTAGGAAACAGAAGTGAGGGTGTCAGGAGAGAATGTTCCAGAAATGTGATTCATCTAGTCAAAAGTCAGAGAATCAGGAGCTGAAGTGTAATGTATTAGGAAGAGCAATTAGACCAGAATTGCTTGATCATATTTTATATTGAAAAGAGTAAAGGAGAAGGGAGTTGGGGTGGCAGCTAGGTGGTTCAGTGAATAGAGCACCAGCCTTGGATTCAGGGGGACCTCAGTTCAAATTTGGCCTCAGACACTTAACACTTACGAGCCATGTGACCTTTGGCAAGTCACTTAACCCTAATTACTCTACCTTCCCCTACCCAAAAAAAAAGATGAGTAAGAAACCTGGAAAGAAAGGAAGAAGTCAGGTTATGATGGACTCCAAATGCCAAATGAAGTGTTGTATATTCGATCCTTAAAATATTGAAACTCACTAGAGTTTGTTTAGAAGGTAATAGTATGGTTAGTCTTGGAAATTAGGAAAACAACTTTGGCAGCTGAATGGAAAATAGAATAATAATAAGAAGAAGAAGGAGGCTGCTCAGCAGAGGAAGTATGAACTTATGATGAGCCTGAACCAATGTGACCACAATATATATTGATAAAAGGGTTGAACATATTAGAAAAATTGCAAATGAATGAACAAGAAGCTTTGAAGATGAAGTAAATGTCCAAATGAGGAGTCATTGGTGAAATTGATGTTGTAAAGTGAATGGCTACTGTAATGGTCATCTCAAAGTAATAGCAAGGTTTAGAAGAAGGAAGATTTTGGAGGGAAAAGTGATGAGTTCTGATTTAGACATATTGATGTAAGTAGAAAGCATGATGAGAGATTAAAAAGCATTGCCCTAACACAATGAAGACCAAGTTAAAATTATGAAACAGAAATTTATAAACGATCCAATTATTACACATTCAAGAATTTCTCCAACTTTATTTAGCCTCACATAAATAGAAATGAAGGTGGCAAATGATGTGAGTTATCTACCATTTGAATAAAGCATAAAGTTAAACCAATTCACCAAGTGCTCAAACTATAGAAGAAAGAGTAGTCATTTCAAGGGTAATGATTTGAAAAAGAACACAGAAGTCGAGGGAATGAAGTTTTTTTAAATTAACTTTTGTGCTTAATTTTACATTACATCATTCATTTCCACAAGATGTTGAGTTACAAATTTTCTCCCCTTCTTTCCCCTACAAATCACAACAAAACAGTGATCCCCCTGAATATACCCAACCCCAATCTGCTCTGTCCTATATCTTCACTCATTCCCCCTCTGACTTTATGGTAAGGCAAGATGGATGTCCATACTCTGGTACCTGTGTAACTTACTTCCCAGTTGTATTCAAATAATAATAATAATAATGATAATGATAATAATAGTAGTAGTAGTAGTAGTAGTAGTAGTAGTAGTAATATTTTTAAAAAACTTTTTATTTTAAAACTTTAAATTCCAGATTTTTCTTTTCCTCCCTCATCTATCACTCTTACAGGAAAGATAAGCAATTCAATATAGGTTGTACATGTATAGTTATGCAAAACATTTCCACAGTGTATATATTATGAAAGACTGACTATACTTCCCTCCATCCTATACCCCCAAATTTATTCTGTTATCTACTTTGTCCCTGTACCTTTGCAAAAGTGTGTGGTGTGTGCTTCTAACTACCCTCCCCCCCCAAAATATGTCCTCCTTTCCATCATCCTCCCTCTTATGCCCTACTCTCCTGTAGGGCAAGACACTCAATTCAGAGTGTATGTCATTCCCTCCATAAAGCAAATACAATGAGAGTAAGGTGGACCCATTCCCTTTTGCCTTCATGTTCTTCCACTCCCTCCATTGTAACAGTTATCCCTTGCCTCTTATATATGAAAAAAATTTTGCCATTCTGTCTCTCCCCATCTCCTCTCATAATATTCCTTTCTCAACTCTCTGTGTCACCTTTTAAATATCATGCCTTCCTATTCCATTGATTCTGTGCCATCTTTCTATATATACCTTTACATATATATATATATACACACACTCACATATGTATTCATATGCATTTATATACAAGTATATATTATGCATATTTATATTCCCTTCAACTATCCTCATCCTGAGAAAAGTTTCATAAGTTACAATTAATGTTGTTTTTTTCCATGTAGGCATATAAATAGTTCAACTTTGATAAGTTACTTATGACTTCTTTTCCCTGTGTATCTTCTCATACTTCTCTTTCTTCTTGTATTTGAATGTCAAATTTTATATTCAGTTCTGCTTTTTTCATCAAGAATGCTTGGAAGTCCTCCACCTCGTTGAATGACCATATTTTCCCTTGTATCATTATATGCGATTTTGATGGGTAGGTGATTCTTGGTTTTAATCTTAGCTACTCTGAACTCTGGAATATCATATTCCAAACCCTTTGATCCCTTAATGTAGAAGCTGCTAAATCCTGTGTTAACCAGATTCTGTTTCCACAATATTCAAATTGTTTCTTCTAGGCTGCATGTAATATTTTCTCCTTGTTCTGGGAGCTCTGGAATCTGGTTGTAATATTCCTAAGAGTTTTTTGAGGGGGATCTTTTTCAAGAGGTGATTGGTGAATTCTTTCAATTTCTATTTCCCCCTCTAATTCTAGAATATCAGGGCAATTTTCCTTGAGAATTTCTTGAAGTATGATATCTGTTATTTTTTTTGATCATGGCTTTCAAGTAGTCCAATAATTTTAAAATTGTCTCTCCTGGATCTATTTTCCAGGTCAGTGGTTTTTACAATGAGATATTTCACATTGCTTTCTATTTTGTCATTTGTTTGGATCTGTTTAATAGTATCTGGATTTCATATAAAGTCATTCACTTCCATTTCCTCCAATATAATTCTAAAGGAATTATTCTCTTCAGTGATCTTTTCATTTTTTTTCCATCTCACCAATTCAACTTTTTAAGGCATTCTTCTCCTCATTGGCTTTTGGGGACTCTTGCTATTTGAGTTCATATGTTTTTTTAAGATATTATTATCTTCAGTCAAGTTGTTGGCTCTCTTTTCATGATCCCTTGCATCATTCTCATTTCTCTTCCAAATTTTTCCTCTGCTCCTCTTATTTGGTTTTCAAAGTCCTTTTTGAGCTCCTTTATGGCTTGTAGCCAATCTATATTTTTTTCTTGGAAGCTTTTAGTGTGGGAGTACTGATTGTGTTGTCTTCCTCGCATTCCATGCTTTCATCCCCTTTGTCCCCAAAAAAGGAATCTAAAGTTGGATGGCTGTGCTTGCTTTGTTTCATTTGCTTGGTCATGTTGCAAATCAGTTACATGACTTTTGAGCTCTTTGCCACAGTAGAACTCAGTTTCCATAGGGGAAAGCTTTTTCCATAATTGCTGGGGTTTTCACTGCTGCCAGAGTTATTAGGAAGGCAGTGTCTCTAAAATCCTCACCCTCTTTGTTTCACTGGTCACACACCTCAGAACCACCACCTGAGACCGCGATCCAGATCCAGGAAGGTGAAAGCAAGAGTGCTTGGCCTCAGAATGGTCACTTGGCTTCACTATGATCTTCAGGCCAGGAGCTTTGAAGCAGCCACATGACAATTGCTGCAGGGCTGTCACACCTCCTAAGCTTCTTGCTCTGTGGGCCAAAGCTGGACTTTACTCTATCCCTTCCCCTCCCCCCCAAGATTAAGGGAGTTCTATTGACCTTTTACTCTGTCTTTGGCATTTATGGGTTGGTAATTCTGGAAACTGCCATAACTGCTGTTGATCCATTTTTACAAATGCTCCAACCTCAGCTGATCCAGACCACCCTGGGACTAAAACCTTGGGCTTGCTTGGGTCTGGGCTCAGCTCCCAACCTCCTTTCCACGAACACTTCCTGATCACCTTCTGGGCTGTATTCAGCAGGAGATCTGCTTCTCTGTCACTTTGTGGGTTCTGTACCTTTAAAATTTGTTTAAAGTCAGATTTCAAAGCTATTTGAGGTGGTAAATTGGGAATCCACAGAGTTTTCCTGCTTCTATGCTGCCATCTTGACTCTGCCTCCAATATTGAAAGTTTTGATGAAAATAAAGATCAGTACTAAGTAGGGAAAAATAAAACTATTATTAAATGAAGAATTTATGAGTTTATGAACATAAAAGTAGTTGTTTACTTGTGGATAATGAAAGTTCTGAAGATATCCATATATCACTGTAGTGGATCAAAGGAGTATGTGTGAAAGCCACATCACACTCCTTACATGCTGATAATATTTTATTCAATTTGTGATTTTTCCTTTTTGGAAGCATATGATTTGGAGAGAATTTAGATGTAGGCAATTATGATAGGAAAGGACTCAAGTTCATGCAAGATTACTGACCCTGCTGATGGCAACATCATCTGCCCTAGAATTCTGAGTCTCAGGTCACCAAATGTATATTTCCTCAATCTTCAGTTTCCATCCTATGCTGCTTTTAAATTGCTTATTTTTAAAAGGTACGAATGCAAAAGGAGAATTAAAAGCATGTGTTTTTACTGGTCTTTTTTAATCAGCTCAACTAATAACTTCTTATTTCCCTAAAAGAAAAAGATAACTGCACCAGCCTTCATTAGCACACATGCCGTTATAATCAAGCCATAGATAATCTAAAAGGATAATAACTTGCAAAATATTGTTATATGGTATTATTCTCTGTATCAAAATCAAAATAACTATGTTTGACACACAAAACAACTAATAATCTTTTAAATGACTTACTGCTTAAACTACTTGAAACAAAGTATTTATGATTCCCTGGGCAGAGATTTGTTCAATGTTATTTTTAAAAGAGACAACTAAAAGTAATTTATTTTGAAAAGAGATATATTTGCTTTATTCTCAAGACAAGTAACATGCTATTTTATTGAGATAAATTATTACTCACAGCACATTTTAGATAGTGGCTCATCATATAGTGAAAGAGATTCATTAGCAAACTTGCTCACTTCTTTAGTTTGTTACAAGACTCAATTAGTGTCACTATGTAGGAATTTTAACTATCTGGCAAAAGAAATGATATTTTCTCTATTCCTGAGGTTAAAATCAGTCTAGTGACCCTATTTGTAAATAGTTATCATGCCATCCAGACTATGGGCAATGTATTTATTCCTTTAGGAGAGAAAGTAGGATTCATTTCAGGTTTGGATTATCTTTTTTTTTCTTTTCATTCTTTTTGTTCTTTTTTATTTCTATAACTGTTTTTATTATAACTATGCATTTTTTAAATTTTTGTTATTCTTTTTTCCCCACTTAAGGGTGTTTTCATTTTTTCAATTAAATGTAAAGATGTTTTTCAACAATCACTTTTATAGGATTTTGAATTCCAAATTTTCTTTCTTCCAGGGTGGCTGGGTGGCACAATGAATAGAGGACTTGCCCTGAAGTCAGGAGGACCTGAGTTCAAATCTAGCCTCAAACATTTAACAATTACTAACCATGTGATGTTGGACAAGTCACTTAACCCCAATTGCCCTGTCCCCCCTCCAAAAAAACAACAACAATATTCCTTGCCTCCCCATACTCTTGCCCAGGGTAGCAATCATTCTGATATAGTTTATACATGAACAGGTGTATTAAATAGAGTCAGTCATTATTTATGTTGTGAAGGAAAAATCATAACAAATGGGAAAAATGACAGGAAAGGAAAAAAACACACACAAAAAGCAAAAATAGTATTCTTCCATTTGCATTCACACTCCACAGATTTTTCTGTAGATATGGATAGCATTTTCTATCACCAGTCTTTTGGAATTTACTTGGATCATTGTATTGCTGAAAAAAGCTGAGTCAATCATGGTTGATCATCTCACAGTGTTTCTGCTACTGTGTGCAAGGTTCTCCTGGTTCTGCTCGATTCAGTCAACATCAGTTCACTTAAGCATTTTTTTGTTGTTCATCTTCTTTTTTACAGGGGGAGGAGGTAAGGCAGGGAAATTGGGGTTAAGTGACTTGGGGCAAAATCACAGGGTTAGTAAGTGTTAAGTGTCTGAGGCGCATTTGAACTTAGGTCCTCCTGACTCCAGGGTCAGTGCTCTATTCACTGTGCCACCTAGGTTTCCCCCATGGCAAACTTTACAAGTCTTTTGTTGTTTGTTGTTGTTGCTGTTGTTGTTGTTGTTGTTGTTGTTATTCTGAAATTTTGAGCTCATCATTTATTATAAAAAATGATATACTATTACATTCATATAACAAAACTTGTTCACACATTTCTCAGTTCATGGAAAGCACATTGATTTCCAGTTCTTTGGCACTACAAAATGAGCTACTATAAATATTTTGTATATGTGGGTAATTTCCTCTTTTTTATGATTTCTTTGTGATATATACCCAGTACTGGTATTGCTGGATCAAAGGGTGGCTAGGGGTGCAGCACCGACCCTGGAGTTAGGAGGACCAGAGATTAAATCCGGCCTCAGACACTTGACACAAAAACTAGCCATGTGCTTTTGGGAAACTCACTTAAACCCAATTGTCCTCCAAAAAAAAAGGAAAAAAATAAATATAAATAAATAAATAAACAAGTAAACAAATAAATGAATGAATGAATAAATGAATGAATGCATAAATAAATAAATGAATGAATGAATGAATGAATGAATAAGGAAAAATTAAAAAATAAAACTTGGCTCTTAAAAAAATGGTATCTCTGATTTGGTTGTTCTTTGGACATTGTTCCAAATTACTCTCCATAATGGTTGGATCAATTCAAAATGCCACCAATAATGTATTACTGTTCCAAGTTTCCCACATATTCTCCAACATTTCTTATTTTACTTTTCTGTCATATTGACTTAATCTGATAGATATGAGTGGTACTTCAGTTATTTTAATTTGTATTTCTTTTATCAATATAAATTTAGGAATTTTTCACATGACTGTAGTTAGCTTTAATTTATTTCTCTGAGAATTATCTGTTCTTATCTATTGTCCTTTTATCAATTGGGGAATGTCATATTCTTGTAAATTTTAGAAATGAGGCCTTTATCAGAAACACTGACTATAAAGATTGTTCTCCAGTTTTCTGCATTCCTTTTCATTTTGGTTACTTTAGTTTTTCATGAAAAAACTTTTTTACTTTAGTGTAATCAATATTTTTCAGGTTGCATTTCATAAAGTTCTCTATCTCTTAGTTCATTCATAAATTCTTCCATTCTCCATAGTTCTGACAGGTAAACTATTTCTTGCTCTCCTAATTTCCTTATTGTATCGCCCTTTGCATCTAGATCATGTATCCATTTTGACCATATCTTTGTATACAGCAGGCCTGCATATTATGCTGCCCCTGAGCAGCTTAAAACCCCTTAGCGGATTGCAATATGCCAAAGAATATAGGGCAGCCTGAGAAAAATGTAGAGGAAAACATCCTTTGTATGAAGAGGACATCTGTTGACATACTGCCAAAAATATTACATGAACTAATGCTGAGTGAAGTGAGAAGAACTAAAAGAACATTGTACATAGTAACAGCAACATTATGTGATGGCCAACTACAATAGACTTAGTTCTTCTGACTAATGGAAGGATCTACGATATTTCCAAAGGCCTCATGATGGAAAAGTCATCTTCATCCAAAGAAAGAATTAATGAGTCTGATAACAGATCAAAGGGTACTATTTTCTCTTTTTTATTGTTAGGGATGTTTTTTCCTCTCTCATGATATTTCCCTTTTATTCTGATTCTTCTTTCACCACATGACTACCATGAAAATATATTTAATATTTAATTTTATATTTTATGTATTTAATATAATAGTATGACAAGAGCTATCACTTTTACATTCATCCTCTCATATCATTTATACATCTTCCAATACTTTCCATTCCTTCATCTGTCTTACATGAAATAGTGGCCCTTCTACTTGCTTAGATTATACTTTGATCCCTTTTTGTATTTTACAGAAGATTGTCTCCTTCATTATTTCCAGTCACCTAGTAATCTTTAATCCCTTTTATTTTGTTGACTGTTTTCCTCTTTGGGGGGAGAGAATAAGTATTTTTGTTTTATTTTATAAAAGTTATTTATTTATTTTTAGTTTTCAACATTCATTTCCACAAGATTTTGAGTTACAATTTTTTCTCCTTGTCTTTCCCCTACCCACACCCCAAAATAGCAAGCCTACTGAATACCCCTCCCTCCCAATATGTTCTTTCTTTTATCCTCTTCCATCAGCCCCCTAACTGTCTAGTAGGGCAAGATGGATTTTTATAACACAGTGCCTCTATAACTTATTTCCCAGCAGCTTGTAAAAAACATTTTTTAAACATTTGTTTTGAAAACTTTGAGTTCCAAATGTTTCCCTTTTTCCCTCCTTGCCCACAACCACTGGGAAGATAAGTAATCCAATATAGGATGTACATGTGTAGTTACCCAAATCATTTCCATAGTAATTATAATGTGAAAGACTAAGTATTTCCCTCAATCCTATGCCACCCTCCCACTTATTCTATTTTCTCCTTTGATCCTATCCCTTTTCAAAAATGTTTGCTTTCAACTGCCCTCTCTCCAATCTGCTCTCCCTTCTATAATCCCCCCCTCTTATCCCTTATCCCCCTATTTTTCTGTAGGGTAAGTTACCATTTGAGGGTCTTTGTTATTCCCTCCTTAAGCCAAATTCAATGAGAATAAGGTTGTCCCCTTCCCTTTCACCTTCCTGCTCTTCCCCTCAACTGTAACAGTTTTTCTTGCCTTTTTTGTATGAAATAATTTATCCTAATCTATCTCTTCCTTTCTCTTTCTCCAATAAATTCTACTGTCACCTCTTAATTTTATTTTTTATACCTCATCCCTTCATATTCAACTCATCCTGTGACCTCTGACTATGTATACATGAGCATACATATGCCCACACTGACATATATATTTATATACACATACACCTTCCAATACATATATATTTATATGTACATATATACATATATGCATCCACATATACATACACACATGTATTTCCTTCAACTATCCTTGTACTGATAAAAGTCTTATGAGTTAAAATGATCATTTTTCCATTGAGGGAATGAAAACATTTCAACTTTAATAAGTTCATCATGATTTCTTTTTACTGTTTACTTCCTCATGCTTATCTTGCTTCTTGTATTTGAAAGTCAAATTTTCTGTTCAGCTCTGGTTTTTTTTTTTATCAAGAATGCTTGAAAATCCTCTATTTCATTGAATGACCTTATTTTCCCCTGTAGCATAATGTTCAGTTTTGCTATGTGGGTGATTCTTGGTTTTAGTTTTAGCTCCTTTGACCTTCAGAATATCATATTCCAGGCTCCTAGATCCCTTAATGTAGAATCTGCTAGATCTTGTGTTATCCTGATTGAATTTCCACAACAGTAAAATTATTGCTTCCTAGATGCTTGTAACATTTTCTCCTTGAGCTGAGAACTATGGAATTTGACTATGATATTCCTAGGAATTTTCATTTTGGGATCTTTTTCAAGAGGTGATTGGTGAATTCTTTAAATATCCATTTTACCCTTTGGTTCTAGAATATCAGGGCAATTTTGTTGATAATTTCTTGAAGGATGATTTTGAAGTTTGCATGTTTATTTTTATCATGGCTTTCAGGTAGATGAATAATTTTAAAATGATATCTCCTGGATCTGTTTTCCATGTCAGTGCTTTTTCCCTTTTTTAAAAAAAAATTTTTATTAAATTTATTTTTTTATTTTTTATTTTTTTCACTCAGAATTTATTTATTTTCTTCTTTACATCACTCATTTCCATGAGATTTTGAGTTACAATTTTTCTCCCCATCTTTCCTCGACACCCCACCCCAAAACAGTGCACCCAGTGTAAAGCCCCTCTCCTAATATTCTCCCTCCTATGTCCTCCCTCATAGCCCCTCTAACTTTCTGATATGGCAGGATGGTCTCCCTACACCAATGCCTGTGTATCTTAATTCCCAGTTGTATGTAGTTAATACTAATAATAATCTTTATACATATGTATTTTTAACATTTGATTGTAGAACTTTATAGATCCTTTAAATTCCTCCCTCATCACACACCCCCACTGGAAGGACAAGCAATTCAATACAGGTTGTACATATGTAATTACACTGAAAATCTCCAGAGTTGACATATTGTGAGAGACTGATCATATGTCCCTCCTTCCTATCCTGCCCCCACCCCTTTTCTATTCTCTACCTGTCCCTGTCCCTTTACAAAAGTGTGTACTTCCAGCAACCCTCCCCCACACATTGCCCTGTAACAGTAATCAATTTATCAGATACTTAGCACTTAGTAACTTAGGGCTAAGTAGCACCTAGTAACTTAGGGTTAAGTATGGAAGGTGTGAAGTCTGTCCATTCTTGAGAAGCATGAACTCCACTGTTGACTTGGAAGAAAGGTATTGAGACAGGAGGCCAGTGCTGTATATAAAGAAGAATTCTAGAGACAGAGAGACAGAATTGGAATTGGAATTTGCTCCTTGTGAAGGAATATTCATGGAAATTGAAGCCAGGTGAGAGAGAGAGAGAGAGAGAGAGAGAGAGAGAGAGAGAGAGAGAGAG
>CM053594.1:161176031-161209036 GCA_028646575.1 Pseudocheirus occidentalis | reverse complement strand
CTCAATGCAAGAGCACTTCGTCCTGATTTACTGATTCAGCCCCCCTGTGGAGTCCCCAGGCCAGGGGCTCTGAAGCATCCTGTTGGGGGCCACTGCTGGTTCCAGCAGTTCCCTTCCCCCACTGCTTCCTTGCCCCAGGGGCATATTGGCCAAACTGCTTTTCTTCTCCCAAATTAATTTTCAAAGTTTCACTTTCACTACCTGTCTCTGACCCTGGTTTGCGGGCTTTTAAGATCCCCTCAGGAAGGTGCTTTAGATCTTCTCTGAAATAGACTCAAGCTGCGGCTTGGGAGGCTCAGCTCCTCCTGGCTGCCCTGGGTCCTAGCCAGGCCATGGCTGTGGTTTTGGGCTGAGCCGGTTTCTGCTCCAGTGTGAGCTGCCCCTCTCCTGTCCCTGTTCCTCGCGCCTTGGCAGATGTGGAGGTGCTGGAGGCTGTAGATCCTCTCCTCTGCAGACTCACGGCAGGCCTCAGCTCAGCTCAGCCCAGCTCCTTCCCACCGCCCTAGGCCTGGCCGCAGTCTCTGCTTCAGGCTGGGCCAGCCTCTGCTCCCAGCCACCAAAATGAGCCCCTGTTGCCAAGCTGCCTTCAGTGAGAGATGTGTTTCCTGTATTTTTGTGAGTCTGAGTGTCCTAGACTTTCCTAGACTTTGTGTGGGCTCATATTTTATGGGTGTTTAGGGTGGTGGTGTGGGAGCTGTGGGCCCTTACTGCTTCTACACCACCATCTTGGCTCCGCCTACTGTGAACATCTTGATAAGGTTTCATATTGGTATGTCTCAAAATTTATTACAATTTATGAAAAATTTGAATCTGCATAGTAAAATTCAATGTCTTTTTAATCTATTGTACACTCAGAATTTACAATAAGAATTTCAGCCAACTATTTATACTCTTTAAATAAATAACTGGTAACACTCTAAAGTAAATACAATTTAAATAATTAAAAATAACAGCCCAGTTGGTGTTTGGCCTTTCCTAGAAAATGCTAAGTCAATTGATACGGAATTATGTGTTTCCTTGTTGCTTGCACATTGGTGGACCTCTCTAAAGCAATCTCATCCGTTTCATTTTTTGTTCAATTTATTATTTACTTACATGCTGTAAACTGTTATAATGAGAAATTTGAAATGTCACCTGTATTTACTTGTGAAACATCCTCATTTTTTTACTACTTGTCAATAGTCATACTCAACAAGCTTTCTCCTTATTCTATTTAGAATATAAATTTTAAATCTAGCAAATGAGTAGGACATTACACTGAGTCTATTTCTATATAGTCTACACAACAAAGGTCAAATAATGTTGTTGGGTTTCTTTTTAAGATAAGTAATATTATTGCTATGTAAAATAACTATCTAATAAGTTGCATAATTGTCAGAAAATAGAAAGTTAAATGTTTTTTTTTCCCTTTTCTTCCCCCACTTGCCTCTAATATTACTAAAATAAGTCAGTAGTGACTGTACAATAAGCAAGTTCTGTGCCAAATATTTCTGATGCTCAAGGTTTATAGTGTAAAGAAATCCCACATTCACTTAAGACAAGAAACAATATAATAAATACAAATGATTCCTCAATTTCCTTACTTTTTTTAATTTTTAAGAGTAGTATAGTTTTAAAAATGACTTTGAGTAAACAGGTCATTTTGACTAGGATGAATGCTCAAATTAGCTAGACAGGATATATGAATAAAGATGCTATCAGCACCCCACGAGGGGAAACAAACCTGATAAATAGAAGTATATAGACGGTATTCTTACACATGCACACACATACATGCATGTATGCATGTGTACATACACACATACATATATACATATATATGTACATATATACATATATACACACATTCATAATTGTAGCCATCTTTAAGGTGGGGAAGGAAGAAAAAAGAGGAAATATATATATATAAATTTATGTATATGTATAATATGTATATGAATTAGCAAGTTGTACATAATGAATTTTTAGTTTCACATATAACATTTTTCTAATTATATTGTGTTATGGAAATGTTTGTTTTATCCAATGAATTAGAAATATTTCTTTGTAAAATGATATCTACAATGATGTATAATTTCAGAAGGATCTATCATTATTATAATAATGATGGTGGCATTGCTTTTCCTCCATGCACCAAACAGATGCAAGATATTTTCCTAAAAGAGATGTCTCATGGAAATAGGTAGTTATATATTGATATGATACCATTCAAATGGTCAGAATGACATCTTGGTCTCTGCCTTTATCCCCAACTAGTCCTCACTTATAAGGTGTTATTTTTCACTTTTGTAACTCTATGAACTATAGTTTTAGATATCACAGTTAATTGAGGGAATGAAATGGGGACTAACTAAAAAGGACTTGCCATTCATACATAAAACACAAATGGAACTTCCCCTGTTACAGGCTTTGCTGACTACTCACCTTACACGTAAAGTAATGAAGATCTATAATACACTTAAAAACCTAGAAAAAATGTATCATAATTTAAATGTAGAAGGAAGTTTTTATGTGGAAATTTCAGTATAATGTAAGATTTTATAATTATAAAACATATTTGACAAAAATTCATGGCCAACTTAATAGTCACTAGCATAGGCTATCATTTCGTTTCCCTAACATACTATCAAATTTCCATTTATGATTTGCTTTATTACTTTTGAATAATCAATTTATATTGGACACTACTGAGACAGTGCCTCTAAGAAAACAATAAAAAGTCAGAAAATCCATTGAATATTTTTTCTATTAGTGGTTGGTCACTAATAGAATACTTGGCTTTTCATCCCTAGGAGAATTGGGAAATCCAGTTAATTCAGTGGATAGAGTGCAAGATTGTGTTAGGAAATCCTGAGTTATGTAAAATTTGGTGTCTCTGTTTCCTAGTCAGTAAAATCAGGATAATAATAGTACCCACTTCCCACAATTGTTGTGAGAATCAAATAAGTTAACATGTGCAAAGTGTTTTGTAAACCTCAAATATTTTACACACACACTCATGTGTATTTGTGTATATATGTATGTATGTGTGTGTGTCTGTGTGTGTAATGATAATAATTAGTTTAATTATTTTAATCTAAATTATTATATTGGCATAGAAAAGACATTCATGTGCCTTCTTTTCTTCTTTAATATTACTACTTAGAGGGAAAACAAGAGTGCCATAATAAAGAAGTTGGATAATATGGGAATATTCTGCTATTAAGAGCACTATATTTGAAAAACAATATTTGGCAACATGATTCTAAAAAAAAGATATATTATTGTAGTCATGCCTTAAAACTTACTCCTCTTCAAGCATTTGTGAAAAGCAATTTTTCTGATCTTTTTAAACTAATTTTGTACTTTGTTTTTAGTTGTCAGGAAAATCCTCTTTGGAAGGTACAACATAAAACAATAAAGTCCCATAACATTTGCAGAGTACTTTTTTCTTTCTCAAATAAGTAATAATGATGTGGCTTAATATTTATATATCTACTGTATCTTTCCTCCCCCTATCCCTTAGCTTAATTTTCTACTTGAGATTCTTCACAGGGGATTCTCATCCATAGTTCTTCTGTCCATTGTTTTGCTAAATTTTGATCATCCATCTCTTCTTCACTGAATGTTCCCTCCAGTGTGCTGAATACGATATTCATGAAACATGCTTTTGATCCATATTGGATGTGGACAATTCTGTTTGTTATATTATCACCCTCAATTAATATCTTAGGCATCCTGACTGATATCACACAGAACTCTATAAAACAATTTTTAAGAGAAAAGAGAAAGATTCCAATTGTAAATAGGGCACAGGCTCTAAACAAGGCATATACTTCTTTTTTGTGGAGAAGATCAGAAAATGTAGTCTCATATAGAATTCTAATGAAGCAAAGCAATCTCACAGCATATAATTAGAAAGATAAAAATCAAAGTAGTAATGGATATCAAATAACAAATGATCTAGCTCAGACCAATCATTGATTCAAACAATATCAATTTATTGAATACCTACTGTGTGCCCAGCACTACACTGAATATTGCAGAGTACAAAAGAAGTATGCTTGGAAATGATAAATACGTGAAATACAGAGAAAATTAGAAAGGCAGAGAAACTATAAAAATAAGCAAATAGGAAAAATCAATCAGCAAAATGTCATCAATGATGTAATTAGGAAGAAACACAGTAAAAACAGAATAAATCTCGTGTGAAATTGCAATGACCAAGCTGGGTTTGATTGAAGAGTCGTGAAAATGAAACACTTCTCTGCCCACTACAGTTGTGGAGAATTATGAGGAAAAAGCACTGTATAACATTTCAGACATTTCACTTGTTGTGAATATATTTACTTTTTTTTAAAGTGGTTTAAAATATACAGCTCTTGAGTATAATGGGGAGTGTCTACATTGAGAAATAAAGGTGAAATACAGACTAAAGATAACTTTTTTTTATAAATGATGTAACTGTGAGTCTCTTCCTTCAAAATATTTGGTATCATCTCAAAAAGTATAGGAAGAGAGGGTATTTTGACTATTTGGGGAAAGAGATCACTGGTGTTACAAAGTCCAAAAACAAACATTTCAACAATCTTAGACTCCAAAGTAAAACCTGAAGCAGCCAGACCACCCTGCCCCTGTAGGTTACTGTGTAAGCCTCAGGGTAACTCAGGGGAAATATTGAGAGCCCTGTCCTTGGCCTCAGTCTACACACTTGGAGGCTACATACAGCTCATGAAGTGAACAACCAAACCCCTATATCTCAGTTTGAGAAGCTCAATATTTCTGTGCCCCAGAAAAAGATATCTACTCTAAAAATCCAGGACATAGGCAACTACAATGGGGAAGAAGGAAACTGCAAAGTCTAGGACCATAAAATCTTTTTTATAGTAAGCAAAAACAACCAAATTCAGAAGGCGATACAGACTCTATACTCACACTGGAGACCACAGAAGGTAATGTGAATTGGTCTCAAGCCCAAAAAGCATTCCTGGAGGATCACAAAAGGGATTTTTAAAATGAAATTAGAGAGGTAGGAGATAAATTTAAATCTACAGTGACCAAACTGGAAAAAAATCTCACTGAAGAAAACAAACATTTAAAAAGTAAAATTGGAGAACTACAACAGGAGATCCAAAATTTAATGAGAGAAAATATGTCCTAAAAATGAAAACTGAAAATATGGAAAAGGAGGTCAAAAAACTAATTGCAGAAAATAATTCACTAGAAATTAAAACCAGTCAACTTGAAGCTAAGGACACTATGATGCAACACGAGATAGTGAAACAAAACATAAAGACTGAAAAATTAGAAGAAAGTGCAAAATATGTCACTGAAAAAACAACTGACCTGTTAAACAGATCCAGGAGAGAGAACCTGAGAATTATCAACCTACCAGAAAGCCAAGATGAAAAAAATTACCCTGGACACCATCCTCCAAGAATGTCAAAGAAAAGTGTCTTAAGGTCCTAGAAGAGTTATTGAACGAATTCACCAATCTCCTCCAGAAAGATCCCACATTAAAAACTCCAAGAAATATAGTAGCCAAATTTCAGAGCTATAAGATCAAGGAGAAAATTCTGAATGCAGTCAAAAAGAAACAGTTCAAATACCGTGGAACTAAAGTCAGGATTACAGAGAATTTAGCAGGTAAGATCAGAGGGACTGGAATGTAATATTTCATAAAGCAAAAGAGCTAGGACTGCAACCAAGGATCAACTACCCAGCAAGACTGAGCATATTCTTTCAAGCAAGGAGATGGTCATTTAATGAAATGAAGGACTTCCAGATTTCCCTTATGAAAAAGCCTGAGCTCCAAGGAAAATTCAATCTTCACTTGGAAGACCCAAGAAAGACATAAAAACATAAACAAGGAAAACATACACTCACACATACACATACACACAGATGCTCACACATGCACACAACATAGGACTCAATACAAGCACACTTTTTACATTCCTTTATTTGAAGGAGATACCTGTAAATATTGAAATTTGTATAAGTATTGTGACCCTTAAAAGGGATGTACACAGAAAGAGAGTGTGGGTATAATTGGACAATCTAGATTAAAAAAACCTATTAAGGGAAAGAAAAGCATTGTAATGGGAGAAAAGGAAAGATAGAGGCAAAAGATGGTAAATTATGCCACAAGAAGAGCCATAAAAACAAACTAAAGGGAGGGGTGAGAAGGAAGGACATGAGCATAATTTGATTGTTACTCTCATTGTTTCTGATTTAAAGAGGGATCAACATAAATGGATAAGTTTAGACTCTAACATGTAAAGACACAAAAACTCATAACAACAGAGGAAAAAGAAGGAAGGTGAGGAGCAATGTATGAAATTTACTACCATTGGTTTGGATTCAAGGAGGGAATAGCATACTCTGTTAAGAATAAAAATCTATTGTGCCCTACAGACAGTAGGAGGGATAAAGGGGCATGGTTATAAGAAGTGGGAAGGGGGTCAGTAGGGAGGAAAAGAGTAGTAAGGGGAAAGGGTAGGTAAAAGGGGGGACACAGGGAAATACAGGGAATACTGAGGGAGGTGGTGGTCAAAAGGAAAACTCTTAAGGCAGGGAAAGGAAAAGGAAGACATAAAGATTTAAACAGGGAAGGGGAAAAGATGGAGAGTAAGTCACAGATAGTAATTGTAATGGTGAATGTGAACGTGATGAACTCTCCCATAAAACAGATGCAGATAGCAGAATGGATTAATAATCACAATCCTAAATCTTGCTGTCTATGAGAAACGCATTTGAAACAAGGGGATGCACACAAGGTAAAGGTAAAAGGATGGAGTAGAACATATTATGCCTCAGCAAAAGTAAAAAAAAAACAGGGGTAGCATGTATCTCAGATACAGCTAAAGCTAAAATAGACATAATTTTAAAAAATAAGGAAGAAAAATACATCCTGATAAAAGGCACCATAGAGAATGAAGCAATATCATTACTTAACATATATACACCAAGCAATTTAACATCCAGATTCCTAGAGGAAAAGTCAAGGGAATTAGAAGAGGAAATAGATAGCAAAACAATATTTGTGGGGGGCCTCAACCTCCCCCTCTCTGAACTTGATAAATCTAACCTCGAATTAAACAAGAAAGAAGTTAAGGAGGCAAATAGAATTTTAAAGAGGCTAGGTATGTGTAAAGCCAATCAGCAGTAGACTCCTGAGAGAATGCTACTGTGAACAGCCTTTAAGATTCAGATTACACAGTATTAGGGAACACTCTTTTTATTCCATTACAAAATCAGATTCAGTACAATGTTCACAGTTTCAACAGTTCACAATATTATATACAATCTTCAGAACAAGTAAAGTCTCAGTATTATATCTTATTACAGAAAGGAACAAGAAACAAGAGAAGAATCAGCTGATTTCCCTAAGGGAGAAACCAGCTTCACATTTTAAGATTCCATCAATTAACAAAAGGAATGACCTAGTTTCCCTAAGAGGGAGTTGATTCAATCAACAATTCACAATATACTGATCTTCCACTCCTGGGGCAACTATTAACTTTGGTTTGCAAATAAAATTCTTAGACAACCACACAAACCTTCTACCCCTTGATTTCCACCAAACCTCAGTTTAGTCCAAGGGGAAGCCGTTTCTTCATTTTGACTCTGGGAGGTCTCTCTGATTCCCTCGATCCTCTTCCCTGGTCCCAGCTCCCTCCTGAATCTGCTAGACAATCACGTAGATTCAGGAGCTGAAAGCTTACAGGTTCTCGTCCAGTCCTCAGGGATGAACAGCTCCCAGGTCCTTGTCCAGTCCTCAGGGCAATCCCTGGCACACACTGAAGTTCACAAGGTTCAGCACACCTCAAATCCTTCAGGACTTCTCTTGACTGGAACTCAAGGATCAGCCAGGCCACCAACAAACAAAGTCCTATCCTGTTCATGTCTTCAGTCAGCCACTGAGGAGCCAAATCCAAATGTCTGTGTCTATAAAATTATTCCTTATAAGCACTGGCCTTCTCCCAAGTCAACAGGGGAGTGTCTCAGCCAATAGCATTCTTCCACATCAACAGAGGAATTCACACCTTTTCACCAATGGACAGAGTTCTATACTTAGCCCTAAGTTACTAGGATCTACTTAACCCTAAGTATATATATGATCTACTTAGCCCTAAGTATCTGATCTACTTAGCCCTAAATATCAAACAAATCAATTATCATTACAATATGAAAGATCTCTGGAGAAAACCGAATGAGGATATAAAGGAATATACATTCATCTCATCAGTACATGGCACATACCCAAAAACTGAACATGTATTAAGGCATAAAGACCTCACAATTCAGTGCAGAAACACATATTTAATGCATCATTCTCAGATCATGATGCAAAAAAATTATATGCAATAAATGGCCATGGAAAGGTAGCAAAAAATTAATTGGAAACTAAATAATTTAATCCTAAACAATGAGAGGATCAAACAAGAAATTATAGAAACAATCAGTAACTTCATTCGAGAAAATTACAATAATGAGACATCATATCAAACCTTGTGGGATGCAGTAAAGGCAGTACTTAGGGGAAGTTTTATATTGCTGAATGCATACATGAAAAAAATTAGAGAAAATGGACATCAATGAATTGCGCATGCAGTTGAAAAAGCTAGAAAAAGAACAAATTGAAAATCCCAAATTAAATAACAAATTACCAATAATTAACACCAAAGGAGAGATTAATAAAATTGAAAATAATAAAACTATTGAATTTATAAATAAAACTATGAGTTGGTTTTATGAAAATAAAAACAAAAAAAATTATAGACCCTGAGTCAAAATGATAAAAAAAGAAGAAAACCAAATTTCGAGTCTCAAAAATGGAAAGTGTGAATGTACCTCCAATGAAGATGAAATTAAAACAATAATTAGGAATTATTTTGCCCAGTTGTAAGCACATAAATTTGACAATCTTTGTGAAATGGATGAATATTTACAAAAATGTAAGTTTCACAGATATAACTGAAGAGGAAGTAAATTACTTAACCCCATCTCAGAAAAAGAAATTGAACAAGGTATCAGAGAAATCCCTAGGAAAAAATCTTCAGGGCCAGTAGTATTTACTTGTGAATTCTATCAAACATTTAAACATCAATTGATCCCAATAGTCTGCAAACTATTTGGGAAAACTGGTGAGGAAGGAGTCCTAACAAATTCTTTTTATGACACAAATATGGTACTGATACCTAAATCAGGAAGAGACAAAATGGAGAAAGAAAATTATAGACCAATTTCCCTCATGAATATAGATGCAAAAATCTTAAATAAAATATTAGCAAAAAGACTACAGCAACTAATAACAAGAATAATACATTTTTATCAGGTTGGAATTAATCCAGGAATGCATGGATGGTTCAATATAAGGAAAACCATCATTATCATTGATCATATCAGCAATAAAACGAACAGAAACCATGTGATTGTTTCAATAGATGCAGAAAAAGCCTTTGACAAAATACAACATTCATTCCTATTAAAAAGACTAGAAAGTATAGGAATAAATGGAGTTTTCCTTAGAATACTAGGTAGCATCTACTTAAAGCAATCAGCATGTATTATATGCAATGGGGATAAACTAAAAGCATTTCCAATAAGATGAGGGTGAAACAACGATGTCCAATACCACCCCTCTCATTCAATCTGGTATTAGAAATGTTAGCAGTAGCAATTAGAGAAAAAGAAACCAAAGAATCAAATTAATCAAAGAAGAGACTAAGTTATTACTCTTTGCAGATGATATGATGATATACTTGGAGAAGCATAGAGAATCAAGTAAAAAACTTCTTGAGACCATAAATAAGTTTAGCAAAGTTGAAGGATATGAAATAAACCCACATGAATCCTCAGCATTCCTATATATTTCCAATGAAGTCCAACAGTAAGAGATAGTAAGAGAAATCCCATTTAAATTCACTGTAGACTTTATAAAATATTTGGTAATCTTCCTGCCAAAACAAACCCCGTATCTTTATGAACACAACTACAAAACACTTTTCACACAAATAAAACCAGATCTCACTAATTGGAAAAACATCAATTGCTCATGGCTTGGTAGAGCTAATATAATAAAAATGACAATTTTGTCTAAATTCAATTACATATTTAGTGCCATACCAATCAATCTACCAAAAACTTACTTCATAGAACTAGAAAAAATAGTGACAAAATTCATTTTGAAGAACAAAAAGTTCAGAATATCATGGCAATTAAGGAAAAGAAATGGTAGGAAGGTGGCTTAGCTGTACCAGATTTTAATATCTGTATTATAAAGCAGCAGTCATCAAAACTGCTTGGTTCTGGCTAACAAATAGAGTAGTGGATCAATGGAATAGGTTGAGTACAAAAGACTCAGTATTCAATGATTATAGTAATATACTGTTTGATAAGCCCAAAGACCTCCAGTTTATGGGTTAAGAACTCACTATTTGACAAAAAGTGCTGGAAAAATTGGAATATAGTATGACAGAAACTGGGCATAGACTATCCTCTAAGGCCACATACCTGTCAAGTCTAAATGGGTGCATGGTCTAGGTATAAAGGCTGATACTGTAAATAATACAGGAAGCAAGGAGTAGTTTACCTGTCAGATTTATGGAACAGGGAAGAATTTATGACCAAAGAAGAGTTGGAAAGCATTATAAAAATGCAAAATGGGTAATCTTGATTACATTAAATTGAAAAATTTCTGTACAAACAAAGCTTATGTAACCAAGATTGACAGGGAAGTTGGAAATTGGGAAAGAATATTTACAACCAGTGTCTCTGATAAAGTCCTCATTTCTAAAATATACAGGGAATTGTCAAATCTTTAAGCATACAAGTCATTCCCCATTTCATAAGTGGTCAAAGCATATGAATAGGCAATTCTAAGAGGTAGAAATTAAACATATCTATGAGCATATGAAAAAATTCTCTACCTCAGTATTGATTTCTGAAATGCAAATCAAAACAACTTTGAGGTACCACATCTCACCAGTCAATTTGGTTAAGATGACAAAATAGTAAAATGACAAGTGCTGGAGAGGATGGGAAAAATTTTAACTCTAATGCATTATTGATGGAGCTGTGAACTTATACAACCATTCTGTAGAGCAATTTGCAAAGGGGTATAAATAAATGTATATCCTTTGACCCAGTAATGAGTTGGGGTTGTATCCCAAAGAGATCATTGTAGTGGGAAAAGGACCCATATATACAAAAATATTTATTGTAGCTCTCTTTGTGGTGGCAAAAAATCTGGAAATTTAGGGGTTGTCCATCAGTTGTGGAATAGCTGAACAAGTTGTGGTATATGAATGTAATGGAATACTACTGTGCTATAAGAAATGGGAAGAAGATGGACTTCATAATTACCTGAAGAGGCTTATACAAATTGATGCTAAGTGAGAAGAGCAGAACCAGGAAAAATTTGTACACAATCACAGACACATCATAAGTGTGACAAACAACCTTGATAAATGGGACTCTACTCAGCAACACACAATTAAAACACAACTCTATAAGTCTCAGGATAGAAGGAGATATCTACATTCAGAGAAACATCTAGAAAGATCAGAGTTTAAATGGAGACTGAAGCAATACATGCTATAGTTTTTTTTTTCCATGTTTGGTTTTGTTTCTTTTTTCCCATTGTTTACTCCATTAGTTATGCCCCTTTCATATAACCACACTATTGTACAATGTGAAAGTTTTTGCAGATCCTATACATGATTGCACACCACCATGGCCGGGGGTAGGGGGGTGGGATTTGGAAGAGGGGAAATTTGAAACTAAAGGGTTTGTGGAACTGAATCTTGTAAACTAAAAGGAAATAAACAAGTCAATGAAATAAAATGCATATCAAATTGGCAAAAAAGATCCCCATAAACTAATACTGTTAATGTTTAGCTGAGATTGTAAGGAAATAGGAACCTTAGCATTGTCAGAGGAACTATGAAAATTTGTAGCTTTTTTATTGTAATGCTAATGGAATTTTGAGATCTTCTTGCAATTTTGTGATGGCAAGCAAGCTGGTTCTTAGCCCCTTGTTTCAAGTAACACTTTGTTTAAGCTATTTAATTAACACAGGTGTAGTTGGCACTTTGGGAGGAAGTTGCTAACATAACAGGAATGGCTGAACAGGAGCAATACTGTATATAAGGGAAAATTCCAGCTGGGGAAGTCAGAATTTCTCTCAGTGAGCATGTGGAGACTGGAGCTTCTGCTGAGACCTTTCTTCTGAGACGTTTCTGTTGGGAATTTCTGCTGAGAACTTCCAAGAACCAGGTTAAGGAGCTATGGTGAGTGAGAGAGGAAGATTCCTGCTTGAAGAAGCCTGTTCTTTGGTGAAGCCTTGGGAATATGGGTGGGCACTGCATTAACCATGTTTACCAACTTCATGGATACTGTAATGACTTTGACTTTCTGGTTCTGGGAATTGGTTTTATGCTATTTGAATGAAGGTTTTGGTTCTGCCCTCCATTTGGAGAGTCTGTTTCATTTTGTGTTACACAATTATACCAGCATATTAATAACCAGTGTTGGTGTTGTGAATATTGCATTGTTGTGACATTTGACAAAGAGGATGGGATCACAAAATGTCAGGCCTCTATCTGGAAGTGGGAGGGCTTTAGAAGGAGAAATGGCTATCCAAGGAAGGAAGGACTTTCCTTAATCCTCTCTAATAAGAGAATGGACCAAGAGCCTAGGACTCTGTGAAAACTGTAGCCAAGGCTACAGAAGGGAGAACCAAGAGATTTGGAAAGATGTTTGCAAAGAATATCCATAGAAGCAGGCAAAGGACTGGCAGAAGTGTGCAGGAGAAGCTAGGTCTTGATAACAAGTTATAATCTTATGTGTAAAAATAGAGATAAGCTTCTGGAGGAAAAAGCTCAGATCGAAAGGGAGATGACTGGTTTGTTTTAGAATTCTTCTGTGCCAAGGCTTTTGGGCTTTCCTTTAGAGGAGGAAGCTGGAGGGTCTCAGGTAGTAGGAGAACAATCTACTGTTCATATATCCAAAAAGAAGCAAACAACTAGCAGAAGGAATGTATATACAATTTTCTCACAGGCTGAGCAAAGTTTCCTCAAAATGGCCAGGAGAATGTTTCTGAGCAGAATAGAACAAGGTTAAATGAGGAATCTCCTAATACAGAATTTCTCCCCATACTAAAAAGTAGGGGAGAAAAACACCAGGGCCACACAGAGTAGAGGGAGATAATTGAGGATTTCAGAATGTCAGTCAGAGATGTTGAAGAGCTTCTGAGTCCAAGGCCCAGCTGGAGCTGCTTAGGATTTCCAAAGACCATCCAGAGTTGCAGAAAACTAAGGAAGCATGACTGTATTGTTGGCATTTTGTCTGTTTGTGGCTTTGTTAAGCCTTGATGTCCCAAGGATAGAGACTGAAGGATATAAGGGGGACTGGACACTGTGAGCTTCAATGTGGAACCGGACCTACCCAGAGAGCTAGACAGGATATTGGGAGTTGTCTGCCTTTGAACCCTGGTAATGGTTTGATGAATCCTGAGGCAGGTTCAAAACCACATCCCCGCAAGCCTTCCTAGGTGCTTGTAGGAGAACCCAACTATAGGGCAAAAGAAAGGGCAGAGGCTTATCTTAACTGGGGGAGGACTTGAGAGCTCAGGCATGCCCTGTGTTGGGCACATTAAACAACACAGTTTTGAGATTCCCCCCAAATACCAAGGTTTGTGGTGGAGCTATCTGGAGATAATTCACAGACGAGCAGTTTTACAATGAAATGGAAACAAATACTATAATACTAATATGGCAGGTAGAGCTCCTTATGAAACTTGCAACATAAGAGAAGTGATTTAAAGTTTATATAGGAAAAGTTCAGTGAGTGATGTGCTAAATATGTTAATTAGGTGGTGAGCACAGGCATCATTTACTACTGGCATGGCCTAGGAGGATTCAGGGTATGTGTTGGGGGGAGGTGGCTTTTAAGGGGTGTGGTTTTGTTCTGCTATCTCTTTAGTAAGATAGCCTCAGGAGATGACAACAATAGTTTAACCTCTATATTATAAACAATAACTGTGAGAATCAATTACATGATACTTTTGCTCCAACAAGATAGGCTTGTTCATATGACCGAAATTCTACAGAATTTCTTGTTCTTGTAACAGGGAGATACAGTTAACTTCACTGGGGTCCACTCATGAGTTATTGCAACAGAAGAGGCCTTTGGGTTGGGGAGAGAAATGATCCTAGAAATGAGGTTCAAGCATTCATATATCCATATATGTATATATCTTTATATATAGAACTTTTCAAGGATCTGGATTCTTAACTGATGTTTGACTAATGTCATGTCCAGTGGGTGGTGGGTCTTTGACTATATCTATCTACCTATCCACCTATCTATCCATCTATCAAATCTCATATTAGAAAAGAATTAGAAATGGAGAAGGGATCCACTGATTTTACATTGACTGGACAAATCTTGGTAAATGGAAGTACTGAAAAGATAATTTCCTTAAGAAATTATAAACATGAGGATTTCAATGAAATACAGGTTGATAAGAACTGATTGAGGAAAAAAAAGACTGAGCAATTTTATTTATAAAAATAAAAATAATACAAATGAATAGTAAAAGGTGCAAAATGTTGAATAATTATTAAAAAAATACATTGGTTTTAGAAGACTAATAACAAAATGTTCCTCCCTGAAGACCCACAGAGGCAAAAGGTCCCATACATTGTTGCATATAATTTTTTTAATTAGCAGTAGTAATATTAGTAACAATAATAATGACACTTTTATTATAAAGGATGTTTTAAAAATTTAAAACATTTTGACTTCTTTGCCTTCTGCATCAGGATACTCAATGCTGGGAAATCTCATTATCCTACAAGACTGAATTGTCCATGATATTCTACCCCTGTGACTGGACCTTCTGATTGGAGGGCAGCATCATGGGCTCTCAACTCTCCATTTAAGGAGGAACCAGCAGCGTCTTCTCTCCATTTTCCATCAGCTATACTGCTTTTAATCTTTTTGGACTTCTCTATCATGCACCCTTTCTTGGTTCCTTCTCCTCCTCCTATCCCTTTTATATGTTGTGTTTTCATTTTAGATAGTGAACTGCTTAAGAGTAAAAACTGTTTATCTTTATTAATATTTGTATCCCCAGAACTGAGCACAGTATCTGGTACATAGCAGATACTTAAATGTTTATTGATTTGCAAATGGGTTGAAAAATATAAAAATAATTAGATTGAGAAATGACAAAGACATTTGATGCAATAGTATATTATTGCAATGTCAGAAATAATAAACAAGAAGACTACAGAGTAGCATAGGACAATTTATGAAAATTAGTGCCAAACAAACAGAACTAGAAAAGCATTTTACCTATGACCACACCAATGGAAATAGAAAGAAATACACAAAAAATAATGAAAGAAATCTCCAAACTGTGCTATAATTATGATGACCAAAATTGACCACAGCGTTGAAAATATATCTCTCCCACTTCACTGCAGAAATGGTGACGTATGAGTGTTTAATGTCTTGTACAGACTTATTGATGTATGGATTAGTTCTGTCCAACTGCCTAATTTTCTTCTTTCTTTATTTTTATTTTCATTTGTCTATTTATGCATATTATTATTTAGTATGGCTCTCTGAGTAAGGGGGAGATACATTTAGAAATGAAGAGAGTAGAAATTTTAATATATATATGTACATATATATATATATATTTTAATTTCTCTGGGTTTCATCACAGGTTCATGGTGAGTGGGAGTGTATTGTACAATAAATTCAATAAACTAAAAATATTAAAGAACTTTACTAAATCTTTTTAAAACGACTTACATGATTTTCAAAATATCATTGTCTTTGTAAAATCTTAATGTTAATGACTTCTAACAAAATTAGACCTTCTCTATATTATTGTATTTTCATTACCTTATATTTAGTAATTTCCATTTAAGTATTTTCAGTAAGTAAAACTAGAAAATTCAATAAAGAACATCAACAACTTACTGTACTGTCAGAGACAAGTGGGACTTATTCTTTGTAGCTGATGGCACCTAATTGCATAGGGTATTTAAAGTTTAAAAGCACCATATGCTTATCTTTTAAGAAATTTCATTACCTTGGATTTTGTAAATTAATTATGTCACGCAGATTAAAATATTGCAGTGAAATGATCTTTGAGGTTTTATTGTTGTTTCCTAGGGGGCATCAGCAAGTGTGAAATTACATTTAATGAAGGGTATGTCCTCCTAATATTTGAATTTGTTAAAATATTTCTTTGGCTTATTCCTCACTCAACACATTATATAATTCACTTAACTCAAATTTCAACCTTCCTAAATGAATTGACACTTTTTATTAAGTTTATATTACTTGAAAATTAATATAAGAAAATTAATGATTACAGAAGAATTAATAATGTACTTTGAGTGAACTATATTTTCCATTCTCTTTTTTTGCTCATCTACTTTATGATGGTAGAATTTTAATCCTCTTTGTTACAGAAATAATATTGTCTAACATATGAGATTAAAAAAAATATAAGCAGTACCAAAATGGATAATAAACAATACAAATAGGACTACATAATTCAATACCAGTTTCATTTTAGGTAAGTTATTTATGTATTAAATGTAGAATGAGAAAATGACGTATAATGGAAATCCAAACACATTTTTATAGAAAGAATTCAGTTTGGATGAGTAATAGTTGAGTATCAGAGGCAACTAATCAAAACATATTATCAGACCAGTTTGAAGAGAAGTTGCTAATGAACAAATGAGTTCTCTGCTTTTAGCATTTTTGTCTTTCTACTTTTGTATGTCTGTCCTCTTAAGTATCCATTACCTTTAAGATGACAAACCATTCAAGAAGTGTGATTAAATATATTCCATTATTGTAGATAAACATGTTTACATGCATGTTTGCATGTATATTATTGTAAATAATGTATCACTTTCGATAGAATATCATCTAGCATTGTAAAAATAGTAAGTTGTAATGAGGAGGTCACTATGTTAGCTAAACAATACAGACCAAGGGGGGGGGGTTAAAATAGAAAATTATGTATTAGACACAGCAAAGTGCTTTAACAAACTCTAGACAAAATGTCAGGGTATGCTGGAGGGTTGAGAATATCACAAGATTAAAGCTTTAGAAGTGAAAAGCACTTTAGAACTCATTTACTCCAATCTTTAATTATACAGCAGAGAAAATTGAAGTCTATAAAGGGTAAATGATTTGTTCAAGGCCATGCAGGTCTTATATGGCCCAGTCAGAATTTGTAATGCCAACCACAAGCAGCTTTCCAGAAGAATGCTACTGTGAACAGTGTTAAAGGTTCTGATTATAGAGTATATTGAAAACTCTATTTATTCCGTAACAAATCAGAGCAAAATATTCACAAAAATCAAGGTGCATTGTTTATAATATTACAACTTACCACAAATAATCAAAAGCCAGCATTCACAACAGCTTATCACAGAAAATGGTCACATAGTTTCCAATACAGTGATCACAAAGTTTTGAACAAAGAACAATCATTTAGGAACTCAATCATTCAATCATCCTTAGGGAGGTTTGCCTCCTCAAGGGCCACAAAGTACAATAGTCAAAATTCTCCACTCATGGGGCACACTAAGTTAAAAATCAATTACTTATTCAGTCATTGTATCAGCAAGCACCCTAGCATACCCAGGGCAGCTGCTAGCACAGGTTCTTAGATCTGCTTTTCTAAAGGAAAGGAACTCAAAGTGGGTTAACAATCTTTCTTTAATCAAACAAACATATCATTTACCTAGTTCAGGGGGAAAAGTTAGCACCCCAAACTCCAGAGAAAACAAACCCAAGTTAAAGGCACAAGTTACAAACACAAGTTACAAGCAGACCAAGAAACAGATCAGCAGATGGGCTTCCAACCATCTGACCACCACATCCATTACCTATTCCAGTTACCAGAGAGGGAAGCACCAAATCTGGGTTTTTCAAAGCCGGGGGGCTCAATGGCTTCCCAGAGTCTCATCTGGCCAAATCACACAACTCTTCTCAAAGTGAGCCCCAAAGCAATGCCTCACATCAGGGTGTATATATAGGCTTCTCCTGGGTCAGCCCTCTTGACCCACTGTCCAATTACAAAGCAACAAGGTGTGGTCATTCCCCCCCAAAAAACAAGCTTCTCGCCACGGGCTCTAATTGAACATTCTTGGAGCAACTTAAGCAAAGGGGTTTGGGGCAGGAAAGAGCTTCAGATTCCCATTACAGTCATCAGTCACTAAGTACAGATTTAGTCTATCAATGATCCTTCATCATTCACTATTCAATCATCAGAAAATACACAGACCCGCCACACCTAGGTCACTAGTAAATTTACAATTTCTCAGTTAGAACATAGTACTCAAGTAAGGTCTTCTTTCAGCTTGACTCAGGATAGTCCTTCAGAATTCCTGGTTCCCCTTTCATGGTCCCAGATCCTATCTGGATTCACCAAACTGTCACTGGGGTTCAAAGCTCCCAGGTCCTTGTCCAGCTTTCTGTGTAGTTCCTGCTCCACATTGGAGCTCACAGTGTTCAGTACCTCTTAAATCCTTCACAGTCTCTGTTCCCTGGAAGACAAGGCTTAAAAAAGCCACAAACACACGAAGTCTTAGATCCATCACAGTCATGCTTCCTCAGTCTTTTGGCAGCTCCATTGGACCCTTTGACTCATCAGAAGTTTCAGCTGTTTCTCAGAATCAAGATCACCCCATTCAGGTTTTCAAAATCAGAATCATTCTCTCTGGCCTGTCAGGGGCTTTCCTCTTAAGCCTTCTCTGCTGCTTTTCAGCCTCCCTGGCAGCAGTAGCTTCAGCCTCCACAGAGTTTGCTTCAAGAAGATCTGTCTCAGTTACCAACTCTCATTTTTTCTTCTTAATTGTCAGTCCAGCTGCTGCAGCCCAGCCTCCAGATTCTGCTGAGAGAAATTTTCTCTTTCTACAGTGGGAGCAGCTTCTGCCTCCAGATCCATGTCCCAAGAAATTCTGTCTCTCCAAGCCAGGATCTTTCCTTATATACAGAAAGTTTTAGCTTCCTGTTTTAGCCCACCCCTTCCTGTTACGTCAGCAATGGAAGACAGGAATTCATACCTTCTGTTTCTTTAAAAGGCTTAATCTGAACTACGTGCTAAGAACGTTTTAGCCTAGCAATACAAAAGGAACTTCAAATATCATTCCTTTTACAGAATTCAAACCCACATCCTCTGATTTAAAACAGAACATTTCTTCCATAATCTCTCATCATTGGTTATTCACTTTTCTGTTTCATCCTCAACTGAAAGCTTCAACTTGCCTATATAATTCTTCAATATCTCCTAATGTGCTGTGATCAGAGATTTCCATCCCTTTTCTTAACTTAGAGTTACAGAACCTTACAGGTGTAAAATAATATATAATCTATCAATATTACAATTGTAATGCCCTCTGTAACATCCAGGACAAGTGATCATCTAGATCCTACTAGAAGAATTGTAGTTATGGGAACATATTATATCGTGAGACACATGGTTCCATTTTATATAGCTTTATTATTTAGGAAGACCCTAACCCAAATATATAGATGTACACATGTTCAAGGGTGTGCCAGTAAATGTTTCACAACAATATCCCAGGGAAAAATGTTCCAATCACACACTTTGAAATTTAATCTGTATTATTAATATTTCTCTAATACTTAAATAAATAAAAGAAAAAATATCATGAAATGTAGCATTTGCTGATTTTGAAGGTGTAAATGCTGGTCAACTGGACAAGAACCAGTCTCTAGAGAAAGGAGTTTGAAGTAAACTTCAAACAGAAGTTTAGTTTCAAAGGGAGAGGAATACTTACAAGTGGAAGTCCACCTTCCTGATTGGGCAGGCTTTTGGTTTATGGCAGTGGTATGGTATTTAACCACAAGAAGGCAGGGCTCAACACATTCTTAGGTCTTGAATAAACAGTTACTAAGGCAGGCATTTTGGGACAATGCAAAAATTCCTGCATCCTGTCGGTAAAGTCTCCAAGATATTAGAACTGTTGTGATTGCTTCTAATCCTTAAGCTGGTTGAGCTTTGTAATTGTTCAGTGGAGAATAGAACTAGAGTTAGCATGGCAGGAATGAGAATGCAGCCCCTAGCTCAGTTCACTTAGTAGTTATGAGAATAGGAATTGCTAATATATCAGGATTTTTTATACTGATATCATAAATTTCAGCACCTGGTTCTTGGTGAAAGCAATGCATCTAGCCAGATCATCCGGAGGGTAAGCACAGAGAATTGTTGTTATGCCAAGTTCAGGGCACAGCTTGCTTGCTGGACCTTAGCTCTGGAAAATAGGGTATCACCTAATATATTGACAGTGCTCATATGGAAAATTTAAAAATCACCTCTCACAATTTTAGGAGCTAGCTTCATTACACGCCTCCTTATTTTGAAACAAAATTTGTGTCTCAAAAAACTGAGCAAACCTTGCTTTTCTAAAAAGTAAAATTTTGCCTCTCAAACTATTCAACATATATTGCCATGGAAGAGCAATGTTATCTCCAGAGAATACATACCCTACTGAATGATTACAAGAAAAGATGTGAGATAATTACAAGGTTCAACTTGGTCTTTGACAAATAAATATTCTAAAGGCCTAAGAGCTTATCATGGGATGTGTTTGTTTATTTTAAAATTTGTATATTTTTAGTTTTCAATATTGACTTTTATAAGATTTTGAGCTCTAAATTTTCCCCCTCCCTCTACTCAGTGCTCCCAAAGAGGGAATGCAAACTAATATAGGCTATACGTGTACAATCATATTAAATGTCTTTTCATATAAGTCATGTTGTGAAAGAAGAATCAGAGAAAAAGGGAAAATTAAAAGAAACAAAAAAGAGACAATACTTTGCTTGTCTGCATTCAGAGATCATAGTCCTTTCTCTGGATGTTTTTTTAAATTAACATTTCTCTAATTAATAGGGATTTAATAATTTTTATGACTATAGATATCTTTAATTTCTTCATCTGAAAACTGCCAATTCATATCCTTTGACCATTTCTCAACTGGGAAATGGTTGGCATTCTCATAAATTTGACTCCGTTTTCTATATATATATCTTAGAAATGAGACCTTTATCAGAGACTTTAACCCTAAAAAATGTTCCCCTAGTTTTTTTGTTTTCTTTCTAGTCTTGATTGCATTCACTTTGTTTTGCAAAGACTTTTAATTACATGTAATCAAACTTATCCATTTTGAATTTCATAATGTTCTCTATCTCTTGTTTGGCCTTAAATTCCTCCATTCTCCAGAGATCTGAGACATAAACTGTACCTTGCTCTCCTAATTTGCTTTTAGTTCACCCTTTATGTTTAAATTGTGTACTCATTTTGCCCATATCTTGGTATGTGGTGCATGATGTTAGTCTATGTCTAGTTTTTGCCATGCTATTTTCCTATTTTTCCAGCAGTTTTTGTTGAATAGCCAGTGAGTTCTTCTCCCTGAAGACAGAGTCTCTGGGTTTATTAAACAGTAGATTGCTATTGTAATTTACTACTGTGTCTTGTGTACCGAATCTATTCCATTGATGCACCACTTTATTTGTTATTCTATTCATTTATTTCTTAACCAGTACCATAAATTTTGAATATTGATGCTTTATAATACCTTCTCCTTAATTTCTTTTCATTAATACCCTTGATATTCTGAATATTTAACTCTTCCAGATGAATTTTGTTATATTTTAGCTATATTAAATAAATTTGGTAGTTTGATAAGTACAGCACTGAGGAAGTAAATTAGGTAAACTTGTCATTTAAAAAAATATTAAACTAACTAATGTAATTTTAGTTTTCAAAATTCACTTCCATAAGACTTTTATATTCAAATTTTCTCCCTTCTTTCTCTTCTCCTCTCCTCAAGAGAGCATGCAGTCTGACATGAAATCTACTTATGCATTTATATTAAACATATTTTTAAATTAGTTATGATACTTAGAAGAATTAGACCCAATCAGAAGTACTACAAGACAGAAGAGAACAAATAGCATGCTTCCATCAGCATTAAGACTTCAAAATTCTTTCTCTGGATTAGGATAGCATTTTTCAATTGTGACTCTTTTCAAGTTGTCTTAGATTTTTGCTTTGTTCGGAAGACTTAAATCTATCAAAGTTAGTCATCACACAACATGGTTGGTACTGTATAAAATATTCTCTTGGTTTTGCTTATTTAACTCAGTTTCAGTTTGTATAAGTCTTTCCAGTTTTCTCCTGAAATATGTTTACTCATATTTTCTTCTTTTAATATAAATTTTGTTTATTTTTAGTTTTAAACATTCATTTCCACAAGATTTTGAGGTACACATTGTCTCCCCATCTGTCACCTACCCACCAGCCCACTGAATACCTCCTCCCCCAATCTGCTCTCTCCTATATCCTCCTCTATTTCCCCTTCCAACTTTATGGTAGGGCAAGATTGATTTCCATATCCCAATATCTATATATCTTATTTCCCATGTGCAAGTAAAATTATAATAAACAATAATAACTTTTTAACATTTGATTTTAAAACTTTGAATTCCAGATTCTTTTCCTTCCTCCCTCATCACCCACCCTTTCTGGGAAGATAAGCAATACAATATAGGTTGTACATGTGTAGATATGCAAAACATTTCCATAGTGGATATGTTGTGAAAGACTGGCTAAATTTCCCTACATTCTCTCCTGCCCCCCACTTGTTCTGTGTTCTCCTTTGACCCTGACCCTTTTCCAAAGTGTGTGCTCCTAACTACCCTTCCCTCAATCTGCACTCCCTTCTATCATCCCCCCTCTTATCCCCTTCCCAGCTACTTTCCTATAGGGTAAGATACCTAATTTAGTGTGTAATTCCTTCCTTTGACAGAATTCAATCAGAGTACCTTTGATCCATTCCCTTTTGCCTCCCTGCCCCCCCATTGTAACAGCCTCTTTTATATGAGATAATTTCTCCTATTCTGTCTTTCCCTATCTCCTCTCATTATATTCCTCTCTCATCTCTTAATTTTATTTTTTACATACCATCCCTTCCTATTCAATTGATCTTGTGCTCTCTGTCTATGTGTACCTGTACATGTTTTTACACACACTTACATGTGTATTCATATGCATTCATATTCATTCAAATATCATATACCCTCCTATACAGACATATATATGTATGAATACATGCACACACACACACATATATGTATGTGTATATTCAGATTTTCTATTCAACTCTGGTTTTTTCATCAAGAATGTTTGAAAGTCCTCTAATTTATGAAATGACTGTATTTTCCCCTGAAACATTATACTCACTTTTCCTGAGTAGGTGATTCTTGGTTTTAATGCTAGCTCCTTTTACTTACTGACTTCATCATTTTCTTCCTATTACATGCTTTCATCCTTTTTGTCCCCAAAATAGGTATCTAAGGTTTGATTGCTGTGCTTGCTTTGCTTCCTTTGCTTTCTCATATTGCCAGTCAATTACTTTTGTGCTCTTTGCCCCAGTAAAATTCTGCTTCCAGAGAGGAAAGCTTTGTCCCAAGTAGATGGGGTTTTCACGGTGGCGGGAGCTACGTAATGATACTGAGATTTGAAGGTCTTCCATGTCCCTTGAACTTGCTGATGTAGCATGAAGGGGTGGAACAAGAGAACACTGGAACCAAGATACTGTCTGTGCTGGTGACTGGAAGCAGAGGCAGCAGCAGTGGTGGCAGCAGCAGCAGCACAAAATCCTTTTTCTTTGAGCCAGTCAGAATCTCTGCTAAGGACTCTTTCTGAGGACTTCCAGGGACAAGAACTGCAGAGGGGCCAGAGCTACTGGGAGCAAGCTGCCTGGATGCTGAGCAGTTGCCGTGAGTGAGGAGAGGAGGATCCTTGCCTGAGGTCACCCGTTCTGTTTTGAAGGTTTGAGAATGTGGGTATTTACTACTTTAACTACATGTGCCAACTTCATAACTACTGTGTTGTCTTTGACTTTCTTGTTTTGGGACTCAGTCTTACGGTATCTGAATAAATGTTCTGGCTATATTTCTCATGTAGAGAGCCTGTTACATTTTGTGATTAATAACCATATCAGCATACCTATAGTTACTGTAGGTATTGTGAATACTGCATTGCTGATACAAGCTATTAGCTGGGTGCCCTCTCAACAGCCCACACACATGCTCAGTCTCACTGATTGCACACCCTCGGTACTCCACCCAAGACAGCAATCCAAATCCAAGCAGATTGAAGTAAGAGCAATTACCAACTGAATGGTGACCTGTTCACCCTACAATCTGCAGACCAGCATCTCTGAAGCAGCCACATGGAAGCAGCTGCATGGCTGCTGAGCCTCCAACCCTTTCTGCTCAGGTGGCAGTGGTCAGACCCTGTGTCATCCACCCAGTTCCAACAGAGTTCAAAACTGACCTTTTACTTTGTCTTTGGCATTTATTGGTTGATAATCCTTGAAACCACCACAACTCCTGGTGATCCACTCTTCCTAAATCTGCCCCCACCACTTCTGGTTGGGGCCATCCTGTGGCTAAAAATGTGGGCTCAGTTGGGCCTGAGCTCTGCTCCCAGCACATTGTGATGGACCCTTCCTGTAGGCCTACTGATCTGCCTTCAGCAGGTTATTTTTTTTCTCTCTGTCACTTTGTGGGTTCTGTAGCTCTAAAATTGTTTAGACTCATATTTTATAGGCATTTGAGGTGGTTATGGGTGGAGCTCAGGGAGTTTTCCTGCTTCTACTCTGCCATCTTGGCTCTACCTTTTATTCATATTTTCTTATAGCACAATAGTATTTCATTACTTTTATATAACCCGATTTTTTCAGTTGTTCCCCAAATGGTGGATATCCCCTCATTTTCCAATTCTTTGTCATCACAAAAAGAGCTGCTATAAATAGTTTTGTACATATGAGTCAACTTAGCATGTTTTATGATATTAGCTCAGCCTTACCATGAACAACTAATATCTTTTCCAATTATGTTGGTGTAACTTGATTTGTGTGAAAAGGGTTTTCTAATTTTGTTCACATTATTCCTGGGTTTGTCTTGGCAGGTAGACTCCCAAATGTTTTATATTGTCAACAGTTATTTAAATGGAATTTCTCTTTTTCCCCCTTCCTCCTGGACTTTTTAAGTAATATAAAACTACAAATGATTTTTGTCAATTTATTTTATATCCTGCAACTCTGATATATGTGTTAATATTTTTAATGAGTTTTTTTAGTTGATTCTCTAGGTTGCTCTAAGTATATCATCATACCATCTGCAAAAAGTAATACTTTTTGCTTCTTCACTGCCTATACTAATTTTTTTTCCATTTCCATTTTCTTCTCTTATAACAAAAGCTAAGATTCCTAGTATAATCTTGAATAATAGTGGAAATAATGGACATCCTTGTTTTACCCCTGATCTGACTGTACATGCTTCTAGCTAATCCCCATTACAAATAATTCTTGTTGAGGGTTTTAGATAGATGCTACTCAACACTTTAAAGAAAAATCCATTTGTGCCTATAATCTCTAGTTTCTTTAATGGGAATAGGTTTTGTGTTTTGTAAACAAAAAAAATTTCTGGATCTATTGAGAGAATTTTATGATTTTTTATTAATTTCATTGTTGATATGGTCATTTATGCTGATAGTTTTCCTAATATTGAACAAGTTGTGCATTCCTGATATGAATTCTACCTGGTCATAGTGTTGTTTCCTCATGATAAATTTCTGTATTCTCTTGGCTAGTATTTTACTTAAAATTTGTGCATATATATTCATTAGGGAAATTGATCTATGCTTTTATTTCTCTACTGTGTTTCTTCTCAGTTTAGTTATCAAATATCATATTTATGTCATAGAAATAATTTGGTGGGACTCCTTCTTTGCCGTTTTAAAAACTGTCTACATAGTATCAGAATTAAATGTTCTGTAAACATTTGGTAAAATTCATTGTGAATCAGTCTGGCCATGGAGATTTTTTCTTTGGATGTTCATTGATGGCTTTTCCATTTCTTTTTTTTCTGAAATTATGGTAATCAATTATTTTATTTCTCTTCTGTTAATCTGGGCAATTTGTATTTTTGTAAATATTCATCCATTTCAGTAAGACTGTCAAATTTATTGGCATACAGTTACACAAAATAGTTCCTAACTGTTGTTTTAATTCCCTCTTCATTGGTGAGGAATTCACCCTTTTTATTTGTTATACTGGTAATTTGGTTTTCTTTATTTTTTAAAAATCAAACAAACCAAAGGTTAATCTATTTTTTCATGGAACCAGACCTTAGTTCTATGTATTAGTTTAATAGTTTTCTTTTATTTCAATTTTATTAATCTCTAATTTTCAGTATTTCTAATTTGGTACATAACTGAGGATTTTTATTTTTTTTTTCTTTTTCTAGCTTTTTGGTTGCATGCTCAATTCACCAACCTCTTCTTCTACTATTGTATTCATGTAAGTATTTAGAGATATTCAGTTTCCCCTAAGAAATGCTTTGGTTGGACCCCATAAGTTTTGGTACATTGTCTCATTATTGCCATTCTTTTGGATGAAGTGTTTGATTGCTTCTATGATTTGTTGTTTCACACACTTATCTTTTTGTATTAGATTATTTAGTTTCCAATTAACTTTTAGTCTACCGTTCCATAGCACTTTATTACATGTAATTTTATTGCATGGTAATCTGAAAAGGATGGATTTCATATATTTGCCTTTTTGCTTTGGATTATGAGTGTTCATGCTCTAATACACTATCAATTTTTGTGTAGGTGCCACATACCACTGAAAAAAAGGTATATACTCTCCTATCTCCAATTTTCACCAGAGGTCTACCATATCTACCTTAAAAAAATCCAAAATTCTATTCCCCTCATTTTTTCTTGTTTCTTTTGTAGTTAGGTTTACCTAGTTCTGAGAAGAGAAGGTTGAGGTAACACCCTGGTATAGTTTTGCTGGCTATTTCTTCTTCTAACTCAACTTCTCTAAGAATTTAATGCTATACAACTGGGTGCATCTATGTTTAGTACTGATATTGCTTCACTGTCTATGGTACCTTTTATCAGATGTACTTTCCTTCATTATCTCTTTTAATTAGATCTACTTTTGTTTGTGTTTTGTCTCAGATTAAGATTCTAGCCCCACTTTTTTTTTCTTCAGTTGAAGTATAACATATTCTGCTCCAACATTTTACCTTTTCTCTGTGTATATCTCTCTGCTTCAAATGTAAATAATATATTGTAGGATTATGTTTTGTTTTATCCACTCTTCAGTCTGCTTCTGTTTAATGGAGAGTTCATCCCTTTCACATTCACAGTTATCATCACTAACTCTGTCTTTCTCTCTATCCTGTTTCCCCCTATTTATTCTATTCTCTCTTCTTCTCCCTTTCCCCATTCTCTATTATTTGCTTCTGATCACTATCTCCCTCAATCTACTCTCCGTTTTACCAGTTCCCTCTTATTTCCACTTTCCCTTTCTACTTCTTCCCCCTTCTACTCTCTCTTCTACGTACCCTTCCTTTTTCTTTCCCCTTTGCTGTCTTACTTCATATAGGGCAAGACAGATTTCTGAACCCAATTAAGTGTTCATGTTATTCTATCTTTGTGCCAAATCTAATTACAGTAAGATTTAAACAATGCTCACTTCCCTCCTTTTTTCTCTGTACTCTAATACATTTTTGTGTCTCTTCTTGTGATACAATTTACCCTTTTTTCCTCCTCCTTTCCTCTTCTCCCAATACAATCCCTTTCCACCCTTAATTAATCAATTTCTTTTTATCATCATGTCAAAGTCAATTGGTACTCACACCTATATGCCCTTCCAATTGCCATAATAAAGATACAACTGTCAAAAGTTACAACTATCATCTTCCTGTGTAGTGGTGTATACTCATTACTCATTGAGCAATATCTTTTTTCCCTGTTCATGTTTTCATACTTCTATTCTGTATTATATTTAAAGATCCGATTTTCTGTTCAATTCTCAGTTATTGTTGCTGTG
Source organism: Pseudocheirus occidentalis (assembly GCA_028646575.1). NCBI lineage: Eukaryota > Metazoa > Chordata > Mammalia > Diprotodontia > Pseudocheiridae > Pseudocheirus > Pseudocheirus occidentalis. Next base: position 161,181,068 of record CM053594.1, on the reverse strand, counting down.
TTCTGTTTTTTTAATCAGAAATTATTGAAAGTCCCCTATTTCATTGAATATCCATCTTTTCTTCTGAAAGATTATTCTGTTTTGTTAGATATTAATTCCTGATGGTGATCCAAACTCCTTTGCTTTGGGGAATACCATATCTCAGGTCCTCTGACCCTTTAATGCAGATGCTGCTAAATCCTGCATAATCCTGACTGTGAATTCATGATATTTTAATTGATGCTTTCTGACTACTTCAAGTATTTTACCCTTGATCTGGTAATTCTGGAATTTGGCAACTATATTTCTTTGCAGTTTCGTGTGGGGATCTCTTTCACAAGGTGATTGTAGATTTTTTTTCAAGGACTATGTAGACCTCAGGGCAGTTTTCCTTGATAATTTATAGTTTAAATTGTATTATTAGCATTTTCTCAAGTCTGGTCAATTAATAAAACAATAAATCAAGCCTTGGTTTATAGTATTTGCCAATTTCCAGGGTATAAATGTTCACATTGAATATTTGACAATCAGCTTACAAGAGCTGGTACAGGTTGACTCTAGCCCATCCCAGGACAGGCATGCTCATATACTGTTGGAGAGCTAAGTTATAAAAAATAAATTATAGAAAATAATTTTTTATATTACATGAGGTAATTCAATAAATTGTTCACAATTTCTCACTCCACTAATGGGTTACATTTTATTTATCCCTAAGAGGTAAGTAAAAACTAGAGTGAAAGTTACCATCTATAGTAAGACATACATAAAAGGTTTGTTGTTGTTGTTGTTGTTGTTGTTGTTGTTGTTGTTTTGCAGAAGCAAAAAAATGGACCCAAAATGGGTACCCATCAAGCTAGGAATGACAGATCGACTGGCAACATGTGCACATAATGGAATAATGTGCTATAAGAAAAGATAAATATGAGGAATTTGGAAACATTTCGGAAAATGTCTATGAACTGACTGAATTGTTTACATTAGAAACAAAAGAATAATTTTACACATATGTGTATATATGTTTATTTGTATATGTAAACATGCATTTATGTATATACACATATACATATGTGTATATGTGCATATATGTACATACCAATTTGTATCTAATGGCAGTCATCTCTAGAGTGGTGGAGAAAGAAAAAAAGAAATTTACATAATAACTTTACTGTATACTTAGAGGGAACAGCAGGTTGTACACAGTAGATTTGCAGTTTCATAAGTAATCATCTTTTTTAAAAATTCTACTATGGTATGTTTTGTTCCCTGAACTGAATATGAATAAATTGAAAATAAATGACCTGATTGAAGAAAGCAGAATCAGGATAACAATATACACTATATCCACCACAACATAAAGGTAAACAACACTAAAAACACCAGAATTCATATTAATGCCATGACCCATCATGATTTTAGAATACTGATGATGAAACCTACTTCTGTCCTCTTAGTCCAAATGTGGTCAACAGCAGGTATGTATGGGAGGTTACGTAGTCAATCAGAGAGAGCTGCCCAGTCAGTTTATTTTACTTAATTCCTTTTCTTTGTTATGAGGGCAAGTTCTCTGGTAGGGGAGGATTACTCAAAAATGACAGTGATGTGTAAAAGCCAGAAAAGGAAACATCAATAAGATATTTTTTCAAAGCATTGGCCTTGAAAACCTAGCTTTGGAGCTGGAAGATACAAGTTTAATCCCTGACTTCAATCAAAGTTGAACTAGAGCAAGTAGCTCCACCTCTGAGCCTAAATTTTCACATCTGTAGAACAGGAACAACACCAATGCTATTGGCCTCAGGCATTATTGTGAGTAAAGTGGCTAAAGGGTTATTACAACATGAAGTATCTGTGATAGCAGAGTCAAGTCCTTCTCTAATGCTCACTGTGGGGTACAGGTGACCCTGAGGCCTTGAAGGCCGAGGATTGCAGTGCAGTGATGGTTGTCATTCAAGGACCGAGCCAGGGAACTCCCTGGAGGGCTTGTTATTGGCAGGAAGGCTGGCTCCAAGGAGTCGGATCTTACCAGCCAGAGTCATTCACTATGAAAGGCTACCAAGTTATAAAAGGGGCTGCAATCTGCATTAATTGGGGGAGCACCCATCCTGGAATGACTGGAGCCAGTTTTATTATGGTAAGAATAAAGAACAGCTCTATGGTTGCTCTAGGTTCCATTCATCCATGGTCAGAAGTTCTTTGATAAATAATAATTAACATCTCTCATAGCACTTTAAGGTTTACAAAGCACTTTTCAAGCAAGATGTAACAACTCCAATACCTTAACTGCTTTTACCTACAGTGTGAAAAGCAATGCACAACGTTTTTTCAAAAGTTTTAGGCATAGACTCAAACAAAAGGGAAAGGGGAATTTTATATTTATATAATATAAATATTTATATATGTGCTTGTATATAATATTTATATTTATATTCATATAGTTTATATAATGCTTACTATGTGCTAATTATTATGTTAAGTACTTTACAAATATTTGATCTTTATGATAATACTGACAGGTAGGTGCTACTAACAGTAAAATGTCCATTTTACAAATGAGAAAACCAACGAAAAGGTATATTAAATAACTTGTCCAGGATCACACAGCTAGCAAGCATCTAAAGTCAGATTAGGGCAGCTAGGTGGTGCCGTGGACAGACTGCCAGGTCTAGAGTCCAAAAGACCTGAGCTCAAATCCGGCCTCAGACACCCACCAGCCGTGTGACCCTGGGGAAGCCACTTGACCTGGTTTATCTCACTTTCCTCATCTATAAAATGAGCTGAAGAAGGAAATGGCAAACCACTCCAGTATCTCAGCCAAGAAAACACTGCAAGGGGTCACAAAGAACAAGACATGACTGGAAAATCTGCTAAACTAAAAATCTAGATTTGAACTAAGATCTTCCTGACTCTAAGCCCCATGCTCTAACCACTGCCTCAGAGGAACCTAAAGGCAAAACACACTGTGAATCTTATTGCTTTCCATAACTGCCAGCATCATCCACCTTCTTAAGGACAGGTTTATCAGAAGAGAGGTGGCCAAACTGACAACAAGAAATGATCAGTCCATCCCAGGGAACAGATTAAAACACTCTTCTTTGGTAGTGTAGATAGGAGGCTGTGGGGGTATGGAATGTGACATATGCTGACAAGCTACCTCCTCACCCCTCATCCCAGGCTGGGTTTACTGGGCTTTTCTTTAATATAAGGGAAGATTCACTGGGGGAAGGGAGCTGAGGAAAAATATATTGAGAAATGACATGTATAAAAAAATCGATAATACTTTAAAAAAAAGACTCATGTGGTTGGGAAAGTATGATTGGTGATAAGTAAGCTGAAAACAGCAAAAGATCTGTGGCAAAGCTGACTAAAATTTCAGTCCATCCATGCTTGAGGCTTCTCCTTTTGACTTGGCTTTGGGCAGATTCTCTCATGTAGAAGAATGAAAACACCTTTGATTACAGAAGCTGCAAGAACAGTGTGCTCACTACAGCCTTAAGGAGCCTTAAGAGATCATTGCCGGCCACAGATACTCACGGGCATTTCTAGGACCTGCTGCTCCTTCTTTCGGCGTCCATTTAGTTGAGCCGGTCCTCTTACTAACAGTGTGCAGGCTTCCGTCCAAAATCGAGACAAACAGCAGAGTCTCAGGAAGGGTCACGGCGCTGGTACTTCCAAAGCTCCTGGGACCCAGCAGGGGCAAGAGCAGCAGCACCAGCAGCTGCAGGAGCCGGCGCAGCAGGACCAGAATGGATGCGGGATCACCTCTTGCTATGAGAGGGCAGTGTGGGCTGGTGGGTGGAGTGGCTGGAATGATGGGGCCACAGCAGCTTCTCCGGTTCAGAGGACACGGGGCTGGCTCACCATTGGCAACTCCTCCATTCTCGGCCCCATGTGCATTGAAATAACTTCTTCCAGGCTTTTTTTTTTTATCCTAACTCTTAGGTAGTCAAACTATTCTTAAATTATCTCTCCTGGATCTATTTTCCAAGTCAGTTTTTCTCTAATGAGAAGTTTTATATTTTCTTCATTTTTTCCTTTTTTTGTTTGCTTTGCTGATTTGTAATATCTTTTACAAACATATGCTTCCAATTGAACATTTTTAATTTTTAAGAAATTATTTTGTGTAGTTAGCTTTTATATTATGGTTTGGCAAATACTGCTTTTCATGGAGTTGCTTTCTTCAGTGAATTTTTGTCCTTCCTTTTCCAAGCTATTATCTCTCTCTTACATACTTCTCATTTTTTTCCCCAATTTTTCTTCTCCCTCTCTTATTTGACTTTTAAAATGCATATTGAGCTCTTCCAAGTAGACTATTGGGACTTAAGATCAGTTCATATTCCCCTTTGGGTTTCAGATGTAGACATATAGCCAATATTGCCCTCTTCTGAGTTTTTATTTTGATATTCCTTGCACCCATAAAAAGGGTCTATGGTCAATGTTCATTTTTGTTTTTTGCTTATGGTGTTTGGCCATTATCTGCTTTTTAAATTTGAGTCCTTCTGCTGAAGCTCAGAGGTCACTTTCCCAAGCTTCTTGTGATGCTGAATAGAGGCTTGTTCATTAGGTTTATCCACTGGGGCCTCGGATATTTGATGCTGGAGGCTTTAGGGGTCTATCACCTTAACTGGTCCTGAATTGGGGTCCTAGTAGTGGTGTTTGCATGTGCTGAGGCCAGGTGGTGTTTTTCTACATTTCCCAGGATTACACTGAAGCACATAGTACTCTGCTACTGGAGAACACCTGCATGCCCAGGGTTATGCTAAAGCATAAGGAGGACTGTTAATGGAGGATTCCTTCCCTCCCAGGACTATATCAGTGTGCATATTGGTTCTCTGATCTAGTCTCCTGATTCCCCTGGCATATGAGGTATAATGGTATTGGCATTTGCTTGTGTAATGGTAATCAATTTGTTTGATATACTTAGGGTTAAGTAGATCCTAGTAATTTAGGGCTAAGTATAGAACTCTGTCCATTGGTGAAAAGGTGTGAATTCCCCTGTTGACAGGGAAGAATGTTATTGGCTGAGACACTCCCCTGTTGACTTGGGAGAAGGCCAGTGCTTAT